>CAUYUJ010019258.1:63891-73891 GCA_963575745.1 Prorocentrum cordatum
CCACCACCCTCCGGAGCCCGAGCTTCGCGGTTCCCCCTGAGAAAAAACAACGCACACGTGCTATCTATATGTAATCCTGCCTCATCGTTCGTTTCGCATATGAATTCAGGCCATCCAAGCAAAACCCGTAACGACCCCACCCCCCGCCGTCTCCTGCAAAAAACTACGCTGCGGTGCACATGCGTTGATCAAGTGCTTTTGCTGAGAACCATTTGCAAAACATTCATCGCGAGGGACACGCGCGCCCCGCAGCGCGCGCACGTCTAAATCCTTCAAACCAGTTGCTCCGATTAACAGTTTCAAAACACTGCGAATCAAAGACTATCACAAGCCGTGGCGCTCAGCAAAAACCTTGCCTGAATTATGCGCGCGCATGTGCTTAGACCGTGAAAAAAGCCACATGCGTGTTTTAGCGGTTATGCCAAAGTATACCATCTGGGCCACTTGCGCGCGCATGTCGAAAACGTCAAAACCACCATCGCGCGCCCACCAACTCTGCCAAATAATACCATGCGGGCCAGACGCGCGCGCCCGCCGAGCGTCAAGATGCCAGAATTTCTGCGGGCACGTAATTCGTCATCGCCCTCAGCAGCACAATCGCTATCAACATCATCATCATCATCATCATCAGCAGCAGCAGCATCATCATCATCATCAGCAGCAGCGACAGCATCAGCTGCATCGTCATCATCATCACCATCATCATCAACATCATCAACGTCAAAATCAGCATCATCAGCATCATCATCGGCGTTGTCAACATCATCAGCATCATCATCATTGCCATCGTCATCATCAGCATCATTTGCAGCGTCGTCGTCATTCCCGCCGCCGCCATCATTATCATCGTCGATGTCGACGCCCCGTCTTCGTCAAATTTCTGCGCGCGGGCACTTCTTCTTCTTCATAACCATCTTCGTCGTCGTCATCACCATCATCATTAGCATCATCATCATCATCATCATCAACAGCACCATCGTCACCGTCATCGTCAGCGTCATCGTTGCCACCGTGGTTATCATCAACATCAGCACCATCACAAGCACCATCGTCGTAGTCGACATCGTGTTGTCCCCATCATCAATAGCAACACCACCGGCATCAGCGTTATCATCACTATCATTACCATCGTCCACGGCGTCGCGGACGTCACCATCGCCACCACCCTTGCGCGACATATACGCTTGACTTGTCTGCGCGGTTGAGTTCCACGAGCGCGAGAGCTCTTTGAGATCACGGCCAGATCACCTTTGCCAACACATTGCAGGTTGGAGTGTGTGATGTGTGCGCGAACATTGGAACTGCCGATTGCAAGTTCCTCAGGTGGACCTGCCGTTCTAAAGAACAACAATCTCTGCCAACGTCCCCCCCGGCCTTAACGACCCCCCCCCATTCCCCGAGCAGTACTTGCACTTAGGGGGTCTCTCTTCTGTTCAAAAGAAGTCGGCCTGCGGGTTGGTCTAGCGGTTCCGCGCGGGCCGTCGCAGCCCCGTCGCCGCCTCGTCGCGGCCGGTCATCGGGGCCTGCGGGCTGGTCTAACGGTTCCGTGCTCGCCGTCGCTGCCCCGTCGCCGCCCCGTCGCTGCCCAATCGCAATCGTTCGAACGCCCTTTGCGCGCGTGCTGGGGTGGCACGATCCGTGTCAAATAATACCATGCGAGCCACTTTCGCGCGTCTGCCGCGCGCGTATTTCGAATTCCTTCCAAAACCTTCACCACCGACGCGCAGACGCCGTCATCGTCGTCGGCGCGATCGGCATCGGCGCCGTCACCGACCGTGCCATCGTCGCTGTCAGCATCGTCCCCAACATTGCTACTATCAGCATCATTGTTTCTAAAATTGTCGACGTTGCCATGATACCGCACCGGCCCAACTCGCTGACTCGCACTCAAGTGCCCGCTGGGATGTGCCGAACGGTCAGCACCACCGCGGCCGCGTCGGTCGCGCCGCACTACCTGGCCGCTGCGCGCGCGCATGCGCGGGCTGGCGCGGCCGCAGAGATGCAACAGCCAACACCCAACACTCATCGCAACCGCCGCCGCATGAGTTTGGCAACCAAGTTGCGGGTGGGTGGGTGTGGCGGTCGCGCGAGCAGTGGAGCGGACAACTCACTGCGAACAGAGAGGAATTGCACCGTATAGAACGCACCATTTAGACTCTCCTTTCTAAAAAACAAAAGACTCGACCCCCCCTGGTTTATCGGTCCACCTTTTCGTATTGCAAATTACATATGGTCCTGCCCCATCGTCTATCCGAAATAAAAGCTCGTATCATCCCAGTCGAGAGGGTGTCGACCCCCCTAACCATCCTCTGCCCAAAAAAGATGCGCGCACTCGCTCACCAAAAGTCATGAGTTTGTGCGAAAATCCCTTGCAAAAACGGGACGAAGTGCACACGCGCGCGTCGTCGCGCGCGCATGCCGAAATCTTTCAAAAACCTCGTTGTGGAAAGACTCTCAAAGCGCGTGCCCACAAAACATATAAAAACACAGGGATTCGCAACACAGATTTCGTTTTCTTTATAAACATAAACATACATGTACATAAGTTCTATATGATAGAATTAACGGAAACAACAACAACAACAACAACAAAAAATGCGCGCGCTCTTGCGCATTCTGAAGAAAACCAGAAAGGTTTGTCAACATTGTCATAGAATGCTACCAAACTGGCCTCGCGTGCGCGCATGCCGAAATCGTTCGGACGCCCTTGCGCGAGTGCTGGAATGGCACAATCCGTGTCAAATCATACCACGCGGGCCACTCTTGAGCGTCTGCTGCGCGCGCATTTCGAACTCCTCCCAAAACCTTCACCACCGACGCGCAGACGCCGTCATCGTCGCCGGCGTGATCAGCATCGGGGCCGTCACTGGCTGCCCCGTCGTCGCTGTCAGCATCGTCACCAGCATCGCTACTATCACACTCGTGTCTAAAATTGCCAACGTTGCCATGATACCGCGCCCGCCCAAGTCACCGACTCGCACTGAAGTACCCGCTGGGATGTGCCGAGCGGTCAGCGCAACCGCGTTCGCGTCGGTCGCGCCGAACTAGCTGGCCGCTGCGCGCGCGAGCATGCGCGGGCGAGCGAGGCCGCACAGACGCACCAGACAACACCCAGCACTCATCGCAATCGTTTCCGCATGGGTTTTACAAACAAAGCTGCGGGTGGGTGGGTGTGATGATTGTGCGAACAGTGGAGCTGACAACTTTAAGTTCGGCAAGTGATTTCTCCTTTCTAAAAACAGAATAAACTTTACCCCCCCGGCGTTATCGCTACCCCTTTCGGGCATGTAAATCAAATATGATTATGACCACATGTCCATCCTAAATATGAAATCGCGATGTCCCAGGCCAACTGGCATCCCCCCCTGAGGTTCCCTTGTATTTTTTATTATTATTATTGTATATATACATTAAAAAAAAAAAAAAAAAAAAAAAAAAAAAAAAAAAAAAAAAAAAAAAAAAAAAAAAAAAAAAAAAAAAAAAAAAAAAAAAAAAAAAAAAAAACGATACGCGGGGACAGTTGTTGCTCTAACATAAAACTTGTTCAGGAATCCCTTGCGAAAAACAAGACGAAGTGCACACGCGCGCGTCGTCGCGCGCGCACGCCGAAATCCTTCGAAAACCTTCGGTGCCGGAGGGATTTCGCAATCGAGTTTCCAAAAAAACATACAAAAACATAGGACTTCGCAACAATGATTTGCTAAAAAAGCTTCCGCGCGAGCTCTTGCGAAATCTTAAGAAAACCAAAGGTTTTTCAAGATTTCCACAAAATGCACTCAAACGAGCTTCGCGCGCGCGCATGTCGAAGTCTGTCGAACGCCCTTGCGCGTGTGCCGTCGCGAGAATCCTTTGCAAAACGTGGGACGAAGTGCAGACGCGCGCGTCGTCGCGCGCGCATGCCGAAAACCTTCAAAACCCATCGGTTTCGGAAGGACTTCAAAATCGTGTCCAAAAAACATACAAAAGCACAAGATTTCGCAACACGGATTTTCAACAGAAGCGTGCGCGCGCGCTCTTGCGTCGTCGTCGTCGTCGTCGGTGTCGTCGTCGTCGCCGTCCTCCCTCCTCCCGCGTCGTCGTCGGCGTCGCCTACGTCGTCCTCTGTCTTTCCTCGTGTTCGTCGTCGTCGTCCTCTTTGGCGTCGTGGTCGTTTCCGTCGTCGTTGTCGCCGTGGTCGTCCTTCCTCCTCCTTCCACGTCGTCGTCGTCGTCGTCCGTCGTCGGCGTCTCGTCGTCGTCCCTCCTATTTCGTCGCCGTCGTCGTCGTCGTTGTCGTCGTCGTCTTCCCTCCTCCCTCGTCGTTGTCGTCGTCGGCGTCGCCGTCCTTCCTCCTTCTTCGTCGTTCGCGTCGTCGCCGTCCTCCCTCCTCCCTCGTCGTTGTCGTCGTTGTCGTCGTTGTCGCCGTCGTCGTCCTCCCTCCTCCCTCGTCGTATTCGTTGGCGACGTCGTCGTCGTCTTCGTCGTCGTCGGCGTCGGCGTCGTCGTCATCTTCGTCGTCGTCGACGTCGGCGTCGTCGTCGTTGCCGCCGTCGTCGACGACATCCAGCACCCAGCACTCATCGCAATCGCTCCAGCATGGGTTTTGCAAATCAAGTTGCGGGTGAGTGGGTGGGATGATTGCGCGAGCAGTGGAGCTGACAACTTTAAGTTCGGCAAGTGGATTGATTGCACCACATAGATTGCACCACACCAGGTGCACCACATAGATTGTACCCCATAGATTGAGGGCCACATAGATTGCGCCACATAGATTGCACAACGTATCCTGCGCAACATAGATTGCCCCAAAAAATTGCACCACGCCGATTGCACCACGCCATATGCACCACATAAATTACCCCATGGTCATTACACAACATAGACTGCACCACATAGATTGCACAACATAGCTTGCACAGCCTAGGCTGCAACACATTGATTTCATCATACACATCGCTCCACCAATATTGCAGAACAGATGGGAAAGCTACGAGGACCAGACATCCCAGCGACCACACAGTTTCGTGAAACCCCAAATGGAAAGCAAGAAGAATGCGAGACTGGAACGGGACATAATGAGAAGCATGATTGCGAAACACCAGGCTGGGAAGATGGAGGAGGAAGAGGAAGAGGAGGGGGAGAAGAAGCGAAAGCATGGCAAATGGCAAACGAATACTCGCGGATGCGTCAGCTGGCCTGGGGAAACGGCACTCGCACAGAGGCCCTCGCGAGCACCAATTTGGGGAGGAAAAGGAGGGAGAGAGGAGGAGGAGGAGGAGGAGGAGGAGGAGGAGGACGACGAAGACGAAGACGAAGAGAGACAGGGGAGAAAAGCGATGAGCTGGTGCGTGCGCAAGCCAGTCTTCAGCCAGTACTTGCACAGGGTCTCACACAAGCGGTCTAGCAGGGCTGCAACCGTGCAAGGTTGTCCTGATTATGACAGGGCGTGCACAGCAATGCCTGCCCCGATTATGTCGAGCAGGGGCGTCCTTTTCCCCTCTGCTCCTCATCCTCTACTCCTCTCTCGTCTACCTCATCCCAGACCGCATCTTGCTCTTCCTCCTCCTCTTCCTCCTCTTCCTTCGCCTCATCCTCGTCCTCCTCGACATCGTAATCATCAGCATCATCAACACAAACATCGCCGTCATCACCATCAGCAGGCTGGGCATTATCACCAACAACAGCAACATCGAACTCAACAACCTCATCAGCATCATCATCAGCCATCACCACTTATCAACGTCATCATAATCATCATCAGCAGCAGCAGAATCAGCATCATCAACATCGTCATCATCATCAGCAGCAGCATCATCATGATCGTCGTCATCACCGTCGTCGCCGCCGTCATCATCGTCATCTTCGTCGTCATCCTCATCACCATCATCAGCATCACCATCTCCATCACCATAACCAGACTGATCATCATCCTCATCATCATCATCATCATCATCATCATCATCATCATCATCATCATCATCATCATTATCATCATCATCATCATCATCATCATCATCATCATCATCATCATCATCATCATCATCGTCATCCGAATCATCAGCACCATCATCATTGGCATCGTCACCATCACCATCAACAACACCATCGCCAGCATGATCATCCTAATCACCATCAACAACAACCAATCACCATCATCATCGTCATCATCACCATCCTAACCATCATCAACACCATCACCCTCCCCTCCACGCCCCCTCCTCCCCTCCACCCCTGCCATTCCTCCTCCTCCTCCTCCTCCTCCTCCTCATCATCATCATCATCATCATCATCATCATCATCATCATCCTTCTCCTCCTTCTCCTCCTCCTGAACCTCCTCCTCCTCCTCCTGAACCCCGAACCCTGAACCGCCTCCCCCTCCCATCAAGCCCTTCTGCCCCCGCCCTCCACGCCTCCCGTCCCCCCCATCCCCGCTGCCGACGCTGCTGCGACGACTGCCGCCGCCGCTGCCGCTCCCCGCAGCGACCGCTCCTGGGCCCCCCTCTCTGGAGGAGGAGGAGGAGGAGGAGGAGGAGGAGGAGGAGGAGGAGGAGGAGGAGGAGGAGGAGGAGGGGGAGGAGGGGGAGGAGGGGGAGGAGGGGGAAAAGGGGTGGCGGAGGAGGAGGAGGAGGAGGCGGAGAAGAGGAGGAGGACGACGACGACGACGATGCCTGCGAACAGTCCGTGAGCGAACTAAGCGCGCGCATCTGGATCATCTCAAGAGCGTGGCGACGAGGTAGGCCGCACACGACAGACCCAGAGGACCGAACCGCGGGCCCGAAGCTGATCCCAGGCCAAGTCGGCCCCCCCACCCCTCTTCCCTGGAGCACACGCACGAGCCTCCTCGGGACCTCCCCACAGTGGCCCCCAGGGTGGCCTCCTGGGGATCGCCGTCGGCGGCGTCGCCGTCCTCGCCAACGCCGTGTCCGCCGGCGCCGCCTGCGCAGCCGCCGGCGTCGTTGTTCCAGCGGCAGCTCCACCGCCCGCCGCCTCCGCACCGTAGAGGGGCAGCTCGCGGGCGGGCGCGGCCGCGGGAAGCGCACCGCCGGCGCCTGGCTCCTGCCGCGGCGCGGCGCGCGTCGTCGTCGACGTCGACGTCGCCGAGACACGGGTCGTCCTCGTCGTCCTCGTCGTCCTCGTCGTTCTCGTCGTCCTCGTCGTCCTCGTCGTCGCTGTCGCCGCCGCCGTCGCCTCGTCGTCCGCGACGTCCTCGTCGTTGCCGCTGTCGCCGCAGCCGCCGTCGCCGCTGCCGTCGCCGCCGCCAGCGCCCTCTGGGTTGGCACCTATCTTGTATCGAGGCGGGGGTTGCTCTGTGCTGGCGTCAGTCGGCGATTCTTGGCAGGTCGAAGACAATTCTTTTTCTCGCGCAAGCTGCTATCTAACACGACAATCCTTCACTGGAGTCCTGGGGCAGAGGGGAGGAAGGGGCAGCGCAGAGGACGAGGAGGCAGGGGAGGAAGGGAAGAAGAAGGGGAAGGACAAAGACAAGGATGATGGCCCCATCACGCACTCCCCATTCCTACTCCACCTCCTCCCCCTCTTCGTCCTCCTCCGAATCATCATCATCATCATCATCATCATCATCATCATCATCACCACCACCACCACCACCACAACACCACCACCACCACAACCACCATCACCATCATCATCATCATCATCATCATCATCATCATCATCATCATCAACATCAACGTCATCATCATCAGCAGCAGCATCATGATCGTCGTCGTCGTCTTGTCGCTGTCATCGACGTCGTCATCAGCGTCGTCATCATCAGCCTTACCCTCACCACCATCATCATCATCACCATCACCATCACCGTCGTCAGCATCATCATCATCATCATCATCATCATCATCATCATCATCATCATCATCATCATCATCATCATCATCATCATCATCATCATCATCATCAGCGTCATCATCATCACCATCATCATGATCAGCAGCAGCATCATCAAAATCAACATCAACATCAGCATCAGCATCAGCATCAGCATCGTCATCATCATTAGCAGCAGCATCATCATGATCACCATCAGTTTCACGATCACAATCACCATCACCATCACCATACTCATCATCCTCCTCAGCATCACGATCGTCACCATCAGAATCGTCATCCTCCTTCACCTTATCATCATCTTCAGCATCATCATCATCAGCAGCATCATCATCACCACCATCATCATCATCAGCAGCAGCATCAGCATCATCATCATCATCATCATCATAATCGTCATCATCATCATCATCATCATCATCATCATCATCATCATCATCATCATCCTCATCCTCATCATCATCATCATCATCAACATCATCATCATCAGCATCATCATCATCACCACCACCACCATCATCATCATCATCATCATCATAATAATCATAATCATCATCATCATCATCATCATCATCATCACCAGCAGCACCGTTACGAACAGCGTTGAAATCATCAGCATCATCATCATCATTCGCATCAGCATCATGATCATGATCATCATCTTCTTGTTCTTCTTCATCATCATCGTCATCAGCATCGTCATTGTCATCGTCGTCGTCATGGTCGTCACCATCATCATCAGCAGCAGCATCCTCATCCTCCTCATCATCATCATCATCATCGTCATCATCAGCATCATCATCACAATCATCATCACCATCATCATCAGCAGCAGCAATATCCCTCATCCTTCTGCGCATCCCTGCCTCCTCCTGCTTCTCCTTCTCCTCCTCCTCCTCCTCCTCCTCCTCCTCCTTCTCCTCCTCCTGCTCCCCCTCCAAATTCGTCTTGTTTCCATCCTCAAACCCCGTCCTCCTCCCCCTCCCCCCTCCTTCCTCCCCCCCTTCATCATGCTCCTCCCTTGACGACTCGGGCGATACCGCCGACGGCGCCGACGACGGAGGCGGCGACGACAATGTCGACGGCGACGGCGACGGCGGTGACGACGCCGATGCCGACGGTGCTGTCAGGCAGGGCGGCCGACGCGCCGCCGCCGCCGCGGGCCTCCGAAGCCTGCAGCGCGCCCGCCGCGCGGGCAGCCTGGCCCCCGCCGCCGCGCTCGGCTACGAGCCCCCCGCCCCCCGCAGAGGGGGGAGGTGCCCGGGGGGGAGATCAGAGCAGCGCCAGGTGGGGGGGATGGGGCTCGGCGGGAAGGGGGAGCGCATGGAGGAGGAGGAGGAGGAGGAGGAGGAGGAGGAGGAGGAGGGGAGGAGGAGGAGGAGGAGGAGGAGGAGGCGGAGGAGAGGAGGAGGAGGAGGAGGAGGGATGGAGGAGGAGGAGGAGGAATGGGGTGCCTCCCTCTGCTTTCGTCCCCTGGCAGCCGGGAGCGCATCGACCCCCCAGTCGAAGGGGGATCGAGGCTCGAGGTCTTCGCGCGGCTCCGTCGGCCCTCGCTGGCGCTCCAGCCGCTGCGTGCCGTCCAGCAGCCGCGCCCCGCCGGGGGCGTTCCAGCCTCCTCCTCCTCCTCCTCCTCCTCCTCCTCCTCCTCCTCCTCCTCCTCCTCCTCCTCCTCCTCCTCCTCCTCCTCCTCGGGGGGGGGCCGCGATCGCCCCGAAGGGGCCGTCGGAGAGAGCCGAGCTGTGGCCCGCAAGCCACACCAGGACGGCGGCCTGCCTCCAGGAAGGCAGGTCGGGCGAGCGCCCACCGCGGCAGGCGGCCGTCGCGGCGGGCGGGTGTTGCGACGTGCTCTCGCAGAGCTCACCCCGTCGGACGTCGGCCCCCGAGCTGGACGAGGGAAGGAGGCAGGGGGGGTAAAAAGGGGGAGGGAGGAAGAGGAGGAGGAGGAGGAGGAGGAGGAGGAGGAGGGAGGAGGAGGAGTGAGGGGAGGGGGGGGGAGGGGGTGGGAGGGGGGGAGGAGGGGAGGGGAGGGGGAGGAAGAGGAAAGATGAAGAGTGGGACATAGAGGTAGTGAAAGAGGGGGAGGAAAAGGAGGAGGGGGGGAAGAGGAGGGAGTAGATGTAGGGAAGAGGAGGAGGACCGAACACGAAGAGAGGTGCCTGTCCCGAACAGGAGGAG
>CAUYUJ010019258.1:78891-83891 GCA_963575745.1 Prorocentrum cordatum
ACGACGCCACTGCACAACCTGAAATCACAATTTGGGGATATGAGGAAAGACTTCGACGCTTTACAAAAACAGCTTAAAACGAGATTAAAGACGCCCAGATGAGGATGACCAACATGGAAAAAAACTATGCATGAACATATCGACAATTTCAAAAACGATGTCATTCAAAGACTATGTATTGAAATCATACTCCACGGTCAGGCTACTCCCAAAAGAAAGAAGACGAATACCACTACAATGGCAAGTGTTCCGACACAGCGGTCATCGCCAACCTGGATAACTTCGAGTCCGAGGACGCCGCGGCCGATTTCATCCGGGAACAGCTCGCCAACATGAACGGCCCCATTATATGAAAGGGAATGTTCATGACATCTTATTTGTAGAATTTGGCGATATGCTAGAACGAGACACCGCCGTAGCTCTCTTCCGGAGCAAACGCATACAACGGGGTTCCAACACAATTGGGGCATCACAGGATAGAGAGCCGTGTGAACGAGCAGCCCGTAATTTTGCATTTGGCGTCAAGTATCTGCTCAAACACGATATGGGCAACGAGTACAACATCAGAGTTAACGACTGTGCTCCGTATCAAGTCCACGTTGGCAGCCAGCTGGCACTTACAGTACGCGATGGCACTACACCGCGAGTGGGAGGAAGCATGGCAGCACTGGGAAGAGCTTCAACCACATGAGAAGCTGATCGCCTCAACCGGAAAAAGCGACTCCATTATATGTCGGTCCCGCCTCGGAAAGCACGCCAAAAGGCAAATCCAGAGGAAATAACAAGTAGGACACGCGGCGGGCACTGGATACATAATCTTGCGTTATAGTACCGCACACCAGTGCCAGAGCCGACCAACCACAAGCTACAGTGGAAACGAATGGAAACTACTTTGGATTTTGCGACGTAGAGATTACGGGCAAAGCCACCGACATGTCCACCGCCACGCATTGTATGCAGCCAGTTGCGAGGTTAGACGCCAGGGCGAAGCTACCGTTACCTCCACCCCTACAGCCACAGATACATATATATTTATACATATACATATACATATACATATATATGTGGTCTTCCTTACCCTTCTCCGACTCCTGCTCCCACCTCGTTTTTCCCTCAAGGATCCAGCACACATTCGACATCACCATTTTCGCCTTTATTTTCGCATCCGACTGCCGAAGTGGGCAAAGCGACCACCGCCGGGATACAGGTACCGACCTCAGTCTCTACATTCACGGCTGGCCCGAATGCCGCTGACAGTTTTGTATCTACTGTTTGCGATTCAGGCTAAACACCCTTACGTTTCACCGCCTGCGGATACAGCGACTATCCCGGCGACGCGGACCCCGTCTTCCAGACAAGGAACTACCCTTACGACTCCAGCTCCCCACTCCGACCTCCAACCTCGCGGCCCAGAGCCTCTACATATACAAGGACATGCGGACCCACGTCTTCGGCATTCTCTTCCGGTTTCTCCGACTACAGCTTCTCTAACTCCAGTTTCTCCGACTCCAGCTTCAAGACAGATGATTGTTTCTCCAACTACTACTCCCAATTCCGACCTCCCACCCTCGACTCTCACCACATACCCTGGGTCTGCAAATCGCATTGGCACAGCTCAATCAGCAGGGGCCGGAAGGGGCACATATTTGAATGTTCCTGGAGATGTCCATTTAGGCATACGACGCCGCTTACCTCATTCCAAGGATATTTGTCGCCCGAGGACGTTTCCAGACTACGACAACAAGAAGATTCTCTCCATCCCGGCGCTCTGCTCTCAACCTTGTCTCTGACTCCAGCTCCCACCCTCGATTCCAACCTCCACCAGCTCAGCACTCTGACCTCCAGCCACTAGCATCCGACCTCCCACCACTTCCACCCACGGACCTCCAACATCCACCAACTCAGAATTCCGACCATCAACCTCCAACGTTTGACCTGTTACTCACACCTCCAACTCTCGACCTCGAACCGCCGTCAGTCCAGCATTCTGGGCTCCAACCTCCAGCACCCGACTTCCCACTTCCACCTCGACATATCGGCCCTCCACGCCCACCAACTCAATACTCCGCCCTCCAGCCTCCAGCATTCGACTTCCCACCACTACCCCAACCCATCGACCTTCAAGCATACCTCCAACCTACAACATCCGACGTCCAACTTCCACCTCCACCCACCGACCTCCAGCCACCATCAGCTCAACAATCCGACCTCCACCCTCTAACAACCGATTTCTCATGTCCACCCCCACCTATCGCCCTCCAGCGTCCGCGAACTCAACACTTCGAACTCCAGCCTCCGGAACTTCACTCCCCACCACCTTCCCAACCAATCGACCTTCACGATTCACCAACTCAACCTACCGACCTCCAACCTACAACATCCAACATCGTACTTCCACCTCCACCCATCGACCTCCAGTCAACACCAGCCCAGCATTCCAACCTCCAGCGTGCAACATCCGACTCTTCATATCCAGTTCCACCTGTCGACATCCAGCCTCCACCAAGCCAATACTCCAACCTCCAGCCACCAACGGCCGACTGCGACCACAACCCATCATTAACAGTGATTTTTAACAACCCTGGAGGTGTGTTGTTTGTTTCAGAGGACACCAGATCGGGACAGAATTGTGTCAGGAGACTGGGGCCAAACCGGGCAGGAGAGGTGTTGTTTGTTTAAGAGGACAGCAGATCGGGGCAGAGTTGTGTCAGGGGACCGGGGCCGGGCCGGGCAGGGGCGGAAAAGAGGACAGCAGATCGAGACAGAATTGTGTCAGGGGACCGGGGCCACACCGGGCAGGGGAGGTGTTGATTGATTCAAAGGACACAAGATCGGGACAGAATTGTATCAGGGGACCGGGGCCGGGCCGGGCAGGGGCGGGTTGTTGTTTTTCTAAGAGGACACCAGATCGGGACAGAATTGTGTCAGGGGACCCGGGCCACACCCGGCAGGGGCGGATTGCCGGGGTGTTCTTTGATTCAGAGCACACCAGATCGGGACAGAACTGTGTCAGAACATGGGGGCCAGGCCGGCCCGAGGGTATTGCTTGATTAAAGGAACACCAGATCGGGACAAAATTGTGTCAGGGTACCGGGTTGTTGTTAGTACAAGAAGACAGCAGATCGGGACGGAATTGTGTCAGGGGACCGGGGCCACACTGGACAGGGGCAGGTTGTTCTTTGATTAAGAGCGCACCAGATCGGGACAGAATTGTGTCAGGACATGGGGGCCAGGCCACCCCGGGGGTGTGTGTGTGTTGTTTGTTTACGAGGACAGCAGATCCGGACAGAATTGTGTTCGGGGACCGGGGCCACACTGGGCAGGGGCGGGTTGTTCTTTGATTCAGAGCACACCAGATCGGGACAGAGTTGTGTCAGGACATGTGGGCCAGGCGACCCCAGGGGTGTTGTTTGTTTCGGAGGACACCAGATCGGGACAGATTTGTGTCAGGGGACTGGGGCCACACCGAGCAAGGGAGGTGCTGTTTGATTAAAGAGGACACCAGATCGGGAAAGAATTGTGTCAGGGGACCGGGGCCGGGCAGGGAAGGGGTGGGTTGTTCGTTTAAAAGACGACACCAGATCGGGACAGATTTGTGTCAGGGGACCAGGGCCACACTGGGCAGGGGAGGTGTGGTTTGATAAAAAGGACACAATATCGGGACGGAATTGTGTCCTCCGACCGGGGACAGGCCGGGCAGGGGCGGATTGTTGTTTTTCTAAGAGGACACCAGATCGGGACAGAATTGTGTCAGGGGACCCGGACCACACCGGGCAGGGGCGGGTTGCCAGGGTGTTCTTTGATTCAGAGCACACCAGATCGGGACACAATTGTGTCAGAGCATAGGGGCCAGGCCGGCACAGGTGTGTGTGTGTGTGTGTCTGTGTGTGAGTGTGTGTGTGTGAGTGTGTGTGTGTGAGTGTGTGTGTGTGTGTGTGTTTGTGAGTGTGTGTGTGTGTGTGTGTCTGTGTGTGTGTCTGTGTGTGTGTCTGTGTCTGTGTGTGTCTGTGTCTGTGCCTGTATGTGTCTGTGTGTGTCTGTGTCTGTGTCTGTGTGTGTCTGTGTGTGTCTGTGTGTGTCTGTGTGTGTCTGTGTGTGTCTGTGTGTGTCTGTGTGTGTCTGTGTGTGTCTGTGTGTGTCTGTGTGTGTCTGTGTGTGTCTGTGTGTGTCGGTGTGTGTCTGTGTGTGTCTGTGTGTGTCTGTGTGTGTCTGTGTGTGTCTGTGTGTGTCTGTGTGTGTCTGTGTGTGTCTGTGTTTGCCTGTGTGTGTCTGTGTGTGTCTGCGTGTGTCTGTGTGTGTCTGGTGTGTGTCTGGTGTGTGTCTGGTGTGTGTCCTGTGTGTGTCTGGTGTGTGTCTGGTGTGTGTCTGGTGTGTGTCTGTGTGTGTGTGTGTCTGTGTGTGTGTGTCTGTGTGTGTCTGTGTGTGTGTCTGTGTGTGTGTCTGAGTGTGTGTCTGTGTGTGTGGTGTCTTGTGTGTCTGTGTTGTGTGTCTGTGGTGTCTGTGTGTGTCTGTGGTGTGTCTGTGTGTGTCCTGTGTGTGTCTGTGTGTGTCTGTGTGGTGTCCTGTGTGTGTCTGTTGTGGGCTGTGTGCTTGTGTCTTGTGTGTGTCTGTGTGTGTCCTGTGTGTGGGTCCTGGTCTGTGTCTGTCTGTGTCTGTCTGTGTCTGTCTGTGGTCTGTCTGGTCTGTCTGTTGTCTTTCTCCTGTCTGTCCTGTGTCTGTCCTGGTGTGTGTCTGTGTCTGTCTGTGTCGTCTTTGTCTGTCGTGTCTGTCTGTGTCTGTCTGTGTCTGTCCTGTGTCGTCTGTGTGTGTCTGTCTGTGTTGTCTGTCTGTGTGTGTCGTCTGTGTGTTTCTGGTCTGTGTGTGCTGTCTGGTGATATCTGTCTCTGTCTGTCTCTGTCTGTCTCTGTCTGTCTCTGTCTGTCTCTGTCTGTCTCTGTCTGTCTCTGTCTGTCTCTGTCTGTCTCTGTCTGTCTCTGTCTGTCTCTGGCTGTCTCTGTCTG
>CAUYUJ010019258.1:86219-88719 GCA_963575745.1 Prorocentrum cordatum
AGAACCCCACATAAGAATCCTCTGGGCGAATCTGGAAAAAACCATCACCGTCGTCCTCGTGGTTGGTGAGGCGCCCTGGCTGTCTCTTCTGCGTATAGTTCCTCTCGCCTTGGCGCGGGCCCCCCTTCCACTCCTTACGTTGTCCCCATCCTCGCCCCCCTGTTTGTTCCGCGCCCCGCCACCTCCTCCCCTTCCTGTTGCTTGAGCGCGCATGTCGATGTTCCTCGGCGCCGTCGCCGCCACGGCCAGCACAGGCGCGTTCTCTACTGGTCACGTCGCGCAGCCGTTGGGACAATCCCGCGGGCCAGGCTGTCGGGACAACCCCGCGAGCCGTTGGCGCGCAAGACCAAGCCGTTGGGACAACCCCGCGGGCTTCGAGCGAGGCGCAGCCGCGCTCAGGCGGAAGGCAGCACGAAGCCCAGCTCTGCCGCGAGCTGCTTCGCCTCCGCCCTGGACAAAACCGCATGAGACTTCCTCCATATTCAGGCTTGAGGAGCCCAAAAGTGACGACAGTTACAGGGTTCCGATGACCCGCTCGGATTACCAACATGATCCGCGGGCCCCATAGGGAGGGAGCTCCCGCCTGAGACTTCCTCGCAATTCACTCAGAGACGAGGCTCCCGCCTGAGACTTCCTCCAAATTCAGGCTTGACGAGCCCAAAAGTGACGACAGGTACAGGTTTCCGATGACCCGCTCGGATTACCAACATGATCTGCGGGCCCCATAGGGAGGGGGCTCCCGCCTGAGCCTTCCTCAGAATTCACTCACAGACGAGGCTCCCGCCTGAGACTTCCTCCAAATTCAGACTTGAGGGGCCCAAAAGTGACGACAATTACAGGGTTCCGATGACCCGCTCGGATTACCAACATGATCAGCGGGCCCCATAGGGAGGGAGCTCCCGCCTGAGACTTCCTCACAATTCACTCACAGACGAGGCTCCCGCCTGAGACTTCCTCCATTTTCAGGCCTGGGGAGCCCAAAAGTGACGACAGTTACAGGGTTCCGATGACCCGCTCGGATTACCAACATGATCTGCGGGCCCCATAGGGAGGGGGCTCCCGCCTGAGACCTCCTCACAGTTTACTCAACGATGATGAGGATGAGGATGATGAGTGGTGGTGAAGATGAGTGGTGAAGAGGATGATGATTGATTGTGAGTGGTGGTGGCGATGATGATGTTTGAATGAGGATGATGCCGATGCCGATGATGATGGTGATGATGTTCGTGAGCGTGTGAGAGAGTGCGAGTGATGATGATGATGAGTATGTGAGTGACTAAGCATGTGAGAGAGCATCATCGATGATGTTGATGAGGTTGATGATGAGAGAGTGTGAGTGAGTGTGGGTGGGTGTGTGTGTGTGTTCCTGTTCCTGCGCGGGGTGTCCAGAGATTACTCCGACGGAAGAACCCCACATAAGAATCCTCTGGGCGAATCTGGAAAAAGCCATCACCGTCGTCCTCGTGGTTGGTGAGGCGTCCTGGCTGTCTCTTCTGCGTATATTTCCTCTCGCCTTGGCGCGGGCCCCCCTTCCACTCCTTACGTTGTCCCCATCCTCGCCCCACTGTTTGTTCCGCGCCCCGCCACCTCCTCCCCTTCCTGTTGCATGAGCGCGCATGTCGATGTTCCTCGGCGCCGTCGCCGCCACGGCCAGCACAGGCGCGTTCTCTACAGGTCACGTCGCGCAGCCGTTGGGACCACCCCGCGGGCCAGGCTGTCGGGACAACCCCGCGAGCCGTTGGCGCGCAAGACCAAGCCGTTGGGACAACCCCGCGGGCTTCGAGCGAGGCGCAGCCGCGCTCAGGCGGAAGGCAGCACGAAGCCCAACTCTGCCGCGAGCTGCTTCGCCTCCGCCCTGGACAAAACCGTTCTCTTGTCGAACTCCAGGAGCGCCTTCCGCAGGGACGCCGGCGGCCCGCACTCAGGAACTCTCGCGGCGGCGGCCGCAGGATCAGCATGTTCCGCATGCGCGTGGCGCGGGAGAACATGACGTAGAGGTGCAGCCACCACTGCTCGTCCGACATGCCCGTGCGGCCAGCGTCCTCATCCCTGGCGCAGTCGATGGTGACGCCCTTGCGCAGCGTCTGGCCCTGCGACAGCGTGGAGGTCAGGTAGGACGCGTGCGTCAGGGTGAACCCCGAGCGGCGCACGCTGTGCGCCCCCGAGCTCTGCCATGTGAACTCCCTTTCGCTGGGCCTGAACATCAGCAAGCTCCGCGCCCGCGCCTCGGCCTGGCCGTCGTCGTCGGCGCATTCGGCGCCCTGTCGCAGCACCTCGGCGACCTGAGGAGCCCAAAAACTTCCTTGTTGCATCCAAAGTGTGGCCTGGGAACTGCGTTCTGGCAGCGCGAGAACCCAACATTGACGACAGTTACAGGTTTTGGATGACCTGCTCGGATTACCAACATGATCTGCGGGCCCCATAGGGAGGGGGCTCCCGCCTGAGACTTCCTCGCAGTTCACTCACAGACGAGGCTCCCGCCTGAGACTTCCTCCATATT
>CAUYUJ010019258.1:93719-96219 GCA_963575745.1 Prorocentrum cordatum
TGTGGCATTCTCGCCGAAGCCTCTTGGAGCGTCTTGGGTGCCTGTGGGGGGGCCTCTCCTCTTTGGGATTTCTTGGGAGCCTCTTGGGGGCATCCTGGAGGCATCTTGGGGGCTCTTGGGGGCTCCTGATCACCTTTTGGGGCTATCTCGGAGGAGATCGATCAAAGAAGAAGGGTTCTCTAATTAGGGTCCCCCCTCCAGGAGGCCAAAATGAGGCCAACATCCAAGTAAAACCGATTATTGTGGCTGCCTCGCCGAGGCCGTTTTGGACGCTACACCTACCCGCAGAACCCCCCGTCCAGGTCCACGGGGGGGGGGTAGGGGGAGGGGTAAACCTCTCCCCGAAGGCGAAGAAGTGAGTTGGAAGAGGAAGCTGCCTAGACCACCTACGCCCGAAAAAGTGCTGGTGGGATTTGAAGTTTGTGCGTTGATGCTGGTGGCAACGTCAGAGAGATATTTTCCTCAAGATTTAGACGCACTGTTCCTTGCACCGCCTGCAGCTTATTGTGTTGGAGAAGCATCGGAAGATATGTGTAACTACTGCGCTATTTCTGCGAGGGTTTCGGCGACTATTCGATGATGGCGCTTGTGTTATTTATAACCAAATCCGGCGCAAACATTTATTGTGGCCCACGACAAGATCTGCGTATTTCGTTTCCAGTAAATTTTGAATAGTTCCAACCAGCTCAATAGTATGGGATAAGCATCATCGTTTCGGTACTCTGCTCTGAAATTTACAAATTCATACAAATAACGCGACGGCGAGTTCTGACGGAAGTATGAAGCATCATCCTAAACAAGAATATGGAAAGGGTACTATGGTGTCACCTGGGAATAACCGGCAAGCGGCAATGGGCATGGGAATCCACATTTCATTTGATTGCCCCTGGGTGAGTCCAACAATGCTAAGTATGTTTTGGAATATGTCGAAGACGTTTGAACCGTGGGACGACGTAACATATCAAAAAATACATAACATTTGTATTGTTTTTTTATTTTTGTTATTTATTTTAATGAAAAAAGTATTTTAAACATTGCTGAAATATACTTTCAAGAATGTATATCCGTCACCTACAATCTTGAATTATATCTTACCACATCGAATTCAATTCCAAGCGTACGAGTAGAAATATGATTTTGCATTGGTCCGACTCTGGCAGCCTTCCCGCAATGCATATTTGAAATGTTGATTTGTGAAGTGGTCCGATGATGTGTTACCGATCGTGCGTCCGCTGAGTAACGCTGGGACATTTCAAAGAATTTTGAACTAACGCGCCCGGTAGAGTCTGAGTTCAAGTATCCACATGTTTGCGCTCAATCAACGGAAATCCTTAACAAGCAATGGTTTTCACAGCCCTGGAATCGACACCCACCCTTGCAAACCCTCTGACCCCTGAATTTACAGATTTGTTACGACAAATTTCAATTCGTTTGATTTTTATCTGCATTCCATAAATTTAGAAAAACCCAAACGCATTCAGAATGCACACATTTATGGGCGTAGAAACGTAGATCATGTGAAATTCAATTTTAGAAATCCGCCGACCTTTTGGGTCATCGGCGTGTGAGATACAAACCCTCCTCCCGGGGGAAGGGGTCTGGCCGGTCCCGGTTGAGTACGCTACAGGCCCCACGACCGAGGGCTAGAGGCCTACAAAATAATCCAAAGAAGGCCCCCAGAACACCCAAATCGCCGATACATCGATCCAAAACGCCCAAAATGGCCCCCAGACGGACCAAGAGGGCGTCCCAAAGGGGCCAGAAGCAAAAATCGCCCCATCGCCTTAGGGAAACATATGCATATTTGCTTGGGCAACCAAGATCGCCCCACGACTGTCCACAAACCTCCCAAGAGGCTCCCAAACAGCCCAAGAGGGCCCCAAGAAGGTTCAAGAGGCCCCGAAACGGCTCCAAAACCCGAGCGGAAATTTCAAGCCCTCGACCCCAAGAAGCCTCCAGGAGGTCTTACGAATGTGTTTCTTTATTTTCGGCGATGATGGGCGTCATGAGGGGGAGAGGAATATGAAGGAACACCTCGCCCCTCCCGCCGCGTGGCTCCGGCACAACAGCCCCGCGCCGGCGCGCACGACGACGAAGAGCGATGAGCGAGACGATGTCGTCGACGTTGACGACATTGACGACGTTGACGACGACGTTGACGTTGACGTTGGCGACCACGACGACCACGACAACCACGACGACCACGACGACCACGACGACCACGACGACCACGACAACCACGACGACCACGACGACCACGACGACCACGACGACCACGACGACCACGACGACCACGACGACCATGACGACCACGACGACCACGACGACCATGACGACCACCACCACCACCACAACCACGACCACCCACGACGATCACGACCACGACCGCGACCCGACCACGACCACGACCCGACCACCACGACCACGACCACGACCACGACCACGACCGCGACGACGACCACGACCACGACCACGACGACGACGACGACGACGACGGCGA
>CAUYUJ010019258.1:103719-113719 GCA_963575745.1 Prorocentrum cordatum
TTGTTATCACCACTTATTCCGCAATGTACGAATACTATAGTTTTCAGACGTCGCTATGTTTTGATGCAAGACGTCAGACATTACGTTTTCGCAGTTGCTGACAAAATCCCGAATATTTGATGGTTCGCCCGCGATGTTGTCATTGTGTGTAAGTGTGTGTGTATATGTGTGTAAGTGTGTGTGTGTGTGAGTGTGTGTAAGTGTGTATATGTGTGTAAGAATGTAAGTGTGTGTGTGTAAATGTGTGTAAGTGTGTGTAAGTGTGTGTGTAAGTGTGTGTGTGTGCAAGTGTGTGTGTGTGTGTAAGTGTGTGTGTGTGTGTGTGTAAGTGTGTGTGTAAGTGCGTGTAAGTGCGTGTAAGTGTGTGTAAGTGTGTGTCTGTGTGTCTGTGTGTGTCTGTGTGTGTCTGTGTGTGTCTCTGTGTGTCTGTGTGTGTCTCTGTGTGTCCTGTGTGTGTCTCTTCCCTTTTGCGGTCTGTCTCTGTCTGTCTCTGTCTGTCTCTGTCTGTCTCTGTCTGTCTCTGTCTGTCTCTGTCTGTCTCTGTCTGTCTCTGTCTGTCTCTGTCTGTCTCTGTCTGTCTCTGTCTGTCTCTGTCTGTATCTGTCTGTCTCTGTCTGTGTCTGTCTGTCTCTGTCTGTCTCTGTCTGTCTCTGTCTGTCTCTGTCTGTCTCTGTCTGTCTCTGTCTGTCTCTGTCTGTCTCTGTCTGTCTCTGTCTGTCTCTGTATTTCTCTGTCTGTCTCTGTCTGTCTCTGTCTGTCTCTGTCTGTCTCTGTCTGTCTCTGTCTCTGTCTGTCTCTGTCTGTCTCTGGCTGTCTCTGTCTGTCTCTGTCTGTCTCTGTCTGTCTCTGTCTGTCTCTGTCTGTCTCTGTCTGTCTCTGTCTGTCTCTGTCTGCCTCTGTCTGTCTCTGTCTGTCTCTGTCTGTCTCTGTCTGTCTCTGTCTGGCTCTGTCTGTCTCTGTCTGGCTCTGTCTGGCTCTGTCTGGCTCTGTCTGGCTCTGTCTGTCTCTGTCTGTCTCTGTCTGTCTCTGTCTGTCTCTGTCTGTCTCTGTCTGTCTCTGTCTGTCTCTGTCTGTCTCTGTCTGTCTCTGTCTGTCTCTGTCTGTCTCTGTCTGTCTCTGTCTGTCTCTGTCTGTCTCTGTCTGTCTGTGTCTGTCTGTGTCTGTCTGTGTCTGTCTGTGTCTGTCTGTGTCTGTCTGTGTCTGTCTGTGTCTGTCTGTGTGTGTCTGTGTGTGTCTGTGTCTGTATCTTGTTATGTCTCTGTCTGTCTCTGTCTGTCTCTGTCTGTCTCTGTCTGTCTCTGTCTGTCTCTGTCTGTCTCTGTCTGTCTCTGTCTGTCTCTGTCTGTCTCTGTCTGTCTCTGTCTGTGCGTCTGTGCGTCTGTGCGTCTGTGCGTCTGTGCGTTTGTGCGTCTGTGCGTCTGTGTCTGTGCGTCTGTGCGTCTGGGCGTCTGTGCGTCTGTGCGTCTGTGCGTCTGTGCGTCTGTGCGTCTGTGCGTCTGTGTGCCTGTGTGTCTGTGTGTCTGTGTGTCTGTGTGTCTGTGTGTCTGTGTGTCTGTGTGTCTGTGTGTCTGTGTGTCTGTGTGTCTGTGTGTCTGTGTGTCTGTGTGTCTGTGTGTCTGTGTGTCTGTGTGTTCTGTGTGTTTTTTCTGTGTGTCTGTGCGTCTGTGTGTCTGTGCGTTCTGTGCGGTCTGTTGCGTCTGTCTGTGCGTCTGGTGCGTCTGTGCGTCTGTCTGTGCGTCTGTGTGTCTGTGTGTCTGTGTGTCTGTGTGTCTGTGTCTCTGAGTGTCTGTGTGTCTGTGTATCTGTGTGTCTGTGTGATTGTGTGTTCGTGTGTCTGTGTGTCTGTGTGTCTGTGTGTCTGTGTGTCTGTGTGTCTGTGTGTCTGTGTGTCTGTGTGTCTGTGTGTCTGTGTGTCTGTGTGTCGGTGTGTCTGTGTGTCTGTGTGTCTGTGTGTCTGTGTGTCTGTGTGTCTGTGTGTCTGTGTGTCTGTGTGTCTGTGTGTCTGTGTGTCTGTGTGTCTGTGTGTCTGTGTGTCTGTGTGTCTGTGTCTGTGTTTCTGTGTGTCTGTGTGTCTGTGTGTATGTGTGTCTGTCTTCTGTGTCTGTGTTTTGTCTGTTGTTGTCTGTGTGTCTGTGTGCTGTGTGTCTGTGTGTCTGTGTGTCTGTGTGTCTGTGTGTCTGTGATGTCTGCTGTGTCTGTGTGTCTGTGTTCTGTCTGTGTGTCTGTGTGTATGTTTGTGTCTGTGTGTGTGTGTCTGTGTGTCTGTGGTCTGTGTGTTGTGGTCTGTGTGCTTTGTGTCTGTGTGTCTGGTGTGTCTGTGTGTCTGTGTGTCTGTGTGTCTGTGTTGTCTGTGTGTCTGTGTGTCTGTGGTTGTGTGTCTGTGTGGTCTGTGTGTCTGTGTGTCTGTGTGTCTTGTTGTGTCTGTGTGTCTGTGTGTCTGGTTCTGTGTGTCTGTGTGTCTGTTGTTGTCTGTGTGTCTGTCTGTCTGTGTGTTTGTCTGTCTGTCTGTCTGTCTGTCTGTGTGTCTGTGTGTCTGTGTGTCCGTTTGTCTGTGTGTCTGTGTGTATGTGTCTGTGTGTCTGTGTGTCTGTGTGTCTGTGTGTCTGTGTGTCTGTGTGTCTGTGTGTCTGTGTGTCTGTGTGTCTGTGTGTCTGTGTGTCTGTGTGTCTGTGTGTCTGTGTGTCTGTGTGTCTGTGTGTCTGTGTTGTACGTTTGATTAAAAGGACACCAAATCGGGACACAATTGTGTCAGGGGAACGGGGCCGGGCCAGGCAGGGGCGGGTTGTTGTTTGTTTAAGGGGACAGCAGATCGGGACAGAATTGTGTCAGGGGACCGGGGCCACACCGGGCAAGGGCGGATTGTTCTTTGATTCAGAGCACACCATATCGGGGCAGACCTGTGTTGTTTGTTCAAGATGACACCAGATCGGGACAGAATTGTGTCAGGAAACGGGGCCACACTGGGCAGGGGAGGTGTAATTTGTTTAAGAGTACAGCAGATCGGGGCATAGTTGTGTCAGGGGACCGGGGCCGGGCCAGGCAGGGGCGGGTTGCTTGTTTGTTTAAGGAGACAGCAGATCGGGACAGAATTGTGTCAGGGGACCAGGGCCACACCGGGCAGGGGAGGTGTTGTTTGATTCAAAGACAAAAGATAGGGACAGAGTTGTGTCATCGGACTGGGGATGATGATGATGATGATGATGATGATGATGCTGATGTTGATCAAGATGATGATGATGATGATGATGATGATGATGATGATGATGATGATGATGATGATGGTGGTGGTGACGACGACGACGACGATGATGATGATGCTGACGATGATAATGATGATAATGATGATGATGATGGTGATGATGATGGTTATGATGGTGATGGTGATGATGATGATGCTTATGATGATGATGAAGATGATGATGAAGATGATGGTGATGATGATGCTGATGTTGATGCTGATGCTGATGCTGATGCTGATGCTGATGCTGATGCTGATGCTGATGCTGATGCTGATGCTGATGCTGATGCTGATGCTGCTGATGATGATGATGATGGTGGTGATGATGATGATGATGATGAGGAGGACGACGACGACGACATTGATGACGACTCTGTTTAGGGGGACATGCAACTCTGCAGCGCTGTGCCTGCTAGAGTTTGCTCTGGTAGGTGAATTGCTCGACAGGCGAACGCGCGGCGTCGCCACTGAGCCGAGAGCTCCTGCATGTGATCGGTAGCTGCGGGAGCTCTTTAAAAAGGCCCGCCTGCCGCACTCCGAATTGCAACGCTCAAGCTGGGAGGGGAGGGACAAGGACGGGGGGGATAGCGCGGGCCTCTAAGAGGAGGAGGAGGAGGAGGAGGAGGAGCAGGAGGAGGAGGAGGAGGAAGAGGAGCCGCAGCAGCTGGACCAGCAGCAGCAGGATGTCGATGAGGACGAAGACCAGGACGAGGACGACGACAGCGAGGTGGAGGATGGGGAGGAACGGGAAGTTGGAAGGGGACGACCAGCAGAACAGGCAGGTGTTGTCGTGATATCGAGGACGCCGGCGGCGCATCACCGGCCGTTCCCTGGAAGTTTGCCGAAGATCGCGCAGCATCGAAAGTCGTGACGTGGCGCGGCCCATCCCGCCACCGTGCTTGGGTTTTGGGTCGGAGTCCTCGTGGACGCTTCTTGGGGTCTCGAGAGGGCTCTCGGGGCCTCTGCGGGGGAGTTTAGGGCCTCTTGAGGGCCTCCTGGGGGCTTCTTGTGAGCCTCGTGGGGGCCTCTTGGGGCCTTTGGGGGCTCTCTTGGAGCCTCTTGGGGGCCTCCTGGGGGCCTCTAAGAGCCCCCTGGGGGCCTCTTGGGACCGAAAGCTCAAAATGTTCATTCGGGTTCCCCTTCTGAGCGCCCTCTTGGGGCCGTCCTGGGGCCTCTCTTAGACCGTTCTGGGTGCCTCTTGGGCCGTCTTGGGGCCCTCTTGCGCCGTCTTGGAGCCCTCTTGGGGGCTTGTTGGGCCGTCCTGGGGCGATCTTGGGGGCCTCTTGGGCCGTTTTGGAGCGTGGGTAAACCGAAATGGCGAGAACGCGAAAATCCTTCATAAACCATTGAAAAATCAATGATTGTTGCATGTTGGGGCTCTCTTGGGGGTGCTCTTGGAGGCCTCTTGGGCCGTTTTGGAGGCGTCTTGGGCCGTCTGCAGGCTATCTTTGGCGTCTTGGAGCGATCTGGAGCCGTCTGGAGGCTCTCTTGGACTGCTCGGGACTCTCTAGGACCGGCTTGGGGCGCCCTTGGGTCGTCCCCGGGCCGTTTGAGACCTTGAAGGGGGGCGGGGCCAGCGGGGGGCCGGCGGCAGAGTGGGGCCCCCTCGGAAGGACTTTCAGGAGGTTTTTGACCAGGCACTGGAGAAGGGGGCCAAAGACTGTGCCAAACACTCTGTCAGAGAGGTCTCGCACGGCCCACACCGCAGGGCGGGAGTGGGGAGGAACGGGAAGTTGGAAGGGGACGACCAGCAGAACAGGCAGGTGTTGTCGTGATATCTAAAGGCTGCCGCCTCTGCCGCCGACCCCAAAGTGGGCTTTGCGGAGTTCGGGGTTTTCCGTTTTATTCGGAGACGTCAGAGTTTGCCCATGTGAGCCCCGGCGCGATCACCGACGCGCCCGCAGGGTCCCGGACGTGCTGGTTTCTTGCCCCTGTGAACATCGCGCATTCGATCCAGGCGACAGGGCCGCCGAGGGATTGTCTGGAGTACGCGTAACGAGATCGTGTCGGGGGCGTCGTAGAGAACTACAGAAAACCTGTCAGATAGGACGTGGCATCCTTCCACGCTTCAAGGTGCCAGAAGGCACGGTGTCTGATACCTTGTATGTACGCTGCATAGAATAAGTGTTTCGCGTCGGGCGAGATTGCTCCCCTATGTGCCGTCCCGCCGTCGGCCATGGACGGCCGTCCTCCCAGCGGTAGGGGCTGGTAAGCGTGTCATTCGCAGCAGAGAGCAAACTGTTCTGTCGCATGTGAATGCTGACCTAGGAGGCCTTCTGGAAGCTTGTGTGGGTGCTTTGGAGGTAGCTTGGGACGTCTGGAGGCAATTGAACCGTCCTATTCATATACGTCCCTATTGAGGAAGGGTTCGGTTCTTCGCCATTTTTGTTTTTTGTAGCGTGGGCCTTCGGATGTCTCGATAATCTCCCTTGGACCGTTTTTTCGTCCACCGTCGTCTTTTAATAGCCCCGGGGCCGCCTTCCCGGCCCCGGGTCCAAACGTGACCAAACCCTGTTCAAAACGGGCCACTGGACCTCCCCGGGGCTGACCCTGACCTGTTCTTCGCGCTGCGTGCAGCCGTGGCGACGAGGAGAGCCCCCGAGGCTTCGAACCTCGATCTGAGGATCCCAGGATCAACGGCCCGGCCCCCTCGTCGCCACGGCTGGACGCAGCTCGGAAAACTGGTGCGTTTGAGCCCCGGGAGAGGTCCGGGGACCGACTTTGATCGGATTCTGAATTGTTGGGGGAGCAGGAGGAAGAGGATCGAGGAAGAAAAGACACCATAAACATACACTTTCGGTGGTCTGCGCGGATCTCCGAACCCAGATTTCCGACGGCGTGTTTTTTTGTTTTTTTTTGGGGGGGGGTCCAATTCGTGGTCCCTGGAAGCTGTGACTCTTTGTCTAGGTATTCTTTTTCATCCTGAGTCGTTTTGCACGGTCCTGGAGCTCAAGGACGGGTTTCAAATGACGGAAGCATTGAAAAATCTCCGCCGTGTTTTTTTCAAGACATTGGAGGTCTGGAAATGTTCATGGCGATTTCTCGAGGAGGAGCAGTGAGGAGCAGGGAGGCCCTGCGCGGAGGGCATGGCTCGACCTAAACGCTGTTTAGCTGGTTTTCGGGTTTCGCTTTGTTTTTCGTTTTGGCAGAGAGGTCTAGGAGAGCAGGCAGAACGAAACGAAAAACAAAACGAAAACGAAACGGAAAACACCGTTTCGGCCGAGCCCTTCGCCGAGGGCGGTGGCCTCGCTGGCGCGCGGGTGGCGGTCTCTCGCCTGCTTCCAGCTGCCCCGGGAGCCTTGTTCGCGGGCGCCGCTCCGTTATGGCAGTTCTTGGGTCTGCGGTGGGGAGGGCGAAAGGCCTAGACCTCCAACGACCTGGAGGTCCCGACCTAAACGCTGTTTTGCAGGATTTCGGGCTTCGTTCGGTTCTTCTGTTTGGAGGTTGCACGTTTGGTCAGAGCGTCGCAGGAGAACAGGCATAACAAAACGAAAAACAAAACGAAAAACAACTGAAATCGCCGTCATGGTAGAGCCCCAAAAAATCAAGGCAGAAGCTTTTTGGCGTTTTCGGCCTGTGGGGGTCCTCAACGGTTCCGGGAATGTCAAAAAGCGATTCGGGATGCAAAGCAGGCCCAGGGGAGAGGGTCGGCACTTCCGGGGGCCCCGCGTGGAAATAATCCCGACATCGGATGTCTGGGGGACGGGCAGGGTGGTCGAGAGGCGGATGAGCAAGGACTCCCTCGAGTAGTAGTAGTAGTAGTAGTAGTAGTAGTAGTAATAATAATAATAATGAGAATAATAATAATAATAATAATAATGATAATAATAATAATAATGATAATAATATAAATAATTGCAATAGTAGTAGTAGTAGTAGTAGTAGTAGTAGTAGTAGTAGTAGTAGTAGTAGTAATAGTAATAGTAGTAGTAGTAGTAGTAGTAGTAGTAGCAACAGTAGTAGTAGTAGTAGTAGTAGTAGTAGTAGTAGTAGTAGTAGTAGTAGTAGTAGTAGTAGTAGTAGTGTTAGCAGTAGTAGTAGTAGTAGTAGTAGTAGTAGTAATAGTAGAAGTAGTAGTAGTAGTAGTAGTAGTAGTAATACTAGTAGTAGGAGTAGTGGTACTGGTAGTGGTAGTCGTAGTAGTAGTAGTAGTAGTAGTAGTAGTAGTAGTAGTTGTAGTAGTAGTAGTAGTAGCAGTAGTAGTAATACTAGTAGTAGTAGGAGTAGGAGTAGTAGTAGTAGTAGTAGTAGTAGTAGCAGTAGTATTAATATTAGTAGTAGTAGTACTAATAATAGTGGTAGTAGTAATATAGTAGTAGTAGTAGTAGCAGTAGTAGTAGTAGTAGTAGTAGTAATAGTATCAGTATCCGTATCAGAATTAGAAGTAGTAGTAGTAGTAGGAGTAGGAGTAGTAGTAGCAGTAGGACTAGTAGTACGACTAGTAGTTGTAGTAACACTGCTCGTAGTAATCGTAGTAGTCCTAGTAAGAGTACTAGTCGTAATTGCAGTAGAAGAAGTATCAATAGTAGTATCAGTAGAAGAAACAGTAGTAATAGTAGTAGATCTTGCAGTAGTAGTAGTAGAAGCAGTAGTAGTCGCAGTTGAAAAAGAGAAGTAGGTATAGTAGTCGAAGTAAAGGTAGTACTTGTACTAGTAGTAGTAGTAGTACTAGTAGTAGTAGTAGTAGGAGTGGTAGTGGTGGTAGTAGTAGTAGTAGTAATGGTAGTAGAGATAGTAGTAGTCGTAGTAGCAGTAGTGGTAGTAGTGGTAGCAGTAGTAGTAGTAGTAGTAGTAGCGGTTTTTAGTGAGGAGTAGTAGTAGTAGTAGTAGTAGTAGTAGTAGTAGTAGTAGTAGTAGTAGTGGTAGCAATAGTAGTGGTAGTAGTGGTAGTAGTGGTAGTAGTAGTAGTAGTAGTAGTAGTAGTAGTAGTAGTAGTAGTAGTAGTAGTAGTAGTAGTAGTAGTAGTAGTAGTAGTAGTAGTAGTAGTAGTAGGAGTAGTACAGATAGTAGTACGACGAGCATCACTTTTCATAGTGCTTCTGGTTGTAGTAGCAAAGTGGGTCAACAGCCCAACACTTCGGGTGGCGATTGTTTCATTGATGATGGTGGTGATAACGGTGGTGGTGGTGATGATGATGATGACGACTGGAGACGGCGGTAAGTCGTCATCCTTGGCTACCGCCGGGAACTCAATTGCTGTGCCAAACAGCTGTAGCTCATCTGCAGATCGAGTTATGAAGAAACTCATCACGATTTCCGAAACAACAACAAAAAAACACGAATAGTCTTGCGGGCCCCGTTCTGGTAGCAGACCGAGCTCAGACATGTAGATACTTGAGACGAACGTGCCAGATGATTCTAGATGCATTAAGTGTGCCTGCCAGCCCTGTAGCTCGCCTTTAACTCGAGTTGAGCCAAGACAACCATCACCATCTCCCAAAAGAACGCAGAGTACCAACAGTTTGTCGGATCCAGCTCTGGTAGCAGGCCGAATTCAGGCAGCTAGGTACTTTAGACTAGCGCGCCTGATAAGTTGCTTCCGATTGCTGTGCCAAACAGCTCTGGAAAACTCATCATTACCTGGAGATACTCATCATTACTTCCGAGAGAATTAACAGAGTACGAATAGTTTTGCGGGCCCAGTTCTGGTAGCAGACCGAGTTCAGACATCTGGATACTTCATACGAACGCGCCTGATAATTTTAGATGCGTTACCTGTGCCTGCCAGCTCTGCAGCTCCTCTAGAGCTCGAATTAAGTTCAGAAAACCGACAGCACCTGCCAAGACGACACTAAACAGCCGATCCCGCCTGAGTGTTTCTGGCAGTAGTACGTGCCCGATCGGCCTGAGATGGAGATGGTCAACGGAAATACGATCGAAGACGAGGAAAAAATACTAGAGCTCTAACGACCTGTTGAATTTCGAGAATTCGAATGTCCATCGAGCAAAATTATGCAAAACTTCCGTCGGGTTTTTTTGCCAACTAGCCCCCAAGCGCGCCAGAATTTCTCTTCTAGCTTCGCCGCTAACGCTCTTGAGGAAGCTCTACTGGGAGCCGGCGGTAAACCGTCAACCTCTGCTACCGCCGGGAACTCGTAGAGCTTCCTCGTGCAATGCGGGCGCGACAATCCCGCATTCCGCGCGCGCGCGAGGGTGCGGTTTCAGGGAGGAAGACTGGAGGAGAAGGAGCGAGGGGAAAGGAGATGGAGGAAGGTGGGAAAGAGAGGGAGGAGGAGGAGGAGGAGGAGGATCAGGAGGAGGAGAAAGAGGGGAAGGATCAAGAAAGGCATCGTCATCTCTGAAGAAAAAAACTAATAGAGCACGAATAGTTTTCTGGCTCCAACTCTGCAAGCGTGAGGAGTTCGGGAATCTAGATTCTTAAGACTAGCGCGTCTGATGATTTCCTTCCGATTGCTGTGCGAAACAGCTCTGTAGCTCCTCTGCACTCGAGTTATCTCAAGAAAGTTAGCATCATCTCTCTCAAATTAGAAGAGTACCAATAGTTTGTCGGGCCCAGCTCTGGTAGCAAACCCAATTCGGGCGTCTAGATACCTTAGACTAGCGCTTCTGACTATTTCCTGTCGGCTGCTGTGACGAACAGCTCTGTAGTTTATCTCCAGCTCCAGCTCAGTCAAGAAACCATCACCAACTCTAAAACATTAGCAGAGTACCAATAGTTTTTTCGGCGCAGCTCTGGTAGCAGACCGAGTTCAGGCATCTAGATACTTCAGACTAGCGCGCCTGATGATGGTATTTCGATTG
>CAUYUJ010019258.1:118719-183534 GCA_963575745.1 Prorocentrum cordatum
GCCCCCACCATCTTAGGTAGGTCGCAGCAGAGCGCACGCCACCTTAGCAGCAGCTCTCGTCAGGGCAGCGCAGGCAGCTAGTTCACAGCAGGTTACCGTGCTACCTGGAGGCAAGCTCATCGCCTCCTCGGCCACATCGTGCCAATGGAAGCTGTGCGAGCTGGTGCAGGAGGAAGAGGAGGAGGAGGAGGAGGAGGAGGAGATGGGAAAATCAACCTGCACGCTGGAACCCCTACCTACAACGCCAATCTGAAGCCACCACCCACCTCCACATCCTTCATTACTGACACCCCCATCGAATGCACCACGGAGAGCAGTCTTACGAGTACTGAGGAACTGATCATATGCAAACCAGCGAGTAATAGTTTGGCCACCTCTGGCCTCCCACGACAATCTATCCGCACGTTCATTACCCTCACGAAAGAAATGCTTATACAGATTCTGTCCCGATGCAGGTGAGGTCAGTCCCCATCCAGACAGCATCGATACCGTATTTTGTAGTGTTCCCACCAGTCGTACATACTGCTTGTTGCGAATCTGCCACTCACCACACATCCAGTTAACAACCGTCTTACTATCTCCCAAGATCTCCATCCCAAGACGCTCAATATTCTCACACCTCCACTCCGTTTCATTCTCATAATTAGCGGCAATACGTTTGCGAATCCTCTCATTCATCTCTCTCTCCTCCTCCTCCTCCGCCTTCACGTGCCTCACACCAGGTGGCCTGGGTAAAACAAACAAGTCGAACAAGTGTTGCATGCCAATCACAATCAACAAATGTTCCCAATATTTCTCTCGGGACCCAGCGGAGCTGTCGAACGAGAGGTACCACTCACAACCAAAGAGATCGCACAAACCCCAGTCCCACACAGTATGTCCACGGGCAGGTGCACCCATGCTCATGCGTGTGAGATGCTTCCTATCTTTTGCAGGCAACGCTAGAATACATGTGTCCCGATGTTCGGTCCACTTCCCCCTTCCATGTAGCATGGCCAGCCTAGATATCATCCATTCACGTGACATGTCCGACTCCTCAGGTATGGCAGGCTGATCATCCGTTGTCCGCCGACGACCGCCACTCGACATCTGGGAGATCTGAGATACATGAGATGCATGAGAGGCCGCCGCCACCGCCATCGCCCTAGTTTTCCTCTGACGCCGATTTGGTACCGTCTCCCCCTCCTCCTCCGCTGTGTGTGTTGTGTATCTCCTCATACGAATACTTGCAGCAACTGAGACATCCTTGGCCCAATCCCAACAACGAAATATCCATATCTGCACCGCACTTCGAAATCCAAGCTCAACAAAACTCTGCCGTCCAACTTTGCATCGCCTACGTTGAAACTCAGACCAGCCTTCAGTTCTCCGCTTGCATAGACCTGACATTAACGCCAGGCATCTACCTTCAAAAGAGTGAACAGCAGCAATGGTGGAATAGTCGGGCGTTCTGCCCTCACAATTGAATAATAATGCAGCAATCACTTTAGCTTGATAACGAGTAAATCTCTCAGCCAAATCAATACCAGAGCAGCGATAACAAGCGATTCCCCCAAAGAATATCTTCTGGGCTTTCTGGAGCATGGCCTCTGAACCCGAGTGGTCCTTCCAGGTCTCCTCCAGAGTGGCCCCCAGGATCTCAAACGACTGAACACGCGGCAGGACCACTTCTCGGGCCCCCAGAGCAGCGTCACAAGACGGCACCAGCACACGGATATCCTGCTCGGGGGACGGCGGGATGCCAGGCGGCGCACCAAAGTAAATATACATCAAGGATTTCGGCTTCCAGGTCATTCCTGCATTCATCAGCGGGATACTCATGTCACGCACCATCAACTCGAGGTCAGTGCGGGTCTTCGCATACAACAGAAGATTATCTGCCCAGAAACTGTGGATCATACGCTCACCGTTGAACATGCGCTCGTCATTTTCCAATTTGATACCGTACTGCGTATCCTGCCTCCACCTGTCAATCACATCTCTCCAGAGTACAATAGAAACTGCTAGAAAAATCATCGGGCCCTCCACTCCTCCCGTTCGAATAGATTTGTCCCAATAGACCGCTGAAGATGCCTCGATGCCCTCGAAGCTGGCCACGCACTGATTATCCATCATGGGGTCAATCAACGCCACAATGAGATCAGCTGGTATGTCAAGAGCACGAAGACAGCGCATGGCGAGGCACGGAGTGACATTATCGAATGCTTGTAAAATATCGAGGTTGGCAAGCCACAAACTGTCTCCTTTGCCCCAGACAGCGGAGTGCTGGCTGAGCCTTTTGGCAACGCTGGTGATTTCCGATGTTTTACGTCCCGATCTGAATCCGTACAGGCATACATAGTGTCGGTGCTCCTCAATCCTCTTCTCAATCATCATCACAATACATGTCATGTACCATTTCATAAGACACGACTGTAGACATAGTACACGTGTATCTGTCAAATGTTGTATGTCCATTTCTTTAGGCATGAGCGTGGCAGCTAGTTGACGCCAACTGTCGGGGCAACATAACCTGCGGGAATACACACCTTGGAAGCTCACCAGAACACGTCGAACAGATGCCCACGAGAGCTGTTTCAACATCGTGACAGTCACGTTGTCGGGACCTGGGGCCTTTCCCGTGGACAGCTTCGCCCTCGCCCGCAGCAGGAGCGACATCGAGAACACCTCTGAGGATCCGCTTCCCGAACATAGACCACGCAGCGACTGTAGCTCACGAAGGGTCACCTCCCTGGCCTCGGGGTCCTCCACCTTAGACTTCATGTGCCCCAATATCTCGTCCCCCCACTCCTCGCGGTTCTGGGACTCCATCCCGTTGGTAAGGATCAACGTCTCCGTCTTGGCCCTCCTCCTCCTCCTTGCGTTCATCTCCGTCCTCCACCTCTGTACTCTTGCCTCCAGCCTCCTCCTTTCTCTCCTCACTATCTTTGAGCACCGTTTGGCCTCCTCTCTATCCCCACGACGAAGTGCTTCGCGTTTACTTTCATGGGCGGCCCAGTGGATCTCGGATTTCTTTGGCACATTATTCCTGGGATTGGTATCTTTCCGGGGGATCTCCTCGGCGGCCTGTATGAGGTCAGGTCCCAGCATATCCAACATGTCCTGTCGATCCTCTGGGTCAGCATTTTCCTGGCACAATGCACGGTAACGACTGCCCCGATCGTCCATGTTCTTCGCAAACTCAAGCTGCGACACCGGTTGCAAGTAGATGAATTTGCGAGCAGGCTGGGTCCGTCTCTTCGCAGACGGTGCACAAGACAAGCGAACAACTATGCAAGCGTGGTCAGACAGCGCACGCTCGTATCTGCTGCATGGGTGCCCCGTCCAGGCGTGGCCCACTTCCGCAGGCAACATCCAGCCTACAGTGATCTCCTGCCTGTGTAAACGACGGCTGACACCCACATAGTCGAGTACCTTCTCCACCCCCGTACTTGATTTGAAAGTAACCCTCCTCTGCCCAAACGCGTTCTCCATCCTTATGCCCCAGAGCCCGCAGAAGTCCAGTAGGGCCCTCCTCAAAGATTGCAGCCTAGACGCCCTTCGAGTTTCGAAGCCCGAGACAACCCTATGAGGCCTTGTTTTGCGTGCACCACGTTTTGTTTGAGTCATATACGGGTTGTCGTCATCCGATCCTTCCTCCATCCCAGTATCAATATCCGTAGAATCCCCAGCAATCCCAGACGCCTCCAGAAGCCCTGATCCAGTAACTCTAAAGCCGTCGACCTCCGAATCTGGCTCGAGTTCGACGTTAGCATCTGTCAAGAAGACCAGGTCCTGCGGCTGCTTCGGGAACTTGGACCTATGTGTGCGAAGCACTTGGGATATATCAAACAATATCTGCTCATACACATCATGTTCATGCTGTTCTTCCGTAAGGGCACGAATACTCTCATGCGGCATATATGCAACAATAACAGTAACACTAGAATAACTACAAATCACGAAACTTTGCCACGATATGTGGCCCTGAGCGAGTCTCTCCAAGACTTAGACATGATCACCGCAGCCTTCCGACAAGTACTCCGAAAAATTGTGTAACCTCGCATGCTGAGATCACGAACTGAAAGGAACTGGCACTCGCACAACCCCGCGAGTCCCACATCTAAGCGACGTAGTGAATGAATTATGTCATGGCCGTTCTCTGCACCTGCCCGACGCACACTCCATGACGCAATGGTGGCGTGGCACCTCTAGTTCGTACTGGAAATCCTCGCTCGCAACTCATCAATGTTGATCCCTGGCTCAAGCTGATTCATTGCACGAGTAATCTCCCAGCCATTCTGCAGAGAGAACTTGGCCACAATCTTCCCTGGAGGTGGTAAGTGGTCACTGGAGCCCCACATGAACGTAATCGGTGGTCCCGTCTCAGCCCTGAGGTTTGAATGATGCTTCTTGAAGCTCTTGAACTTTGCCTGAAAGATCCCAGCGGCATCCAGATGGGGCTTCTTCCAGGGGGGGCCTCCACGTGGACCTTGAGGACCCTGGGAGCGCGCTGGAGTTTGTTGTCGGCAATCGCGGCAACGAGCCGACGACGGAGATCCCACAGCTGGTCACTGGTAACCCCACTCTGGAAATAGAGCCGAGCACGTGAATAACCCCATGCCTCTCGACCTGTGTTGAACCTCTTGGATTGGTTCAGGTCCAGAAGATGCTTGACACCACTGAACCATTCTCCAGCCAGGACCTCATTCAGTAGTGAATTCAACGCCTGCTGTGATAACATCTCCTCCTGACGCTTCTCTGCATCCCGCCAATCAGTCACCCATCCCTTGAGCTCGACGAACGACGGAGTGAAATTCTGCATGGACTGCCGAGTTTCCGCCGAGGACGCCGTCGTAGAGGTGCCTGCTCTGGGGGCCCCACCTGCAGGAGCCTGCTGGAGCTGGATAATCTGGAGCCTCTGATCCTCCACCTTCTTAGTAAAAGCATCTATGTCCGTCATCGCCTGCTGAACATTTTTCTCGACCGAATCAACACGAGCATTGAGTTGGGTGCCGAGACCCGCGATGCTCCGATGGGTTGACTGGAAGCCCTCAGTCATCTTACCTCCCAGAGATGCAACAAGCGTCGTGATCTTGTCCATACCCTTAGTCATGGCCTCCTCGAGGCCCTCAACCGTCTGAACTTTGACACGTTTACCCTCTGGGGCCTCCTCCTCCTTGGCTCCTGGAACGGGCATATCAGCGGCATCCATGGCGAAAATCTCGGGGACCGCAGCAGCTGATGAGGCAGCCATCTTGCCGTCTGAGATGTTGCAAGGGATATTCCACTTCTCACAGAACGATCGATCTTCTCGAGTGCGTTTGAGATGCGCACGTAACTGATGAAAGTTATATGGGGCAACAGGATTATGAGGTAAAGTGGGAGAGAGATCAGGTGGTCCAGATGGTATGTCAACTAGAGAATCTGTATCGTCGTGACAAGATCTACCAACCTGTCTGGCAAGATATTCCCACTCCCAATGTCCGAAGTTGGATCCCCAGCGGTCCAGATCGATCGATTCACACTGGCTCGTCCCGTCCAGCTCGATGCAGCAAAATGCCGCAACAATGCACACAAACAAATACAAACAAATGGCTGGCGGCCTGCTTACCTCGGACTCGCCGAAGTCGCCGAAGATGCCCAATCGCCACGCGCCCCCGCGCGGCGGGCCAGGCCAGGGGCAGGCTGCCTGTCTGCACAATGCAGCTCGAGCCGCACGAGGAGGCCCCACGAGCCCCAGCCGTAACCAACCTCGGTTACCGCCGGGAACTCGTAGAGTCGCGCAACGCGGGCGCGGCAATGTCGCATTCCGCGCGCGCGAGGGCGCAGTTTCATGGGGAAGGACTAGAAGAGAAGAAGGAGTAAGGAGAAATTGGTTGGAGGAGGGCGACGAAGAGAAGGAGGAGGAGAAGGAGCAGGAGGAGCAGAAGGACGGGAAGGATCAAGAAAGGCATCGTTATCTCTGAAAAAAATATTAGGGTACCAATAGTTTTCTGGTTCGGACTTTGGAAGCGTGACGAGGTCGGGCATGTGAATATTTGAGACTAGCGCGTCAGATGATTTCCTTCCGATTGCTGTGCCAAACAGCTCTGTAGCTCATCTGCAGCTCGAGTTATCTGAAGAAGGTTACCATCATCTCTCTGAAAGCTTAGCAGAGTACGAATAGTTGTTGTTGGCCCAGCTCTGGTATCAGACCGAGCTGGGGCGTGGATACTCTAAACAAGCGCGTCTGATTATTTCCCTTCGACTGCTCCAGTTCGGTTGAGAAAACCATCACCATCTCTAAAAAATAACGGAATTATACTTGTTGTTCGGTCCGTAGTAGACCGAGTTAAGGCATGTAGATACTTAGGACTAGCGCGCCCGATGATGGTCGTTCGATCGCTGTGCCTACCAGCTCGGCAGCTCATCTGCAGCTCGAGAAAAGTCAAGAAACTCATCAGCATCGCTAATAAAGTATTTTATTGTTTACAAAAAAAAGAGAGTGAGAGACAGAGAGAGAAAGAGGGAGAGAGAGATAGAAAACGAAAAAAAAAAGTTTCGCGGACCCAGCTCTGGTAGCAGACTGAGTTCAGACATCTAGATACTTTAGACTAGCGTGCATGATGATGGCCATCCGATTGCTGCACCAAACAGCTCTGTAGCTCATCTGCAGCTGGAGTTAAGTCAAGGAACTCATCATCATTTTCAAAAAAAAATTAGCAGTGCACGAATAGTTTCGCGGACCCAGCTCTGGTAGCAGACCGAGTTCAGACATCTAGATACTTGAGACGAACGCGCCTGATGATCCTAGATGCTTTAGCTGTGCCTGCCAGCTCTGTAGCACTTCTAGGGCTCGAGTTGAGTTAAGAAAACCGACAGCACCTGCCAAGATGGCACTAAACAGCCGATCCCGCCTGAGCGCTTTCTGGCAATAATATACCCGATCGACCTGAGATTATGCTGGCGAGCGGGAATAATATCGAAGATTGGGGGGGGAAATAGAGCTCTAACGAATGCTTGAAATCCGAATGGGAGCCGGCGGTACACGGTCAACCTTGGTTTCCGCCGGGAACTCGTAGAGCTTCCTCGTGCAATGCGGGCGCGGCAATCTCGCATTCTGCGCGTGCGAGGGCGCGGCTTCATGGAGGAGGACTGGAGGAACGAGTGAGCAGAAAGGAGATGGAGGTGGGTCAGGAAAGAAGGGGAGGAGGAAGCAGGAGGAAGGAAAGGGAAGGATCAAGAAAGACATCGTCATCCAAAAAATAAGCAGAGTACGAATAGTTGTTCAGACCCAGCTATGATAGCAGACCGAGTTCGGGCGTCTGGATACCTTAGACGAGCGCTTCTGATTATTTTGTTTCGATTTCTCTGCCAGACAGCTTTGTAGCTAATATGTAGCTCGACTTCGATCAAGAAAACCATCGTCATCTCTAAACAATTAGCAGGGCACCAATAGTTTTTCGGACACAGCTCTGGTAGCAGACCGAGTTCAGGCATCTAGATACTGTATTTAGACTAGTGAGCCTGATGATTGGTCGGTTGCTGTGCCGAGCAGCTCTGTAGCTCATCTGCAGCTGGAGTTAAGTCAAGGAACTCATCATCATTTCCAAAAAAAGACAGAATACGAATAGGGTCGCGGACCCAGCTCTGGTAGCAGACCGAGTTCAGACATCTGGATACTTGAGACGAAAGCGCACGATGACTCTAGATGCTTAAGGTGTGCCTGCCAGCTCTGTAGCTCTCCTATAGCTCGGGTTAAGTACCGAAAACAAGACGGCACCTGCCAACATGACAAGAAAAAACCGATCCCGCCCACCTGCTTTTTGGCAGTAATATGTACCCAACGACCTCAGATTGAGATGGCGAGCGGGAATAAAATCCAAGATTGGGAGGAAAAGTACTAGAGCTCAAACGCGAGCAAAAGTATGCAAAAGTACCGTCGGTAATATTTTGCCAACTAGCCCCCCAGCGCGCCAGCATTACTCTTCTCGCTTCGCCGCTAACGCTCTTAGGGAAGCTCTATGAGTGATAAATCGAATTTAAACCGAACGAAATTATGCTAAACTTCCGTCAAGATTTGTTTGCGAACTGGGAGCCGGCGGTAAGCCGTCAACATTGGTTTTTGTTGCGGTTTGCGGTCCGCCACTAGAATCCGAATCCGAATCGGCGGAGCAGTGCAACTGAGCTCCCCACCATCTTAGGTAGGTCGCAGCAGAGCGCACGCCACCTTAGCAGCAGCTCTCGTCAGGGCAGCGCAGGCAGCTAGTTCACAGCAGGTTACCGTGCTACCTGGAGGCAAGCTCATCGCCTCCTCGGCCACATCGTGCCAATGGAAGCTGTGCGAGCTGGTGCAGGAGGAAGAGGAGGAGGAGGCAACCTGCACGCTGGAACCCCTACCTACAACGCCAATCTGAAGCCACCACCCACCTCCACATCCTTCATTACTGACACCCCCATCGAATGCACCACGGAGAGCAGTCTTACGAGTACTGAGGAACTGATCATATGCAAACCAGCGAGTAATAGTTTGGCCACCTCTGGCCTCCCACGACAATCTATCCGCACGTTCATTACCCTCACGAAAGAAATGCTTATACAGGTTCTGTCCCGATGCAGGTGAGGTCAGTCCCCATCCAGACAGCATCGATACCGTATTTTGCAGTGTTCCCACCAGTCGTACATACTGCTTGTTGCGAATCTGCCACTCACCACACATCCAGTTACAACCGTCTTACTATCTCCCAAGATCTCCATCCCAAGACGCTCAATATTCTCACACCTCCACTCCGTTTCATTCTCATAATTAGCGGCAATACGTTTGCTCATCCTCTCATTCATCTCTCTCTCCTCCTCCTCCTCCGCCTTCACGTGCCTCACACCAGGTGGCCTGGGTAAAACAAACAAGTCGAACAAGTGTTGCATGCCAATCACAGTCAGCAAATGTTTGCAATATTTCTCTCGGGACCCAGCGGAGCTGTCGAAGGAGAGGTACCACTCACAACCAAAGAGATCGCACAAACACCAGTCCCACACAGTATGTCCACGGGCAGGTGCGCCCATGCTCATGCGTGTGAGATGCTTCCTATATTTTGCAGGCAGCGCTAGAATACATGTGTCACGATGTTCCGTCCACTTCCCCCTTCCATGTAGCATGGCCAGCCTAGATATCATCCATTCACGTGACATGTCCGACTCCTCAGGTATGGCAGGCTGATCATCCGTTGTCCGCCGACGACAGCCACTCGACATCTGGGAGATCTGAGATACATGATATGCATGAGAGGCCGCCGCCACCGCCATCGCCCGAGTTTTCCTCTGACGCCGATTTGGTACCGTCCCTCCCTCCTCCTCCACTGTGTGTGTTGTGTATCTCCTCATACGAATACTTGCAGCAACTGAGACATCCTTAGCCCAATCCCAACAACGAGATATCCATATCTGCACCGCACTTCGAAATCCAAGCTCAACAAAAATCTGTCGTCCAGCTTTGCATCGCCTACGTTGAAACTCAGACCAGCCTTCAGTTCTCCGCTTGCGTAGACCTGACATTATCGCCAGACATCTACCTTCAAAAGAGTGAACAGCAGCAATGGTGGAATAGTCGGGCGTTCTGCCCTCACAGTTGAATAATAATGCAGCAATCACTTTAGCTTGATAACGAGTAAATCTCTCAGCCAAGTCAATCCCAGAGCAGCGATAATAAGCGATTTCCCCAAAGAACATCTTCTGGGCTTTCTGGAGCATGGCCTCTGAGTCCGAGTGGTCCTTCCAGGTCTCCTCCAGAGTGGCTCCCAGGATCTCAAACGACTGAACACGCGGCAGGACCACTTCTCGGGCCCCAAGAGCAGCGTCACTAGACGGCACCAGCACACGGATATCCTGCTCGGGGGACGGCGGGATGCCAGGCGGCGCACCAAAGTAAATATACATCAAAGATTTCGGCTTCCAGGTCATTCCTGCATTCATCAGCGGGATACTCATGTCACGCACCATCAACTCGAGGTCAGTGCGGGTCTTCGCATACAACAGAAGATTATCTGCCCAGAAACTGTGGGTCATACGCTCACCGTTGAACATGCGCTCATCATTTTCCAATTTGATACCGTACTGCGTATCCTGCCTCCACCTGTCGATCACATCTCTCCAGAGTACAATAGAAACTGCTAGAAAAATCATCGGTCCCTCCACTCCTCCCGTTCGAATAGATTTGTCCCAATAGACCGCTGAAGATGCCTCGATGCCCTCGAAGCTGGCCACGCACTGATTATCCATCATGGGTTCAATCAACGCCACAATGAGATCAGCTGGTATGTCAAGAGCACGAAGACAGCGCATGGCGAGGCACGGAGTGACATTATCGAAAGCTTGTAAAATATCAAGGTTGGCAGGCCACAAACTGTCTCCTTTGCCCCAGACAGCGGAGTGCTGGCTGAGCCTTTTGGCAACGCTGGTGATTTCCGATGTTTTACGTCCCGATCTGAATCCGTACAGGCATACATAGTGTCGGTGCTCCTCAATCCTCTTCTCAATCATCATCACAATACATGTCATGTACCATTTCATAAGACACGACTGTAGACATAGTACACGTGTATCTGTCAAATGTTGTATGTCCATTTCTTTAGGCATGAGCGTGGCAGCTAGTTGACGCCAACTGTCGGGGCAACATAACCTGCGGGAATACACACCTTGGAAGCTCACCAGAACACGTCGAACAGATGCCCACGAGAGCTGTTTCAACATCGTGACAGTCACGTTGTCGGGACCTGGGGCCTTTCCCGTGGACAGCTTCGCCCTCGCCCGCAGCAGGAGCGACATCGAGAACACCTCTGAGGATCCGCTTCCCGAACATAGACCACGCAGCGACTGTAGCTCACGAAGGGTCACCTCCCTGGCCTCGGGGTCCTCCACCTTAGACTTCATGTGCCCCAATATCTCGTCCCCCCACTCCTCGCGGTTCTGGGACTCCATCCCGCTGGCAAGGATCAACGTCTCCGTCTTGGCCCTCCTCCTCCTCCTCGTGTTCATTTCCGTCCTCCACCTCTGTACTCTAGCCTCCAGCCTCCTTCTTTCTCTCCTCCCTATCTTTGCGCACCGTTTGGCCTCCTCTCTATCCCCACGACGAAGTGCTTCGCGTTTACTTTCCTGGGCGGCCCAGTGGATCTCGGATTTCTTTGGCACATTATTCCTGGGATTGATATCTTTCTGGGGGGTCTCCTCGGCGGCCTTTATGAGGTCAGGTCCCAGCATATCCAACATCTCCTGGCGATCCTCTGGGTCAGCATGTTCCTGGCACAAAGCACGGTAACGACTGCCCCGGTCGTCCATGTTCTTCGCAAACTCAAGCTGCGACACCGGTTGCAAGTAGATGAATTTGCGAGCAGGCTGGGTCCGTCTCTTCGCAGACGGTGCACAAGACAAGCGAACAACTATGCAAGCGTGGTCAGACAGCGCACGCTCGCATCTGCTGCATGGGTGCCCCGTCCAGGCGTGGCCGACTTCCGCAGGCAGCATCCAGCCTACAGTGATCTCCTGCCTGTGTAAACGACGGCTGACACCAACATAGTCGAGTACCTTCTCCACCCCCGTACTTGATTTGAAAGTAACCCTCCTCTGCCCAAATGCGTTCTCCATCCTGATGCCCCAGAGCCCGCAGAAGTCCAGTAGGGCCCCCCTCATAGATTGCAGCCTAGACGCCCGTCGAGTTTCGAAGCCCGAGACAACCCTATGAGGTCTTGTTTTGCGTGCACCACGTTTTGTTTGAGTCATATACGGGTTGCCGTCATCCGATCCTTCCTCCATCCCAGTATCAATCTCCGTAGAATCCCCAGCAATCCCAGACGCCTCCAGAAGCCCTGATCCAGTAACTCTGAAGCCGTTGACCTCCGAATCTGGCTCGAGTTCGACGTTAGCATCTGTCAAGAAGACCAGGTCCTGCGGCTGCTTCGGGAACTTAGACCTATGTGTGCGAAGCACTTGGGATATATCAAACAATATCTGCTCATACACATCATGTTCATGCTGTTCTTCCGTAAGGGTACGAATACTCTCATGTGGCATATATGCAACAATAACAGTAACACTAGAATAACTACAAATCACAAAACCTTTGCCACGATATGTGGCTCTGAGCGAGTCTCTCCAAGACTTAGACATGATCACCGCAGCCTTCCGACAAGTACTCCGAAAAATTGTGTAACCTCGCATGCTGAGATCACGAACTGAAAGGAACTGGCACTCGCACAACCCCGCGAGTCCCACATCTAAGCGACGTAGTGAATTAATTATGTCATGGCCGTTCTCTGCACCTGCCCGACGCACATTCCATGACGCAATGGTGTCGTGGCACCTCTAGTTCGTACTGGAAATCCTCGCTCGCAACTCATCAATGTTGATCCCTGGCTCAAGCTGATTCATTGCACGAGTAATCTCCCAGCCATTCTGCAGAGAGAACTTGGCCACAATCTTCCCTGGAGGTGGTAAGTGGTCACTGGAGCCCCACATGAACGTAATCGGTGGTCCCGTCTCAGCCCTGAGATTTGAATGATGCTTCTTGAAACTCTTGAACTTTGCCTGAAAGATCCCAGCGGCATCCAGATGGGGCTTCTTCCAGGGGGGGGGCCTCCACGTGGACCTTGAGGACCCTGGGAGCGTGCTGGAGTTTGTTGTCGGCAATCGCGGCGACGAGTCGACGACGGAGATCCCACAGCTGGTCACTGGTAACCCCATTCTGGAAATAGAGCCGAGCACGCGAATAACCCCATGCCTCTCGACCTGTGTTGAACCTCTTGGATTGGTTCAGGTCCAGAAACTCCTTGACACCACTGAACCATTCTCCAGCCAGGACCTCATTCAGTAGTGAATTCAACGCCTGCTGTGATAACATCTCCTCCTGACGCTTCTCTGCATCCCGCCAGTCCGTCACCCATCCCTTGAGCTCGACGAACGACGGAGTGAAATTCTGCATGGACTGCCGAGTTTCCGCCGAGGACGCCGTCGTAGAGGTGCCTGCTCTGGGGGCCCCACCTGCAGGAGCCTGCTGGAGCTGAATAATCTGGAGCCTCTGATCCTCCACCTTCTTAGTAATAGCATCTATGTCCGTCATCGCCTGCTGTACATTTTTCTCTACCGAACCAACACGAGCATTGAGTTGGGTGTCGAGGTCCGTGATGCTCCGATGAGTTGACTGGAAGCCCTCAGTCATCTTACCTCCCAGAGATGCAACAAGCGTCGTGATCTTGTCCATACCCTTAGTCATGGCCTCCTCGAGGCCTTCCACCGTCTGAACTTTGACGCGTTTTCCCTCTGGGACCTCCTCCTCCTCGGCTCCTGGAACGGGCATATCAGTGGCATCCATGGCGAAAATCTCGGGGACCGCAGCAGCTGATGAGGCAGCCATCTTGCCGTCTGAGATGTTACAAGGGATATTCCACTTCTCACAGAACGATCGATCTTCTCGAGTACGTTTGAGATGCGCACTTAACTGATGAAAGTTATATGGGGCAACAGGATTGTGAGGTAAAGTGGGAGAGAGATCAGGCGGTCCAGATGGTATGTCAACTAGAGAATCGTTTTCCGTCGTGACAAGATCTACCAACCTGTCTGGCAAGATACTCCCACTCCCAGTGTCCAAAGTTGGATCCCCAGCGGTCCAGATCGATGGATTGACTCTGGCTCGTCCCGTCCAGCTCGATGCAGCAAAATGCCGCGACAATGCACGCAAACAAATACAAACAAATGGCAGGCGGCCTGCTTCCTCGCGCAATGCGGGCGCGGCAATCTCGTACTCCGCGCGCGCAAGGGTGCGACTTCATGGAGGAGGACTGGAGAAAAAGAAGGAGCGAGGAGAAAGGAGACGGAGGAGGGCGAGGAAGAGAAGGAGAAGGAGGAGGAGGAGCAGGAGGCGGAGGAGGGTCAGGATCAAGAAAGGCATCGTCGTCTCTGAAAAGTTAGTAGAATACATAATTTTCTGGTTCTAACTCTGGAAGCGCGACGAGTTTGGGCATCTGGATACTTCAGACTAGCGCGTCTCATTAGTTCCTTTCGATTGCTGTACCACACAGCCTGTAGTTCATTTGCAGCTCGAGTTATATGAAGAAAGCTATCATCATCTCTCTAAACCGTTAGCAGAGTACGAATAGTTGTTCGAAGCCAGCTCTCATAGCAGACCAAGTTCGGGCGTCTAGATCCTGGCAGTAGTCCTTTATGATTGTGCCCCTTCGCTTCATGTGCCGAAGAGCTCTGTAGCTAACCTGTAGATCGAATTCAGTCAAGAAAACTATCGTGATATCCAAAAAAAACAGAGTCCCAACAGTTTTTCGGACCCAGCTCTGGTAGCAGACTGAGTTGGGACATCTAGATACTTCAGACTGGCGCACCTTATGATTGTCTTTCGATTGCTGTGCCGAACCGCTCTCTAGCTCTTCTATAATATAGTTTTTTTTTATTTTAAAAAAAAAAAAAAAAAAAAAAAAAAAAAAAAAAAAAAAAAAAAAAAAAAAAAAAAAAAAAAAAAAAAAAAAAAAAAAAAAAAAAAACTCATCAGCACCTCCGAAAATTAACAGAATACGAATAGTTTTGCGGGCCGAGCTCTGGTAGCAGAGCGAGTTCAGGCATCTCGATACTTTAGACTAGCGCTCCTGATGATTGTCTTCCGATTGCTGTGCCAAACAGCTCCGTAGCTCATCTGTAGCTCGAGTTAACTCCAGAAACTCATCATCATCTTTCAAAAAATAGCAGAGTACAAATAGTTTTGCAAACCCAGCTCTGGTAGCAGACTGAGTTTCGGCGTCAAGATACTTGAGACTAAAGCGCCTGACGATTCTAAATGAATTAGGTGTGCCTGTCAGCGCTGTAGCTCTCCTACAGCTCGAGTTAAGGACAGAAAAGCGACAGCACCTGCCAAGATCACACTAAACAGACAATCCCGCCCACATGCTTTTCGGCAGCTATAGATATCCGGTCGACCTGAGATTAAGATGGCGAGCGAGAATGAGACCGAATATGAGGAGAAAAAATACTAGAGCTCGAACGACCTCTTGAATTTCGATAAATCGAAATTCAGCTGAGCAAAATTACGCAAAACTTCCGTCGAGATTTGTTTCTTAACTAGCCGCCCAGCGCATCAGACTTACTCTTCTAGCTTCGCCGCTTTTAGGGAAGCTCTACGAGTCACTACCCCCCCACCACCACCACCACCACCACCCCACCCCAGCGCGCTGGAATTACACTCCAGCTTCGCCGCTAGCGATATTATGGGAAGCTCTACAAAGAATTCGTTTGCCACCTGGCCCCAAGCACCCAAATTACTCTTCTAGTTTCGCCGCTAACGCTCTTAGGAAAGCTCTACACGAGTCATTCCGACGGCGCCGACGAAGATGGCGATACGGGGCAGGAGCAGCAGGAGCTGCAGGCGGAGGGAGAACGCTTGCTACAGATGGTCCTTTCAGTTTGGGTCCGTGCGGCCGTGTCGAGGATGTCCGGGCTCTCGTGGGGCCTTCTTCGAGACCTTTGGAGCCCTCTCGGGTTGTTTTGGGCTCTTCTAGAGCGGTTTGGGCTCCTTGGTTCGTCGCGGCGTGATCATAGAAGTTTCGGGGTGTCTTGTCGGACCGTTCTGGGGCCGTCGAATGGCCGTCTCAGGCCGTCTTGTCCCCAGCAAAAGGGCGTGGGCTCCGTGGTCGCGCACTGAGTAGAGTCCCAGAGCCCAGAACCGCCTCGGTCGTTTGCGAGGGGTGGAAGTGAGGAGCTGAACTGGTGGTCTGTGGCAGTATGTGTGTCTGTGTGCGTATGTACGTACGGTTGTCCGTATCTGTATGTACGTCAGTGTGTGCGTGCACAACATGTACATCGTGTATGTATGGCAGTATGCATGCATGGCTATACGTACGTGCGTACATGTACTGGGAGCCGGCGGTAAACCGTCAACCTTGGATACCGCCGGGAACTCGTAGAGCTTCCCCGCGCAATGCGGGCACGGCAATCTTGCATTGCGCGCGCGAGGGCGCGGTCTCATGGTGGAGGATGTGGAGGAGAAGAAGGAGTGGAGAGAAAGCATCTCTGGGAAATTACCCTGGCGACGTACCCAACCCCTGCGCAAAAGCGGGGCGCAAATAGTTTAGGGTACTTTATAAGGGGGCGATGACGGAGCGAGGGTTACATATGTCTGCAGACGGAATTCGGGAGACTCGCAGGACACTGGCTACAGGAAAAGGGCTTGATAAAGCTGATGATTTACAATTCCTGAGCACTCCTAGCCACTTCGAAAACGGGGATCACAGCAGGCCTCGAAAGTGGCGACAGGTTCACAGATCGCAGCCCCGCAGGGACGGCGAGGTCTCATTTGAATCTGCCCGTGGCCCTCACTGTGCTGGGCCCCCCAGCAGGCCTCGAAAATGGCGGCAGTTTCGCAGATCGCAGCCCCCCAGGGATGGCGAGGTCTAATTTGAATCCGCGCGTGGCCCTCACTGTGCTGGGCCCCCCAGCAGGCCTCGAAAGTGGCGACAGTTTCACAGATCGCAGCCCCCCAGGGAGGGCGAGGTCTAATTTGGATCTGCCGCGATTACCCTCTATGCTGGACCCCCCAGCAGGCCTCGAAAGTGGCGACAGTTTCACAGATCGCAGCCCCCCCCCCCCAGGGATGGCGAGGTCTAATTTGAATCTGCCGCGATTACCCTCTATGCTGAGCCCCCCAGCAGGCCTCGAAAGTGGCGACAGTTTCACAGATCGCAGCCCCCCAGGAATGGCGAGGTCTAATTTGGATCTGCCGCGATTACCCTCTATGCTGGACCCCCCAGCAGGCCTCGAAACTGGCGACAGTTTCACAGCCCCCCGCAGGCAAGACAGAAAGAGGCAGGAAAGAGGCGGGAGGCGGGAGGAGGAAGGACGCGACCACACTGCTCTATTCAAAACGAATACCCAACCAAGGAGGGTTGGGAAAAATAGAGTACGAACAATTTTCTGGTTCCAACTCTGAAAGCGCGACGAGTTCGGGCATCTGGATAGTTGAAACTAGCGCGTCTGATGAAGTTCTTCCGTTTCTGCCAAACAGCTCTGTAGCTCTTCTGTAGCTCGAGTGACGGCAAGAAAATTACCATCATGCGTTTAAATGTTAGCAGAGTGCGAGTAGTTTTTCTGACCCAGGTCTGGTAGAAGACCAAATTCAGGCGTCGAGATACTTTAGACTAGCGCATATTATGATTTCCTTCCGACTTAAGTGACAAACGGCTACGTAGCTCATCTCCAGCTCGAGTGAAGTCAAGAAAACGATCACCATCTCTACGAAATCGGCAGAGTATAAATAGTTGTTTCGAACCCAGCTCTGATAGCAGACGGAGTTCAGCGTCCATATACTTTAGACTAGCGCGCCTGACGACTTACCTATGCTTGCTGTGCCGGGCAGTTGCGCAGCTCGTCTGCAGCTCCAGCTAAGTCAAGAAGCCATTACCATCTCTAAAAAAATACCAGGGTACGAATAGTTTTTCGGACCCAGCGAAGATAGAAAACCGAGTTCAGGCGTCTAGATACTTTAAAGTAGCGCACCTGATGATTTAATTTCGATTGCTGTGTCGAACAGCTCTGTAGCTCATCTTCAGCTCGAGTTAAGTCCAGAAACTCATCATCACTTCAAAAAATAGACTACGAATAGTTTCGCGGACCTGGCTTTAGTAGCAGACCGAGTTCAGACATCTAGATACTTGAGCTTAAAAAGCGCATGATGATTCTAGATCGTAAGATGTGCCAACCAGCTATGTAACTATCCTACAATTCAAGTTCAGTACAGAAAACCGACAGCACCTGCCAAGATGACACGAAAAACAGCCGATTATGACTGGATGCTTGTTGGCAGTAATAGATACCGGACCGAGCTGAGATTAAGATGGCGAGCGGAAATGGAATCGAACATGGAGTGGCAAGATACTCGAGCTCTAACGACCTTTCAATTTCCGAGAATCGAATTTGAACAGGTCAGAAACAGACAAAACTTCCGTCGAGTTGTTTTGCCAACTAGGCCCCCAGCGCGACCGAATTACTCTTCTAGCTTTGCCGCTCACGCTCGTAGGCAAGCTCTACGAGTTACAGTTACGCTTAGGACAGTCACGGCCTGGCCGCGGCCTCCCCCGCACAACAGCAGTCACGGCCCATATCTCGAAAAGGGCGCCTCGACGACCGACGGTTACACTATCGAACGCGACACGATCGACTGCAGGGAATAAAAATCTGGATTCCCAAAAGGAATTTTCAAATCTCTCACAATCTTCGAAACTCGAGCTGGCGGTAAACCGTCAACCAGATTACCGCCGGTACTCGTAGAGCTCTATTCATGCGAATAAGAACTAAGACTGTCAGAAGGAAGCCTGCTTGGAACTCAGCGCGAAAACTCCCAATATACATTTCTGGGTGAATAAAAAGATGGTTCCTCCACGTCTTTTGACAATAACTGGGAGCCGGCGGTAAACCGTCAACCTTGGTTACCGCCCGGAGCTCGTAGAGCTTCTCGCGCAATCCGGGCACGGCAATCTCGCACTGCGCGCGAGGGCGCGGTGTCATGGAGGAGACGTGGAAGAGAAGGACGAGTAAGAAGAAAGCATCTCTGGAAAAAAGTAATGGAGTACGAATAGTTTTCTGGTTCCAACTCTGAAAGCGCGATGAGTTCCAGAATCTGGGTGCTTGAAACTAGCGCGCCTCATAATTTCTTCTGACTCTGTGCCAAACAGCTTTCTAGCCCTTTCGCAGCTCGAGCCACATCATCATATTTCTAAAACTGGGCGCCGGCAGTAAACCGACAACCTTGGTTACCGCCGGGAGACTCGTAGAGCTTCCTTGCCATATTATCTCCAAAGAATTAGCAGATAATGAATAGTTTTTCAGCCCGAGCGCTGATAGCAGACTGATCTCAGGCGTCTAGATAGATTTCACTAGAGCCCCTGACGATTCCCTTCCCAGTGCTGTGCTGAACAGCTCTGTAGCTCATCAGCTCGAGTAAAACCAAGAAAAAGAATACCATTTCCGAGAAAGTAGCAGAGTACTAACAGGTGTTCAACCCTAGCGCTAATAGCAGACTGAGCTCAGGTGTCTGGATACTCTCAAACAGCGCGCATGATGATTATCTTCCCATTGCTGTGCCTAAGAGCTCTGAAGCGCATCTGCACCTCGAGTTCAGTCAAGAAAACCAATTCGATCACGAGATAAATTGCAGAGTATGACTAGTTGTTCGGTGCGTGTGCCGAAGAGCTCTCCAGCTCATCTGCAGCTCGGTGAAGAAATTCACCATCATTTCGAAAAAAATCGGTCGAAAACGAATAGTTTTGCAAACCTACCTCGAGTAGCAGACTGAGTTCAGAGCTCTAGATGCTTCAGCCGAACGCGCCTGATAATTGTGAATCGATTACGTGTGCGTACCAGCTCTGTAGCTATCCTACAGCTCGAGTTAAGCACAGAAAACCGAGAGCACCTGTCAGGAGAACTCGAAGAATACGAATAGATTCGCGGACCTAGCTCGAGTAGCAGACCGAGCTCATACCTCTAGATGCTTCGGACGAACGCGCCTGATGATTCTGAATCGATTACGTGTGCGTACCAGCTCTGTAGCTCCCCTAGAGCTCGAGTTAACTACAAAAAAACCGACAGCACCTGTCAAGATGACTCGAAACAGCCGATCCCGCCGCCGCGCTTTTTGGCAGTAATAGATACCCGATCGAGCTAAGATTAAGACGGCGAGCGGGACTACGATCGAATATCACGGGAAAAATACTAGAGCTAACGAATAGTTCAATTTCGAGAACACTGGCGCCGGCGGTGAACCGTCAACCTAATCACCGCCGGGAACCTCGTAGAGCCCTAAACCCGTTTGAGTTCTCAGAATCGAAGTAGAGAACTCCGCAGAGGATTTTCTTGAAATCTTGATTTTGGATTTTTTTGATATCAATATGAGGTCGGTTCCCAGAAGTGAATCGATTGTAAAACTCCCACGAGAGAGATGAGCTGCCCTCGAAACAATGTTTATATGCCAATGCTCGGCGTAAGAATCTGATCTCTCAGATTGAATTGTCAAATGTCTTGTAAATCTTAGCAAAACCAACCCAAAGTTGTCACATTGTCCGTTTTGGTCGGGTCAACCAACTAGCTCCACCCAGCGCCGCAATTCCTCTAGCTCATCGATGCCGAAGAGCTCTACGAGGTACTTGGTAGCGCCCAACTGGCGCCGGCGGTAAACCGTCAAGCTGGTCACCGCCGGGCGCCTCGTAGAACTCCTGGCACGGGTAAGAGTGCTCAGAATCAAAGCATAGAACTTCGCAGAAGATTTCCGTAAATTCTTATCTGTGCATTTTTTGATGTTAGCGTGAAGTTGGTTCCGGGAAGCGAACCGATAGTAAAACTCCCCCGGAAGAGCTGAGCTGCTCTGAGAACAAAACTCATATGCAAAAGCTTCGCGTAAAAAAATGATTTTTCAAAATAAATGGTCAAATGTCTTCCAGATCTCAGCAAAACTGACCCAATGGCGCCGGCGGTGAACCGTCAACCTGGTCACCGCCGGGAACCTCACGCCCAAGAGTGCTTAGAATCGAAGCAGAGAACTTCGCAGAAGATTTGCATTTTCTCACGTCAAAATGCGGTTGCTCCCTGGACGGGAAAGCTGGGCTGCTGTCAGAACAAAGCTCATATGCACATGCTTCGCGTAAAAATCTGCTTTCTCAAAATGAATGGTTGAATAGCTTTCAAATCTTAGCAAAACCGACCCAAAGTTACCACATTGTCCGTCCGGGCGGGGTGGGCCAACTAGCTCCACCCAGCGCCGCAATTCCTCTAGCTCATCGATGCCGAAGAGCTCTACGAGGTAAGGTATCCTATTGTCCGTTCTTGTCGGATCGACCAACTGGGCGCCGGCGGTAAACCGTCAAGCTTGGTTACCGCTGGGGGAATCGTAGAGCTTCCTTGACATATACATCTCTAAAGAAAAAGCAGAGTACGAATAGTTCTTGGGCCCGAGCGCTAATAGCAGACTGATTGCAGCCGTCTAGCTACATTCAACTAGCGCCTCTGATGATTTCCTTCCGATTGCTGCGCAGAACGACCTGTAGCTCATCTGCAGCGCGAGTTGACCAAGAAAACCAAGACCGTCTCCAAGGAATTAGCAGAGTACGAATAGTTGTCCTGCCCGAGCGCTGATAGAAAACTCATTTGAAGGGTCCAGATATTATCAAATAGCGCGCCTCATGATTGTCTTCCGATTGCTGTGCCTACGAGCTCGGGAGCTGATCTGCAGCTCGAGTTTAGTCAGCACAACCATTCCATCACCAGGAAAAAAAACAGAACATGAATAGTCGTTCGGCTTCTGTGCTGAGTACAGACCAAATCCAAGCGTCTAGATACTTCAGACTAGCGCGTCTGATGATTCCTCCCGAATTCTGTGCCAAATAGCTCTGAAGCCTAGATGCAGCTCGACTTCAGTCAAGGAAATCCTCATCATCTCGAACAAAATCGGTACGAATATTTTCGCAGACCTAGCTCGAGTAGCAGACCGATTTCGGACATCTAGATGCTTCAGACGAACGCGCCTGATGATTATGAATCGAGCACGTATACGCATCAGCTCTGTAGCTCTACTACATCTCGAGTTAAGTATAGAAAACCGACAACAGCTGTCGAGACAATTCGTACAATACTAATAGTTTTACGGACCTAGCTCGAGTACTTGACTGAGTTCAGACCTCTAGATGCTTCAGACGAACGCGCATGATGATTCTGAATCGATAACGTGGGCGTACAAGCTATGAAGCTATCCCACAGTTCGAGTTAAGTACAGAAAACCGAGAGCGTCTGTCAACAATTTCGAACAAGACGAACAGTTTCACGGACCTAACTCGGGTAGCCGACTGGGTTCAGAGCTCTAGATGCTTCAGCCGAACGCGTCTGATAACTCTGAATCGATTACGTGGGCGCACCAGCTCTGGCCTCGCACCGCTCCGCACGCGGTGAACGGGTATAATATGGCGGCCGTCCGCATGCGTTAAACGCGCGTGGTGGCGCTGGAAACCGCACGCGGCGGAGCTCGATGGTCGCTGGACAGCTCCCCGAAGCGCTCCTGAAGGGCTCACCGCGACGCTTCCACGCGCGCCTGCACGCATGGGGGCACGCAGCCCAGGGGGCTTCGCGAGGCCTCTGGAGCACGTTCTACGGGAACGTATTGGAACAGGCGCTCCAGGACACGCTGCAAGCCCCGGCGAGGCTTGGAGGGGATCGTGGAGCAGAGAGCGTGGGAGTGCGGCGATGCACGCGCACCCGCCAGCTTCTCTTCTGACAACCCTATCTAGCCCAAGAGGCTATCTGAGCCGAACAGCTCTCTATCTCATCTGCAGCTCGAGTTAAGTCTAAAAAACCAGCACCATCCCCAAAAAAAATTGGAGAATACGAATAGTTGTTCGGCTCCAGTGCTGATAGCAGACCGATTTCCGGCGTCTAGATACTGTAGACTAGAGCGCCTGATCATTGCCTTCCGATTGCTGTGCCAAAGAGCCCTTTAGCTCATCTGAGGGTCGAGTTAGGTCAAGACACTCATCCTATATATATATAGTGGCGCCGGCGGTGAACCGTCAACCTGGTCACCGCCGGGAACCTCGTAGAGCTCCTTCCACGCGTGAGAGTGCTCAGAGTCGAAAGTGAGAGCTTCTCGATGCATTTCTCATAAAAAATAAACATTGATTTTTTCCATGTCGAAATGAAGTTGGTTCCCCCAAGTGTTTTGATAGTAAATGTGCGCCTACAGAGCTCATATTCAGACGCAGAGGCCCTCATAGTCGTTCATTAGTGCGAAAAATCTGCTTTCTCAAAATAAATTGTCAAATATCCTTCAAATCTCAGCAAACCCACCCAAAGTCACCACATTGTCCGCCCGGGCCGGGTCGACCAACTAGCTCCACCCCGCGCCGGAATTCCTCTAGCTCATCGATGCCGAAGAGCTCTACGAGGTATACTGGGAGCCGGCGGTAAACCGTCAACCAGGTTACCGCCGGGAGCCTCGTAGAGCTCTTTCCCTTGCGCGGCGCTGCATAGAACACATGGGAAGAGCTTCATCAGGCGTTAGCTGTTGATATTAATTAAAAACTCGATAAATGTTGCTTCTGGGTTTTACGCAATGTCGGTTCCTCCTGGTCTTTTGATAGAAATAATGCAGCTAGAACCCTAAGAATTGCACCATCGAACGCGCAATGATTCACTGCAGAGAATAAAAATCCAGTTTTCCAAAACGAATTTCAAAATCTCTCACAATCTTCGAAAAACCGACCACAGGTTACCACATTGTCCGCCCGGGCCGGGTCGGCCAACTAGCTCCACCCCGCGCCAGAATTCCTCTAGCTCATCGATGAAGAGCTCTACGAGGTATATATATATATATATATATATACTGGGCGCCGGCGGTAAACCGTCAACCTAGTTTGAGTTTGAGTCAGGGCGCGGACAGCTGTGACAGCTGAGCCCTAAGACTCCCAAACGGAGCACAGGGTAGCTAGAGAAGGCATCTCTTATAATCACACTGCCGAGCCACTGAGGCATAGGCATCGGATAGGATGCAGGAACAAGGAAAAGGACGCAGCACGACATGTGAAATTGCAAAGGTGTAGGAACAGGTTAGCGAAGAAAGAGGCTACCCAAAACGTAGAGCTCTATTCTTGCCCAGCTCCTCGGAACACGTGAAGCAAGCTTAAGCGAGAGCCAAAAAACTCTAAAAAATCTGTCGCATACAAACAGTTTTGCGGACTTAGCTCGAGAAGCAGACTCTGTTCAGAGCTCTAGATGCTTCAGCCAAACGCCCTTGATGATTTTGTATCGGTTTCTGTGCGTACCAGCTCTGTAGCTGTGCTACAGCTAGAGTTAAGTGCAGAAGACCGACAGCGCCTCTAAAGAGACCTTCAGAAATACGAATAGTGTTGTGGACCTAGCTCGAGTAGCAGAACGAGTTCAAGCCTCTCGATGCAACAGACGCACGCGCCTGTGATACCGAATCAGTTTATGTGCGCACCAGCTCTCTAGCTCCTCTAAATCTTGAGTTGAGTACAGAAAACCGACATCACTGGTCGAAATGACTCGAAGAATACAAAAAGTTTTACGACCTAGCTCGAGTAGCAGACCGAGCTCAGACCTCTGGATGCAACAGACGAACGCGCCTGATGATTCTGAATAAGTTTCTGTAAGTATCAGTTCTCTAGCTCTACGGATTCTCGAGTTAAGTACAGAGAACCGTGAACGCGTGTCAAGATGACTCGGAACACAATCGGTTGTTCCAAGTGTTTTGATAGTAATACTGCACCTACGGACCTGAGAATTTAACTGGCAGACGCAGCATAACCCGCTACAGGTGCGAAAAATCTGGTTTCTCAAAACTGGGCGCCGGCGGTAAACCGTCAACCTGGTTTGTTTGTTTGTTTGCGCTCCTGTGCACCAGCTGTAAACAGCTGGAGGAGAACGAGCCCCGAAGCAGCGAACGCAGCGAACGGGCAACGCACAAAGCGTCCAGGCGGCACACCTACACAGTGAACCTTCTTTGAAGCTCAGGCAACGTTTCAACGATCGGAGTTAAAGGGAAAGCAGAGCAGAAAGAAGATTACGAGTAGCCTACTACACAATACTCATGTGGCTCAGGATACCGGGGGCCTACGTCAACCTGGCTACCGCCGGGGACCTCGTAGAGCTCCTAGCCACGTGTCATAAGTCCACGCGTATCTCTGGAATGCGCACGGTGAAAATATTTCCAATAATAAAATGGACACATACATAATGAGTTTTAGTGCGTCTTTCAGCGCGCGAGAGCGATGCTGCCGCGGCAGCGAACATGCACTGGGCGCCGGCGGTAAACCGTCAACCTTCCTTACCGCCGGGGGACTCGTAGAGCTTCCTGAGGATATATAATGTCGAACAAAATTGCAGAGAACGAATGGTTTTTCAGCCTAAACGATTTCAGACCTCTCGATGCAACAGCCAAACGCCCATCATGCTTCTGGATCGTTTTCTGTGCGCACGAGCTCCGCAGTTCTCCTACAGTCCGAGTTACGCGCGAAAATCGAAAGCATCTCTCAAGATCCCTCGAACAATACATATAGTTTCGCGATTCTAGCTCGAGTATCAGACCGAGTTCAGACATCTGAATGCAACAGACGGACGCGCCTGATGTCTCCGAATCGATTCCTGTGATTACCAGCCCAGCAGCCCCCTTACAGCCCGAGTTAAGTGCAGAAAATGACAGCACCTCTGAAGATGACTCGAAAAATACGAATAGTTTCGCGGACCTAGCTCGGGCAGCAGGCCGAGTTTAGGGCTCTGAATGCGACAGGTGGACGCGACTGATGTCTCTGAATCGATTCCAGTGATTACCAGCCCTGCAGCCCCCTTACAGCTCGAGTTAAGTGCAGAAAACAGACAGCACCTCTCAAGATGACTCGACAAATACGAATAGTTTTGCAAACCCAGCTTGGGCAGCACACCGAGTTCCGAACTCTGGATTCGGCAGGCGGACGCGTCTGATGTCTCCGAATCGGTTCCTGTGAGTACTAGCTGTATCCCCCCTACAGCCCGAGTTAAGTGCAGAAAACTGTCAGCACCTCTCAAGATGACTCCAACAACACGAATAGTTTCGCGAACCTAGCTCGGGCAGCAGACCGAGTTCAGACCTCTGGATGGAACAGACGAACGCGCCTGATGATTCGCAATCGATTTCTGTGAGAATGAGCTCTGTAGCTGCCCTACAGCTCGAGTTAAGTACAAAAAACCAACAACGCGTATCAAAATGACCGAAACAGCCGATCCCGCCGCGATGCTTTTTTGCAGAAATATTTACCCGATCGAGCTGAGATTAAGAAGGCGAACGCGAATAAGATCCAATATGATCAGAAAAACTACTAGAGCTCTAACGAATGTTGAAATTTCGAAAACAAAATTTTCAACCGACCAAAAGTCACCGAAAGGTCCGTCGAGATTTCTCTTGCCAACTAGCTCTCCAGCGCCCCGGAATTACTCTTAAGCTTCCAGCACTAACTTGCTAAGGGAAGCTCTACGAGTTACTTGCTAAGGGAAGCCCTACGCGTTATGTAGACATGTACAGATGGACGAGTATGCGAAAATACGATCGACGTCAGCAGGCGCGGCAACGCACCGGGCACGAGCGCGCGCACTGGCGCCGGCGGTGAACCGTCAACCTGGTCACCGCCGGGAACCTCGTAGAGCTCCTTGCACCCGTAAGAAAGAAAGCCCAGGATCGAAGCGGAGAGCTTCTAGGAGCTTTTCTAGAAAAACATAAAATTGAGATTTTTTGGAGTCAACATGAAGTCGTTCCCCGGAAGTCAACTAATACTGAAAATGGCTCTAGAGAGCTGAACTGCTGAGGGAACAAAGTTCATATGCCAATGCTCAGCGTAAAAATCTGCTTTCTCAAAATGGCGCCGGCGGTGAACCGTCAACCTGGTCACCGCCGGGAACCTCGTAGAGCTCCTCGCACCTGTAAGAAAGCTCAGGATTGAAGTGGAGAGCTTCTGGGAGCTTTTCCAGCAAAACTTCAAATTGAAATTTTCGGAGTGAAGACGAAGCCGGTTCCCGGAGGTCAACTAGTACTAAACTGGCTCTAGAGAGCTGAGCTGCTCAGGGAACAAAATTTACATTCCAGTGCTCGGCGTAAAAATCGGCTTTCTCAAAATGAATGGTCAGATATCTTTCAAATATTCGCAAAACCACCCAAAAGTTGTCACTTTGTCCTTTCTGGTCGGGTCGACCAACTAGCTCCACCCCGCGCTGGAATTCCTCTAGCTCATCGATGCCGAAGAGCTCTACGAGGTATAAATGGTCAAATATCTTTCAAATATTCGCAAAACAACAGTTGTCACTTTGTCCTGTCTGGTCGGGTCGACCAACTGGGATCCGGCGGTAAACCGTCAACCAGGTTACCGCCGGGACCCTCGTAGAGCTCTGAATAGACAAGCGAGAACCCAGATAACAGCAGAAAAACGCTTCTCAATACCAGCCTCAAAAATTACCCTGGCGACGTACCCAACCCCTGCGCAAAAGCGGGGCGCAAATAGTTTAGGATACTTTATAAGGGGGCGATGACGGAGCGAGGGTTACATATGTCTGCAGACGGAATTCGGGAGACTCGCAGGACACTGGCTACAGGAAAAGGGCTTGATAAAGCTGATGATTTACAATTCCTGAGCACTCCTAGCCACTTCGAAAACGGGGATCACAGCAGGCCTCGAAAGTGGCGACAGGTTCACAGATCGCAGCCCCGCAGGGATGGCGAGGTCTCATTTGAATCTGCCCGTGGCCCTCACTGTGCTGGGCCCCCCAGCAGGCCTCGAAAATGGCGGCAGTTTCGCAGATCGCAGCCCCCCAGGGATGGCGAGGTCTAATTTGAATCCGCGCGTGGCCCTCACTGTGCTGGGCCCCCCAGCAGGCCTCGAAAATGGCGACAGTTTCGCAGATCGCAGCCCCCCAGGGATGGCGAGGTCTAATTTGAATCCGCGCGTGGCCCTCACTGTGCTGGGCCCCCCAGCAGGCCTCGAAAATGGCGACAGTTTCGCAGATCGCAGCCCCCCAGGGATGGCGAGGTCTAATTTGAATCCGCGCGTGGCCCTCACTGTGCTGGGCCCCCCAGCAGGCCTCGAAAATGGCGACAGTTTCGCAGATCGCAGCCCCCCAGGGATGGCGAGGTCTAATTTGAATCCGCGCGTGGCCCTCACTGTGCTGGGCCCCCCAGCAGGCCTCGAAAATGGCGACAGTTTCGCAGATCGCAGCCCCCCAGGGATGGCGAGGTCTAATTTGAATCCGCGCGTGGCCCTCACTGTGCTGGGCCCCCCAGCAGGCCTCGAAAATGGCGACAGTTTCGCAGATCGCAGCCCCCCAGGGATGGCGAGGTCTAATTTGAATCCGCGCGTGGCCCTCACTGTGCTGGGCCCCCCAGCAGGCCTCGAAAATGGCGACAGTTTCGCAGATCGCAGCCCCCCAGGGATGGCGAGGTCTAATTTGAATCCGCGCGTGGCCCTCACTGTGCTGGGCCCCCCAGCAAGCCTCGAAAATGGCGACAGTTTCGCAGATCGCAGCCCCCCAGGGATGGCGAGGTCTAATTTGAATCCGCGCGTGGCCCTCACTGTGCTGGGCCCCCCAGCAGGCCTCGAAAATGGCGACAGTTTCGCAGATCGCAGCCCCCCAGGGATGGCGAGGTCTAATTTGAATCCGCGCGTGGCCCTCACTGTGCTGGGCCCCCCAGCAGGCCTCGAAAATGGCGACAGTTTCGCAGATCGCAGCCCCCCAGGGATGGCGAGGTCTAATTTGAAACTGTGCTACAGTTTCGCAGATCGCAGCCCCCCAGGGATGGCGAGGTCTAATTTGAATCCGCGCGTGGCCCTCACTGTGCTGGGCCCCCCAGCAGGCCTCGAAAATGGCGACAGTTTCGCAGATCGCAGCCCCCCAGGGATGGCGAGGTCTAATTTGAATCCGCGCGTGGCCCTCACTGTGCTGGGCCCCCCAGCAGGCCTCGAAAATGGCGACAGTTTCGCAGATCGCAGCCCCCCGCAAGGCAAGACAGGAAAAGGCGGGAGGCGGGAGAAGGGACGCGACCGCACTGCTCTATTCAAAACAAATACCCAACCAAGGAGGGTTGGGAATAAAGAAATCTTGTTTCGGTCGTACACTGGTTCCCCGCAATCTTTTTCCCAACCCTCCTTGGTTGGGTATTCGTTTTGAATAGAGCAGTGTGGTCGCGTCCCTTCTCCCGCCTCCCGCCTCTTCCTGTCTTGCCCGCGGGGGGCTGCGATCTGTGAAACTGTCGCAATTTTCGAGGCCTGCTGGGGGGCCCAGCACAGTGAGGGCCACGGGCGGATCCAAATTAGACCTCGCCATCCCTGGGGGGCTGCGATCTGTGAAACTGTCGCCATTTTCGAGCCCTGCTGGGGGGCCAGCACAGTGAGGGCCACGGGCGGATTCAAATTAGACCTCGCCATCCCTGGGGGGCTGCGATCTGCGAAACTGTCGCCATTTTCGAGGCCTGCTGGGGGGCCCAGCACAGTGAGGGCCACGCGCGGATTCAAATTAGACCTCGCCATCCCTGGGGGGCTGCGATCTGCGAAACTGTCGCCATTTTCGAGGCCTGCTGGGGGGCCCAGCACAGTGAGGGCCACGCGCGGATTCAAATTAGACCTCGCCATCCCTGGGGGGCTGCGATCTGCGAAACTGTCGCCATTTTCGAGGCCTGCTGGGGGGCCCAGCACAGTGAGGGCCACGCGCGGATTCAAATTAGACCTCGCCATCCCTGGGGGGCTGCGATCTGCGAAACTGTCGCCATTTTCGAGGCCTGCTGGGGGGCCCAGCACAGTGAGGGCCACGCGCGGATTCAAATTAGACCTCGCCATCCCTGGGGGGCTGCGATCTGCGAAACTGTCGCCATTTTCGAGGCCTGCTGGGGGGCCCAGCACAGTGAGGGCCACGCGCGGATTCAAATTAGACCTCGCCATCCCTGGGGGGCTGCGATCTGCGAAACTGTCGCCATTTTCGAGGCCTGCTGGGGGGCCCAGCACAGTGAGGGCCACGCGCGGATTCAAATTAGACCTCGCCATCCCTGGGGGGCTGCGATCTGCGAAACTGTCGCCATTTTCGAGGCCTGCTGGGGGGCCCAGCACAGTGAGGGCCACGGGCGGATTCAAATTAGACCTCGCCATCCCTGGGGGGCTGCGATCTGCGAAACTGTCGCCATTTTCGAGGCCTGCTGGGGGGCCCAGCACAGTGAGGGCCACGCGCGGATTCAAATTAGACCTCGCCATCCCTGGGGGGCTGCGATCTGCGAAACTGTCGCCATTTTCGAGGCCTGCTGGGGGGCCCAGCACAGTGAGGGCCACGCGCGGATTCAAATTAGACCTCGCCATCCCTGGGGGTTTTCGAGGCCTGCTGGGGGGCCCAGCACAGTGAGGGCCACGGGCAGATTCAAATGAAACCTCGCCATCCCTGCGGGGCTGCGATCTGTGAACCTGTCGCCACTTTCGAGGCCTGCTGTGATCCCCGTTTTCGAAGTGGCTAGGAGTGCTCAGGAATTGTAAATCATCAGCTTTATCAAGCCCTTTTCCTGTAGCCAGTGTGCTGCGAGTCTCCCGAATTGCGTCTGCAGACATATGTAACCCTCGCTCCGTCATCGCCCCCTTATAAAGTATCCTAAACTATTTGCGCCCCGCTTTTGCGCAGGGGTTGGGTACGTCGCCAGGGTAATGATCGATATAATGTAGCTATAGCCATAAGGATTGCACCATCGAAAGCGCCATCATTCACTGCATAGAATAAAAATTCGAATGTGCAAAACGAATATCATCGATGCCGGAATTCCTCTAGCTCATCGATGCCGAGGAGCTCTACGAGGTACTGGGAACCGGCGGTAAACCGTCAACAGGGCTACCGCCGGGCACCTCGTAGAGCTCTTTTGTTGCACAGCGCTCCTTGGAACACCTGAAGAAAGCTTCTGAAGCGAGAGCAGAGAAACTCGAAAAATCACAACTTTTTGGTTTCATATGAAGTCGGTTCCAGCAAGTCTTTAGATAGTAATATTGCGCCTACAGACCTGATAATTTAACTGCAAATGCGGCACACTATACGTGGGAAAAGTACCCGTTCTCGAGATGAATTGTCAAATATCTCCAAATATTGGCAAAACCGATCCAAAGTTGTCACATTGTCTCTTCTGGTGGGGTTGGCCAACTAGCTCCACCCCGCGCCGGAATTCCTCCAGCTCATCGATGCCGAAGAGCTTTTCGAGGAATTAAAACGCGGAGGCTCTGCTTACCTTCTAGAGGTGCGAAAAAACTGGTTTTTGAAAATAAATAGTCAAATATCTCTGAAATATTCGCAAAACCACCCAAAAGATGTCACATTGTCCGTTCTGGTCGGTTCGACCAACCGGGAACCTCGTAGAGCTTCTGACAGGCAGGAAAGCGCTCAGAATCGAAGAAGATAGCTTCTCGCGGCCGTTCTCGGAAAACATCACTTTTCATTATTCGCTGTACTCCGATGTCGGTTCCCGCTCAGTTTGACATAGTAAAACTCTCTCTCTCTCGAGAGAGAGAGAGAGAGAGAGAGAGAGAGAGAGAGAGAGCTGAGCTGCTCTGAGAAAGAAGTTCAGATACAAATGCTACGCGTAAAAATCTGCTTTCTGGAAATGAATGATTAAAAATCTTTCAAATTTTCGCAAAACCATCCAAAAGTTATCAGTTTGTCCGTTCTGGTCGGGTCGACCAACTGGGCGCCGGCGGTAAACCGTCAACCTTTGTTACCACCGGAAGACTGATAGAGCTTCCTGGCAACAAACAATGTCGAAAAAAAATACACCGAAAAAATAGTTGTTCATACCTCTTGGATGCAACAGCCGAACGCTCCCGATGCTTCTAGATTGTCTTCTGTACGAGCTCTCTAGCTCTCCTACAGCCCGACTTACGTGCGTAAATCGACAGCACCTCTCAAGATGACTCGAACAATACGAATAGTTTGGCAAAGCTAGCTCGAGTATCAGACCCAGTTCAGACCTCTGCATGCGACAGGCGGACGCGTCTGATGTCTCTGAATCGATTCCTGTGGTTACCAGCCCTGCAGCCCCCCCTAGAGCCCGAGTTAAGTGCAGGAAACCGAAAACACCTCTCATAATGACTCGAACAATACGAATAGTTTCGCGGACCAGCTACAGAGCTGGTAAGCACAGCTAATCGATCCAGAACGATCAGGCGCGTTCGCCTGTTGGAAGGTTTAAACTCGGTCTGCTAGCTGAGCTAGATCCGCAAACCTATTCGTATTATTCAAGTCATCTTGACAGACGCTCTCGGATCTAATCGGGACGGGAAACTTGTAGCGTCCACTTGGTAGCGTCCAAAACCCGGAGAGCGAGAAGGCTCTTGGGATGGCAGCGTCCAAAACCCGAAGAGCGAAAAGAATCTCGGAGACGGGAAAATGGGAACCGGCGGTAAACCGTCAACCAGGTTACCGCCGGGGCCCTCGTAGAGCTCTTTTCTCACACGGCGCGCCTCAATAAGCATGAAGAAAGCGTCTGAGTAAGATCTGAGAAACTCGAAAAATCAGGTTTTTCTGTTTTTATCCAACGTCGGTTCCCCCAAGTGTTTCAATAGTAATACTGCACCTATGGGCCTGAAAATTTTACTGGCGGACGCGCCATAACCCACTACAGGTGCAAAAAATCTGCTTTCTCAAAATGAATTGTCAAATATCCTTCCATGTTTCGCAAAACCACCGAAAAGTTACCACTTTGTCCTTTCTAGCCGGGTCGGCCAACAACTAGCTCCACCCCGCGCCGGAATTCCTCTAGCTCATCGATGCCGAAGAGCTCTACGAGGTACTGGGCGCCGGCGGTAAACCGTCAACCTTGGTTTTTTGCCTTTTGCGATATGTCTAACGGCTGCCAAAAGCAGCCACAGTTCGTTTCTTCAGCCTAACCCTACGGGCGAAGTTACGGGTTACACTACAGATGGCCTCGCAGAGGCTCGATAAAGCTTCGAATTCAGTGTTCATGGCAGAATATTGAGGGGGAAGGCCAAACGCCTTCGATTTGATCAGCACCCACTGTGGTCTATCCAGAAAGGCGAAGCTCCCATATATTGAATGAGATGCCGATGCTTTGATCAATCCCTCCAGCCACCAACCTGCTCCTGCTTTATCCTTATCGACTCCACCGTCGAATGCGCCCCGCAGGGCGTAGAGGTCATACTCCTGTAGCTCGTGAGTCCTATCATACTCTATATCTCTGATGCGTGCAATGTGAGTTAATTCATCAGCCCTCAGATTTCCTTCCCGATAGACATGCTTCCCTATGTCTCCTCCGACCGTGGCTCCGACAACGTTAAACTCCTCATGCAACTCGTCGAACTCATTCTGTATTTCGGCAATCTGTCTGGCATATGTTCGGTTGTGGATCTTCCACTCCCCGTTTAACCACTTAATCGTCGCCATGTTATCTCCCTGAATCTCCACTGGCAGCCCTCGTGCAATCCCCTGTCCGTACTCCCACCAATCCGACATCGTCGCGAAGACGTGTGCGAGCCTCTTTGCCTGCTTTGTATTTTCCGCCCGTGTTGGTGCCTCCTCCTCCTCCCAAGTGTTAGGTCCCACCCGTTTTTCTTTCTCCTGCTTAAAATGTCGATCGAATGTAAGTCCTGTCCTCTGTTTGATATGTTCAATCCATGCTTTCCGCGTCTCCTCATCATGTGTCAAGCGTTTCCAATACTCATCTCCCCGAAAACTTTCAAATGTAGCGTGCCATGATGTCTGACCTATTGCCTGGCAATCAATCCTCCGTCGTTTTTCTGACACTTCTGGGTTCTTCCAGCTTTTACTTAGCACCCTGATCGCTTCATTGTACAAGTCACGTCTCTCCGTCCACCGTTTCATACCATGGAACATCGCCAACCTCGCAGTCATGAAACTGCGGCACACACTTGCTGATTCTCGCCAAGCTCCAGAACTCTGTTGACTGCCAACAGCATCTGTCGCGATGTCCGCCGTCTTCAAGAACGAGCAACAGTCCTTATTCCACTCCCATTGTTTCTGCAAGTACAACTCAACCAGGCTGATATGTTTTTCACGAAATTTATCCCTGGCAAAGTTATAGGCTCTGACATTGAAGCTGAACCATGATTCATCGATCCTTTTTCGTACACCAACTATTTTTATCAAGCACCGTCCCTCAAACTTATGAATATCCTGCAATGCCGATTTGTCGATACTCGATCCTTCAACGCTATACAAGAACGTGCTCTGTACTTTGCTCACATACTTCTCCCATTTCACCGTCCACGGTACCGACCGACATCGATACAAACTCATGCCTTGAAAGAACGCATGCTGAGCTTTCTGGATCCGATACTGCACGTCCAAGTGCGTCCTCATTCGAGTGTGTAGCCGCACACCCAAAAATGTAATCTCCTGCACTCGCGGAACAAAAAGTGTCTCCACCAAGTCGGTGGACGCGCCAGCACCCGCATGCTCAGACAATTCGTGCACACTGCAAGCTGAGGCAACAGGCTGCACACTACAAGCTGAGGCAACAGGCACTCTTATCGACGACGACGAAGACACACGAGAATGAAGAGAATCCGTTTTTGCAGGCAACTGCGAAAGAACAACAGGCACTCTTATTAACGACGACGATGGCGCATGAGAGTGAACATCTGGCACTGACATTGGCAAATGTGCATAAGAAAACGTCGTTGGTGCTGTCTCAGGCGAATGGGGCACGGGTATGTTTCTGCTCAGCGTAGCAGTCTGATATGTCTGTTCAGCGTAGCTGTCGGATATTTTGCTCAGCGTAGCTGTCGGATATGTCGAATGGAGATGTGATTGCGGCTCTGGCAACTGTGAATGAAGAAGTGATTGTGACACTGGCATGGAAGAATGAGGAAGCGGTGTGTGTCCTGTCAACGGGGTTACTCTCGCAGCTGAATCCAAAGATGTGATCTCTGATCTCTGTCTTTTCGGTCCTTGCTCAAAAGATTTGGTCGGGATTAGAATCTCCAGCGCCTCTGCCTCAAAGTCAACCCCAAACGTCGCTAACTCAATCGAACTGGGTTTCCACTCGAAGCCCCATTCACGTATCGATATCGTCAGTCCCTGCATCATCGTGGAAATCATCTTCTTTCCCTCCTGCCGATCACCTTGGGCAAAGATGAAGAAGTTATCCGCCCATATCGCATGACTGAGACTCTGATGGACCTCCATCTCCTGGGAGCCTTGGATCGCGCGAGAACTGGCTCCAACTTTAGCCTCGATCGAATCTGCATACGCCCTCGGCCTCTCGATGTTGTATCCAAGGCCTCTCTCTTTCCACGAGTGTATCGTCGGGGCAATCATCGCAATCGTGACAAGCACAAATAAGATGGGGCTCTCAACCCCTCCCGTCCTAACACAGGTGTCCCACGGCACTGTTTCGCACTGGGTACTCTGGAAATTTGCCGACGCCGTGTTTATCAGCATCGGCTCCAAGATAGCATACTGAAAAGAAGAAGGAACACCCAGCTCTCTCATTGCTCTCACACATGTCGTAAGCCGAAGGTGATCGTACGCTTTCAGAATATCACAACTGCAGAGCCAAAAGTCTGTCCCTTCCCCCAAATCGAGGCATGTTTACCGATATGTTTAATCATCGAGGTGGCCTCCGTCGTTTTTCTCCCAGACATGAACCATATACATTCATCTCGGGATCCAAGTTCAAGTTTTTGGCCAGGAACCTCTCCAGGACCACAACCAGGGAAAGCGAATACCACTTAGTCAAGCATGAAGAAACTGCAATCGCTCTGGTATCCTCCAAACTCGTAATCTTCTCACTCTTGGGGGTGAGCGTGAGTATTATCTTGCGCCAGTCCTCTGGCGTCGGCTCCCGCCCCTCATATATGGCCGAAAACGTCTTAAATATCTCCTGAAGGTTCCCGAAGCCTAGAGTCTTCAGCATGCTAACCGTGATCCCGTCCTCCCCCGTCTGCTTGCCCACCGACAGTCTGGATCTGGCACTCATCATCGCACTAAAGTCGAAAGTCAACCTGACGGTGTCCGTGTGGGCCTGGTCCCTGAGCTCCTCCATCATCTCCTCCGTCTCCCTCCTGATCTGCTCATTCGTAAACTTCCCCTTGGTATGCTCATACAGTGCCGAACTCCATTTTGCTTGATCCTCCTCCATCCTCCCATTGATGTTTAACTTAGTGATCATCTCGGTCCTGGTTTTCTTCTTTGATCTGCTGGCATACTTAAGCATGGCACACTTTAGGGCATTCTTTTCCTTTCGCAACTGACGGTTTATCTCTTTCCTCTCCTCCTCGTCCTCCCATTGTTTCAACCTTTTGGCTCTTTCCAAGGCTTTGTGTTTCTCTGACTTCCGAGGCACCTCTCGAATCATCTGCTTCGTCGGGATCCCCTCCGCCGCGCCTAGCATCACCTCGGACAACTTACCTGGTGGCACGTAGTCTCCCTCCCCCCGCTCCGTCACTAATCTGTCGTAGTTCTGGGCTGAGAACAATCTGCGGCCTGGCTCGGTCTCTGGCTCCCATTTGGGGTGTACGGGTCGCCTCATTTTTGCTCTCGGGGCCAGGCGGATCGATACGGGCAACTCCAGCAACACCGCTGCATGGTCCGACGTCTCATTACCTGTGTCCCTGACGTCCTGCCACTGTACTCGAGCTTCCCCCCACCACGCCGGAGCAAGAATGGAATCGAGCACCTGCGGTACCTTATGTGCACGAGTAAAATGTGTTGGGAGCCTTTCCCGAAACGTGTTCGACGCCACAAGGTCCAGCTCAACAATAAGGTCGACTAGGGCTTCACGCATCCTCCGTTTCCTCCTCGTCCTCTCCGTCTCGAAGCCTCCCACCACCTGTCCCACCTGCAAGTCCGTACGTACACCTCCTCCAGTGACCTCCTTTCCTCCTTCACCCCGTACATGTGCAGGCAACTCAACATTCGCATCAGTCAAGATGGCCACCTCAAAATCTTTCCCCCCTTCTTGCTCAAACTGCACACGTGCTGCCTGGATCTTCGACCTCACCAAGTTGGCTAGGGCATTGAACTCTGCCACCGCATTCCTTCTCCCCTCATGTGGAAAGTACGCCGAGACAACGATGATTTTGCCGACTACGATGAGCACAACCCGATTTGACTGGTTGTCTGTGTATCTAATAGGAACACTCGCTCGGAACATGAAACCCGCTAGCTTGTCTTTACTACGCAACAATATCCATCCCTCTTTTGAAATGATACTGTGTGTGAGGTGCAGGCACTCCTGGAGGCCTACCAAAGCAACACTTCTCCCATGCATTTGAATTCGTTGTAAAACTTGAGTTGTTTTGTCTTTACCTGCCCTCTAGACGTTCCAACTCATCAAACTTCCTGTCAGATCACATCTGGAGTGGCCCCGTCAGGCTAGGGCCTCGAGGTCTGCTTTGAACTTTGCCGCTGTGAACGTCGGCATCAGGGTCATCATCGAATCATTGTGAATCGTCCAACCTGCTGTCTCCGTCCACTCCGCCAGCGACACTGGGCGAGTCTGGCTGTCGGGTGCGATCGTGAGAATCTCCGTCACTGGAGGCCCTGCTTTTCCCCTCACCTCTGGCACATTCTGGGCAACATTGGCGGCATCCTGGTACATTTGACGATGTTTCCAGATCTCTTTAAACTGACCGATCTTGGCAATGTGTGGGTGCTTCCACGGTGCACTCTCAATCACACACCTGACGTTTCCTCCTGTGAAAGTATCGGGCTTTGACGTCATACCCGTGATGAGCGGTCCCTCAGGCAGCACTCGAACATGAGGGTCAATGTTACTTTTGATCTCCCACAACTGGCTCGAATCTGTACCTCGCGTTGCAATCAAACTCACTTTTGAAATAAGTGAACGAGTGTTTTGACGGCCCTGATTATCGGTATAAGCTCCCATCATCTCCAAACTGGCTTTCTGATCGATCCTCTGCCTCAAATCATCCGATAAAATGGCCATGACATTCTCAATCAGTTTCTCTGCATCGTATGGGGTCAACATTTCTGCCGTACGCATTGGGGGGTCTTTCCAATGAACAACCCATCCTTTGATTTCGATCTTCGATGCACTCCATGCGCCCTGAGCTCCTTTACCCAATCCTTTTGCCATCCCCCATGCTAAGTTCGGAGTGGTGCCCGTTCCCGTCGATCCTGATGCAATGCTCGCACTCTTTCCCGCCTCCCTATTGAACTCCGTAAACTGCTTTTGCAAATCATTCATCTTAATATCTGCCTCGTCTTGACGTCTCTGGATGTGTCCCACCTCGTTTTGCAAACTCTTGACCTTACGCTCTGTCTTACGTGTGTTCTTGCTAATTGCTTTATTCATGTTGAACATCTGTTTCTGCCAATTCTCTGGATCAATCTGCTCTCCATCGGAACTGATTGACTCATCCAGTCCATCCATGCCTGCATTTCCTCTTGCTGCGTCCTCCCCCTCCTCCTCTGTCCTCCGTCGGCGACGACCATTGGCAGGTGTCGTGTCTATTGGAGCTGCTGCTGCTGCTGCTGCCATTGGAGTTGATGCTGCATCATTGAGGGCCATATTTCCTACAATGTCCGTCGAAATACTCCACTTTTGCAAAAACTGCTGGTCCTCCAATCGACGTCGCTTCTCCTCTTGCCGTTGAATGAAAATCTTGTCCCGTCGCTGGTGCTCTGAAACGTGCTCAGGCTCAACAATCGCCGTTGCTCCGAAAATGATGATGTACAATCGAAACGAAAGATGTTAGCCTCACTCTCCCCACGGAGGCTCGATGCTGTCTGGTGTGTTCGTTACCGCTGGGTAAACAAGCTCAGCCCACTGATCACTGGCGCACAACTACGAGGAGGTTCCCCAGGCAGTCGTAGCTGTACGCGTCCGCGACCTTGAGCCAACACACCTTGAGCCAATACCGCCGGGAGACTCGTAGAGCTTCCTGACAACATATAATGTCGAAAAAATTACAGAGAACGAATAGTCTTTCAGCCCAAGCGATGTCAGACCTCTCGATGCAACAGCCGAACGCTCCTCATTCTGAATCGTTTTCTGTGCGCACGAGCTCCGTAGCTCTGCTACAGCCCGAGTTACGTGCGAAAATCGACAACACCTCCCAAGATCACTCGAACAATACGAATAGTTGCGCGAATCTAGCTCGAGTATCAGACCGAGTTCAGACCTCTGAATGCAGGAGGACGCGCCTGATGTCTCCGAATCGATTTCTGTGATCAACAGCCCTGCAGCCCCCTTACACCCCGAGTTAAGCGCAGAAATCGACTGCATGAAGATGACTCGAACAATACGAATAGTTTCGCGGACCCAGCTCGGGCAGCAGACCGAGTTCAGAGCTCTCAATGCGACAGCCGGACGCGATGGATCACTGCGAATCGATTCCAGTGATTAACAGCCCTGCAGCTCCCTTACAGCTCGAGTTAAGTGCAGAAAACAGACAGCACCTCTCAAGATGACTCGAATATGAATAGTTTGCGGACCCAGCTCGGGCAGCACACCGAGTTCTGAGCTCTGGATTGGGCAGGCGGACGCGCCTGATGTCTCCGAATCGATTCCTGTTAGTACGAGCCCTGTACCCCCCCCCCTACAGCCCGAGCTAAGAAAACGGACAGCATCTCTCAAGATGACTCGAACTACGAATAGGTTCGCGAACCTAGCTCGGGCAGCAGACCGAGTTCAGACCTCTGGATGGAACAGACGAACGCGCCTGATGATTCGCAATCGATTTCTGTAAGAATAAGCTCTATAGCTGCCCTACAGCTCGAGTTAAGTACAGAAAACCGAGAGCGTCTGTCAGGATGACTCGAATAATACGAATAGGTTTGCGGACCTAGCGCGGCTAGCAGACCGAGTTCAGACCTTTGGGTTCAATAGGCGAACGCGCCTGATCATTCTGAATCGATTAGCTGTGCTTACCAGCTCTGTAGCTGTCCTAAAAATCGAGTTATGTTCAGAAAACCGTGATCGCGTATCAAGATGACTCGAAGCAGCCGATCCCGCCGCGATGCTTTTTTGCTGAAATATTTACCCGATCGAGCTGAGATTAAGATAGCGAGCAGGAATAAGATCGAATATGGCGGGAAAAAGTACTAGAGCTCAAACAAAAAGTTGAATTTCGAGAACAAAATTTTCAACCGACCAAAAGTCAGCAAAAGGTCCGTCGAGATTTTTCTTGCCAACTAGCTTCCAGCGCGCCGGAATTACTGGGCGCCGGCGGTAAACCGTCAACCTTGGTACCGCCGGGAGACTCGTAGAGCTCCCTAGCTCGACTTAAGTTGAGAAAATCGACAGCACCTACCAACATTCTGACTTATAGTGAATATTTTTTCACCTCTCAATGCGACAGGGGAACGCGTCTGATGTCGGCGCATCAACTTCTATCATTACCAGCCCTGCAGCCCCCCTACAGCCTGAGTTAAGTGCGAAAACCGACAGCACCTCTCAGGATGACTCGAACAATAGAGTAGTTTCGCAGACCTAATTCGGGCAGCAGACCGAGTTCCGAGCTCTGGATTCGACAGGCGGACGCGCCTGATGTCTTGAAACTGATTCCTGTAGCCCCCCTCAGCGCGAGTTGAGTAAAGAAAACCGAGAGCACTTCTCAAGATGACTCGCAGCACGAATAGGTTCGCGAACCTAGCTCGGGCAGCAGACCGAGTTCAGACCTCTAGATGGAACAGACGAACGCGTCTGATGATTTGCAATCAATTTCTATGAGAATCAGCTTCGTAGCTGCCCTACAGCTCGAGTTGATTACAGAAAACCAAGAGTTCCTGGATGACTCGAATAATACGAATAGGTTTGCAGACCTAGCTCGGCTAACAGTCCGAGTTCAGACCTCTGGGTTGAACAGACGAACGCGCCTAATCATTCTAAATCGATTAGCTGTGCTTATCAGCTCTGCATCTGTCCTAAAGCTCGAGCTATGTTCAGAAAACCGTCAGCGCGTATCAAGATGACTAGAAGCAGCCGATCCCGCCACAGTGCTTTTCGATAGTAATATTCACCTGATCGAGCTGAGATCAAGACGCCGAGCGGGAATAAGATCAGATATCACGGGAAAAAATACTAGATCTCTAACGAATGATTGAAGTTCGAGAACAAAACTGGGCGCCGGCGGTAAACCGTCAACCTTGGTTACCGCCGGGAGACTCGTAGAGCTTCCTAGCTGGACTTAAGTTCATAAAACCGACAGCACCTACCAACATTCCGACTCATAGTGAATATTTTTTGACCTCTGAATGCGACAGGCGGACGCGTCTGATGTCTGCGAATCGGCTTCTGTCATTACCAGCCCTGCAGCCCCCCTACAGCACGAGTTAAGTGCAGAAAACCCTCTCAGGATGGCTCGAACATACAGTAGTTTCGCAGACCAAATTCGGGCAGCAGACCGAGTTCAGAGCTTTGGATTCGACAGGCGGGCGCGCCTAATGTCTTCAAATCGATTCCTGTGACCACCAGCACTGTAGCGCCCCTCAGAGCGAGTGCAGTGAAGAAAACCGAGAGCACTTCTCAGGATGACCGACCAATACGAATAGTTTCGCGATTCTAGATCGGGCAGCAGACCGAGTTCAGAGCTCTGGATTCGACAGACAAACGCAACTGCTCATTATGAATCGGATTCTGTAAACATCAGCTGCGTAGCTTCTACAGCTCGAATTAAGTGCAGAAAACCGAGAGTTCCTGTCAAGATGACTCGAATAATACGAATAGGTTTGCGGACCAAGCTCGGCTGACAGACCTCTGGATTCAACAGGCGAACGCGCCTAATCATTCTACATCGATTAGCTGTGCTTACCAGCTCTGTAGCTGTCCTAAAGCTCGAGTTATGTTCAGAAAACCATCAGAGCGTATCAAGATGACTCAAAACGGCCGATCCCGCCACAGTGCTTTTCGACAGTAATATTCACCCGATCGAGCTGAGATCAAGATGGCGAGCGGGAATAAGATCGAATATCACGTGAAAAAATACTAGAGCCCAAACGACTTGTTGAATTTCGAGAACAAAATTTTCAACCGACCAAAAGTCAGCAAAAGTTCCGTCGAGATTTTTCTTGCCAACTAGCTCTCCAGCGCGCCGGAATTACTCTTAGCTTCCAGCAATAACTTGCTAAGGGAAGCTCTACGAGTTACAGGGCGCCGGCGGTAAACCGTCAACCTTGGTTATACCGCCGGGAGACTCGTAGAGCTTCCTAGCTCGACTCAAGTTGAGAAAACCGACAGCACCTACAAACATTCCGCCTGTTTTTTGACCTGTGAATGCGACAGGCGGACGCGTCTGATGTCTGCGAACCGACTCCTGTCATTACCAGCCCTGCAGCCCCCCTACAGCCCGAGTTAAGTGCAGAAAACCGACAGCACCTCTCAGGATGACTCGAACAATACAGTAGTTTCGCAGACCTGATTCGGGCAGCAGACCGAGTTCCGAGCTCTGGATTCGACAGGCGGACGCGCCTGATGTCTTCAAATCGATTCCTGTGACAACAAGGACTGTAGCCCCCGTCAGCGCGAGTTGAGTGAAGAAAACCGAGAGCACTTCTCAAGATAACTCAACAGCACGAATAGTTTCGCGATTCTAGATCGGGCAGCAGACCGAGTTCAGAGCTCTGGATTCGACAGACAAACGCAACTGATGCTTCTGAATCGGTTTCTGTAAACATCAGCTCTGTAGCTCTCCTACAGCTCGAGTTAAGTACAGAAAACCGAGAGTTCCTGCCAAGATGACTCGAATAATAAGAATAGTTTTCCGGACCTAGCTCGGCTAACAGACCGAGTTCAGACCTCTCAATTCAATAGGCGAACGCGCCTGATCATTCTACATCGATTAGCTGTGCTTACCAGCCCTGTAGCTAGCCTAAATAAAGCTCGAGTTATGTTCAGACAACCGTCACGCGTATCAAGATGACTCGAAACGGCCGATCCCGCCACAGTGCTTTTCGATAGTAATATTCACCCGATCGAGCTGAGATCAAGATGGCGAGCGGGAATAAGATCGAATATCACGGGAAGAAATACTAGAGCTCAAACGAATGTTCAAATTTTGAGAACAAAATTTTCAACCGACCCAAAGTCAGCAAAAGTTCCGTCGAGATTTTTCGAGCCAACTAGCTCTCCAGTGCGCCGGAATTACTCTTAAGCTTCCAGCAACTAGCTTAGGGAAGCTCTACGAGTCACTAGCTCTCCAGCGCCCAGAACTGGGCGCCGGCGGTAAACCGTCAACCTGGTTACCGCCGGGAGACTCGTAATACGAATAGTTTCGCGAACCTAGCTCGGGCAGCAGGCCGAGTTTAGAGCTCGCGATTGAACAGACGAACGCGCCTGATGATTCCTATTCGATTTCTGTGACTGTGAGGTGAGCTCTATAACTGTCCTACAGCTCGAGTTAAGTACAGAAAACCGAGAGCGTCTGTCAAGATGACTCGAATAATACGAATAGGTTTGCAGACCTAGCTCGGCTTGCAGACCGAGTTCAGATCTCTGGATTCGACGGGCGAACGCGACTAATCATTCTGAATCGATTAGCTGTCTTACCAGCTCTGTAGCTGTCCTGAAGCTCGAGTTATCTTGAGGAAACCGACAGCGCGTATCAAGATGACTTGAAACGGCCGATCCCGCCGGAGTGCTTTTTGACAGTAAAAGGTACCCGATCGGGCTGAGATCAAGATGGCGTGCGGGAATAAGATCGAATATCACGGGAAAAAATACTAGAGCTCTAACGAATTGTTGAACTGGGAGCCGGCGGTAAACCGTCAACCAGGTTACCGCCGGGAGCCTCGTAGAGCTCTTATCTGCACGACGCTGCTTGGAACACAGGGAAGCTCTTACGTTTGAGCTGAAAAGCCGTTTCAAATTACGCTTTTCAGCTCTCATCGAAAGTCGCTTGATTCAAGTGGGAACCGACAGCATCTCTCAGACGACTCGTGTAATACGAATAGTTTCGCGGATCTATGGAACAGACTAACGCGCCTGATGATTCTAAATCGGCTTCTGTAACTTGCAGCTCTGTACCTCTTCTAAATCTTGAGAACTACAGAGAACCGTCAACGCGTGTCAAGATGCTCGAAACGGCCGACGGTTCCCTCAAGTCTTTTCATATTAATATTGCAGCTACGGACCTGAAAATTTCACTCACTGGCAGACGCGACACAACCCATTACAGGTGAGAAAAATGCCGGTTCCAAAAACGAACTTTAAAATTTTGCACAAAGATTGCAAAACCGACCCAAAGTTAACATCGTATCTTAAGGTCGGGTCGGCCAACTAGCTCCACCCTGCGCCCGAATTCCTCTTAGCTCATCTTGCCGAAGAGCTCTACGAGGTATTTCGAGAACAAAATTTTCAACCGACCAAAAGTCAGCAAAAGGTTCGTCGAGATTTTTCTTGCCAACTGGGCGCCGGCGGTAAACCGTCAACCTTGGTTACCGCCGGGAGACTCGTAGAGCTTCCTAGCTCGACTTAAGTTGAGAAAATCGACAGCACCTACCAACATTCTGACTTATAGTGAATATTTTGTCACCTCTCAATGCAACAGGGGAACGCGTCTGATGTCGGCGAATCGACTCCTGTCATTACCAGCCCTGCAGCCCCCCTACAGCCCGAGTTAAGTGCGAAAACCGACAGCACCTCTCAGGATGACTCGAACAATAGAATAGTTTCGCAGACCTAATTCGGGCAGCAGACCGAGTTCCGAGCTCTGGATTCGACAGGCGGACGCGCCTGATGTCTTCAAATTGATTCCTGTGACCATCAGCTGTAGCCCGCCTCAGCGCGAGTTGAGTGAAGAAAACTGAGAGCACTTCTCAAGATGACTCGAACAGCACGAATAGTTTCGCGAACCTAGCTCGGGCAGCAGACCGAGTTCAGACCTCTAGATGGAACAGACGAACGCGCCTGATGATTCGCAATCGATTTCTGTGAGAATGAGCTCCGTAGCTGCCATACAGCTCGAGTTAAGTACAGAAAGCCGAGAGTTCCTGTCAAGATGACTCGAACAATACGAATAGGTTTGCAGACCTAGCTCGGCTAACAGACCGAGTTCAGACCTCTCGATTGAACAGGCGAACGCGCCTAATCATTCTACATCGATTAGCTGTGCTTACCAGCTCTGTAGCTGTCATAAAGCTCGAGTTATGTTCAGAAAACCGTCAGCGCGTATCAAGATGACTCGAAACGGTCGATCCCGCCACCGTGCTTTTCGATAGTAATATTCACCCGATCGAGCTGAGATCAAGACGGCGAGCGGGAATAAGATCGAATAGCACGGGAAAAAATACGAGAGCTCTAACGAATGGTTGATTTCGAGAACAAAATTTTCAACCGACCAAAAGTCACCAAAACTTCCGTCGAGATTTTTCTTGCCAACTAGCTCTCCAGCGCGCCAAAATTACCTCAAGTTTCCAGCAACTAGCTGAGGGAAGCTCTACGAGTCAAGGTCCGTCGAGATTTTTCCCGGAGAGCTCTCTGAGAGCTAGAGGGCTTAAGATTAGAAGCCGGACGGTGGTGGTGCCCGCCAGCCCATCTCCGCTGGTCCACGATCCTCGCAGCGCCTCGCCTGACCCGGCAGCGGGTCCGCAGCAATGCAGGATCGCTTCAGAAGGGTTTGACTGGGCGCAGGCGGTAAACCGTCAACCTTCGTTACCGCCGGGAGACTCGTGGAGCTTCCTGACAACATATAATGTCGAAAAAAAATTACACCGAAAAAATAGTTTTTCAGCCCAACCAATTTCAGACCTCTCGGATGCAACAGCGGAACGCCCCAGATGCTTCTGGATTGTCTTCTGTACGAGCTCTGTAGCTCTTCTACAGCCCGAGTTATGGGCGTAAATCGACAGCACCTCTCAAGATGACTCGAACAATACGAATAGTTTCGCAAATCTAGCTTGAGTTTCAGACCGAGTCCAAACCTCTGCATGAGACAGGCAGACGCGTCTGATGTCTCTGCATCGAATCATGTGATTACCAGCTCTGCAGCCCCCCTAGAGCCCGAGTTATGCAGAAAACCGATAGCACCTCTGAGGATACGAATAGTTTGGCGGACCAAGTTCGGGCGGCAGACAGAATTCGGAGCATGTCTCCGAATCGATTCCAGTGTTTACCAGCTATGCAGCCACCCTACAGCCCGAGTTAAGTGCAGAGAGCCGACAGCATCTCTCAAGATGACTTGAACAATAGAAATAGTTTCGCGATTCTAGATCGGAGAGCAGACCGAGTTCAGAGCTCTCGATTCAGCAGACAACGGCCACTATGATTCTGAATCATATTCTGTACATATCAGCTATGTCGCAGTCCTGGAGCTCGAGTTAAGAACAGGAAAACAGAGAGAGTCTGTCAAGATGACTCGAATAATACGAATAGGTTTGCGGACCTAGCTCGGCTAGCAGACCGAGTTCAGACCTCTCGGTTCAACAGGCGAACGCGCCTGATTATTCTCCATCGATTAGCTGTGCTCAGCAGCCCTCTAGCAATTAGCTCGAGTTATCTTGATAAACTGACAGCGCGTATCAAGATGACTCGAAACAGCCGATCCCGCCTGCCTGCTTTTTGACAGTAAAACGTACCCGATCGAGCTGAGATCAAGATGGCAAGCGGGAATAAGATCGAATATCATGGGAAAAAATACTAGCGCTCTACCGAATGTTCAAATTTTGAAAACAAAATTGTCAACCGACCAAAAGTCATCAAAAGGTTCGTCGAGATTTTTCTTGGCTCTCCAGCGCCCCGGCATTACTGGGCGCCGGCGGTAAACCGTCAACCTTTGTTACCGCCGGGGGACTCGTAGAGCTTCCCGACATTATATAATGTGGAAAAAAAATCCAGATAATTTCAGCCCAAGCCAGACCTCTCAAGATGACTCTGGCAAAAAACGAACAGTTTAGAACCAGCTCGAGTGTCAAAGAGTTCAGACCTCTGAATGCGACAGGCGGACGCGCCTGATGTCTGTAAACCGACTCCTGTGATTACCAGCCCTGCAGCCCCCCTACAGCCCGAGTTAAGTGCAGAAACCGACAGCAGCTCTCAGGATGACTTGAATAATACAATAGCGTCGCGAAGCTAGTTCGAGCAGCAGATCGAGTTCCGAGCTCTCGGTTCGACAGACGGACGCGCCTCATGTCTCCAAATCGATTTCTGTGACCAGCAGCACTGTATCTCTCCTTTAGCACGAGTCAAGTGCAGAAAACCGAGAGCACTTCTCAAGATGACTCGAACACTACGAATAGTTTCGCGGACCTATCTCGGGCAGCAGGCCGAGTTCAGACTCGAATAATACGAATAGGTTTGGGAATTGTAAGCGTCCAAAACCCGGATAGCGAAGCCAAGCGCGGAACGCCGCACTGGGCGCCGGCGGTAAACCGTCAACCTTGGTTTTTTTCGTTTCGCGGACACACGGGCCCTAGGGCCCCGTCCAGTCCGAGGCGGGCGGGCACGCCAAACGCGGGCCACCGAGCGGCTAAGGCGAAAGCCTCACCACGCCAAGCACGTGGGGGGCGGCTTCGGCGGTAGCCTCTGGCAGCTCTTATAAGGTGCGTGTACATCAACACAATGTGTGCACGCATGAAGGCAACACACGAAAGAGAATCATCAATCACACAACTTATCGCTGAAATAGGCCTGCAAAACCCGTGGGAGTGCTGCGATGACGCACTCTGCAGCGGAGAGTTCCGTATCCGTCACTGTGGACCCGTCTTGGAGAGCGAAGGAGCAAACGTAAACGTCTTTGAAGATAATCTGTGGGGACTCACTGAAGGAAGAGGTAGGCGAGAGATGGGAGAATCGAGAACGCAGTCCAATCTGAATCCAAGCTCCACTTCCTGCTCCCAGGCTGCACACACCACCATCAAAGCCCGCTTTGATGAGGCAAGGTTCATAGCATGACTGTTCGTATGGCTGCAACTGGTACTGTTCGTTCGTGTATTGGTGGCCCTCGCGGGCCTGGTGGGTAAGGAGGTCGGCTTTCTCATTCCATTCCCGAAACTCATGTTTGAAAAGATCGCGTCCTGCTTCAGCAGGTCTCACACCATACATACAACACATTCCTTCCAAAGCATTAATCATATTATCAACACGTCTCTGGTATAAGTGATTATCTGCCTTCCAGAGGCCGCAGAGCCAGCAAATGATAAGAAGAGAATCTCCAGTGATCTCCAACGGCACGCCTCCTGAAGTCACGTCCCAACACGTGCTCTTCATGTTGTGGATTGCCAATCTCTTACTGAATCGCAGGCGTGCAGCGGGAGAATCATCCTCTGTAGCAACATACTCCTCATTACGTTCGGCCAGAAAAACGGGGGCGTTACCATCATGGATACCTTTGCATTTCTTCTGGAAAAGTCTAAGCATAGAGGGTGTACAATGATGAGTTGCAAACTGCATGAAGGCATGATGACCGCCTTGGAATACTTCCCACCACCGTGGGCCGAAGAACTCATGAAAGGGTGTCTGCCAACAGCGTTGTCCGATCGCTTGCCCTCCTGACCTCCAGCGTTTCATAACTCCACATTCCCTCCACTTTCCGAATGCCCGAAGGGCTTCTCCCTCAAGTGTGCGCAGCGTATCATAACTTATACCAAAGGCAATCAAACACATGCGTGCATCACTCCATGCTCTATGCTCCTCCCTCATGTCCTCTCCCTGATACAACCTCTGCGCATACGCCGAGACATCCTTTGCCAGCAGCCACTGAGCTCGGAGAAATCTCTGGACCAAACTGTGGTACCCAGCTTCTGCGAACCTCAATCTGGCATCGCTGTATCTTCTCTCGTTCCAAGTAGCATGGGATTCGTCTGGTTCTCGGCGGCATCGAAGCATGAAACATAGACACCTGCCCTCAAACGCGTGCAGTGCGTGGAGGCTGTCCTTGTCGGCCGTGCAGCCACCCGCACCGAAAAGGGCAATACTCTGGACCTTCTGCTGGTATCGTTGGAACTTTTCCTTCAACGACGTGCTTGTGTTCCGAAAATATCCTGCCTGGGAGTAAAATGTCCGACGAGCCGCCTCAATCCTCGAGTCCACATCGAGGTGCGAGGAATACTTATAATCAGAGAACAACTGGACGCCTAGAACCGTCATCTCAGTAACACGTCTGAACCGCATAACATCATTCTGGAAGGGTACAAGTAAGTCGGCTGAAGAAAGGATCAGCCCCTCGGCATCTCTCGCGGCGTCGGCACCGAAGACCATGTAGAGCAAGCTAGAGGGTTTCCAGCGCATGCCGAAATCATGGAGTCTAACCGTAAGGTCGTGAATCATGCGTGCCAATTCTTCCCTGCTTCGTGCCAAGATGTAGCAATTGTCTGCCCATACGAAGTGATTGACGACCGACGTGTAGGACGATTTGCCAGACTCCATGGAATCCCCAGTTTTAAAACACACTTGATAACCTATGTTCTGTGTATCCCACTGTCGGAAGGTTTCCTGCCACATCGCAGCAATAATAAGGTTGAACCCTAGGGGTCCCTCGGCACCGCCCGTTCTAATACATCTATCCCATCTCACACTCTCCACCTCGATACTTTCATGGCAAACCGTCCCCACACTGTCACATAGTGGATCGAGAAAAGCATATTGAAGATGATAGGGTACATGTGCGTGCTGTAAACCCCGTCTAACATTGGCTACCGTGCAATGGTCGAAGGCTTGTAGGATATCTGCATTGGCCAGATGTGCTGTTTCCCCCTTCCCCCATGTAGAGGCATGCTGTCCGATGTGTTTCAAGCTCGCCGTGATCTCGTTCGTGGTGCGGTTAGATTGGAAGCCGTAAAGACCGAGAGGGCGAAAGAGACCGTTTCGCTCGACATGTTGTTCCACCAAGATAACGATACATGTACTGTACCATCGTGCAATAGCGTTCTGCATACATAGAAGCCTACCGTCCCTAAGATCCGTGATGCCAGGAAGCTTGGGCATAAAGGAGATGAGGATATCACGCCATGAGGAGGGATACGGTGTGCGCATGTGTAGTATATCGTAGAGCCGGGGAACTCGTAGAGCTTCCAAGCTGAGAAAACCGAGAGCACCTACCAACATTCTGACTCATAGTGAATATTGTTTGATCTCTGAATGCGACAAGCGGACGCGTCTCATCAGACCGAGTACCTCTGAATGCGACAGGCGGGCGCGTCTGATATCTGCGAACCCACTGATGTGATTACCAGCCCTGCAGCCCCCCTACAGCCCGAGTTAAGTGCAGGAAACCGACAGCATCTCTCAGGATGACTCGAATAATATACTAGTTTCGCAGACCTGTTTCGAGCAGTAGACCCAGTTCTGAGCTCGCGAATCGACTAACGAACGCGTCTGATGTGTGTAAATCGATTTCTATGACCCGCAGCACTGTAGCCCTCAATTGAGAGCAATGTTCACGATGATTCGAGGAATAGTTTCGCGAACCGAGCTCGCACAGCAGGCCGAGTTCAGAGCTCTCGATACAACAGACAAACACGCCCGATAATTCTCAATCGATTTATGTGGCTGTGGGCTCTGTAGCTGCCAACAGCTCCAGTTAAGTACAGAAAATACCGAGAGCGTTTGTGAAGATGACTCGAATAATAAGAATAGATTTGCGGACCTAGCTCGGCTAGCAGACCGAGTTCAGACCTCTGGAGTCAAGAGGCGAACGCGTCTGATGATTCTGAGTGCGATAGCTGTGCTTACCAGCACTGTAGCTGCCCTGCAGCTCGGATTAAGTACAAAATACCCACCACGCGTATCAAGTTGCGAATAATACGAATAGGTTTGCGGACCTAGCTCGGCTAGCAGACCGAATTCAAACCTATGGATTCAACAAGCGAACGCGCCTAATGATTCTAAGTGCAATAGGCGTGCTTACCAGCACTGTAGCTGCCCCACGGCTCGAGCTAAGTAGAAAATACCGACAACGCGTATTAAGCTGACTCGAATAATACGAATAGGTTTGCGGACCTAGCTCGGCTAGCAGAGCGAGTTCAGACCTCTGGATTCAACAGGCGAACGCGCCTGATGATTCTGAGTGCGATAGCTGTGCTTACCAGCTCTGTAGCTGTCCTACAGCTCGAGTTAAGTACAAAATACCGACAACGCGTATCAAGATGACTCGAAACGGCCGTTCCCGCCAGTGTGCTTTTTGGCAGTAAAAGGTACCCGATCGAGCTGAGATCAAGATGGCGAGCGGGAATAAGATCGAATATCACGAGAAAAAATACTAGAGCTCAAACGAATTGTTGAATTTCGAGAACATAACTGGGCGCCGGCGGTAAACCGTCAACCTTGGTTACCGCCGGGGAACTCGTAGAGCTTCCAAGCTCGACTTAAGTTGAGAAAACCGACAGCACCTACCAACATTCTGACTCATAGTGAATATTTTTTGACCTCTGAATGCGACAAGCGGACGCGTCTGATGTCTGCGAATCGACTCCTGTCATTACCAGCCCCGCAGCCCCTCTACAGCCCGAGGTCAGTGCAGAAAACCGACAGCATCTCTGAGGATGACTCGAACAATACAATAGTTTCGCGAACCTAGTTCGGGCAGCAGACCGAGTTCCGAGCTCTGGATTCAGGCGGACGCGCATGATCTCTTTACATCGATCGATATGACAACCAGCACTATAGCCCCCTCTCAGCCCAAGTTGAGTGAAGAAAACCGAGAGCACTTCTCAAGATGACTCGACCAATACGAATAATTTCGCGATTCTAGATCGGGCAGAAGACCGAGTTCAGAGCTCTGAATTCGACAGACAAACGCAACTGACGATTCTGAATCAGTTTCTGTAAATATCAGCTCTGTAGCTGTCTTACAGCTCGAGTTAAGTACAGAAAACCGAGAGTTTCTGTCAAGATGACTCGAATAATACGAATAGGTTTGCGGACCTAGCTCGGCTCACAGACCGAGTTCAGACCTCTGGATTCAACAGGCGAACGCGCCTAATCATTCTGCATGGATTAGCTGTGCTTACCAGCTCTGTAGCTGTCCTCGAGCTCGAGTTACGTTGAGAAAACCGTCAGCGCGTATCAAGATGACTCGAAACGGCCGATCCCGCCAGAGTGCTTTTTCGCCTTCAAAGTTACCCGATCGAGCTGAGATCAAGATGGCGAGCGGGAATAAGATCGAATATCACGGGAAAAAATACTAGAGCTCTAACGAATGTTCAAATTTCGAGAACAAAATTTTCAACCGACCAAAAGTCACCAAAAGTTCCGTCGAGATTTTTCTTGCCAACTAGCTCTCCAGCGCGCCGGAATTACTCTTAAGCTTCCAGCAACTAGCTTAGGGAAGCTCTACGAGTCATTTTCAACCGACCAAAAGTTGTGAAAAGTTCAGTTCTTTTTTTTCGAGCCAACTAGCTCTCCGGCGCGCCGGAATTACTCTTAGCTTCCAGCTATTGTAAGCGTCCAAAACCCGGATAGCGAAGCCAAGCGCGGAACGCCGCACGGAGACCTCTGCCAGGCCGCCTGAAACGATGCGCGGGACGCTGGAAACCTTGCAGGAGACGCTCGCAGGGGCGCCGTTAACGATGCGTGGGGCCCTGCAAAGCGCGCAAGGAAGATCTGCCTAGGAGCCTGGAAGAACTGCAGAAGCTTCCGAAGCTCTGCCAAAGCGCTTCGCGCACCCTGGAGCCACGCGTATTGGGAAACGCTAGGAAGCCACGCTCCCGGACCCGCTGCCGGTTCCGGCAAGCTGCTGCGACGATCGTGGACCGGCGGAGGTGGGCGTGTGCTCCTCACCACCCACCGCCGGCTTCTTATCTGAAACCCTCAGCTCTCCAAGGGGCTATCCGGGAATAACTGGGCGCCGGCGGTAAACCGTCAACCTTTGTTACCGCCGGGGGACTCGTAGAGCTTCCTGACAACATATACTGTCGGAAAAAATTGCAGAGAACGAATAGTTTTTGAGCCCAACTCGAGTATCAGACCGAGTTCAGACCTCTGAATGCGACAGACGGACGCGTCTGATGTCTCCGAATCGATTCCTGTGATTACCCGCCCTGCAGCCTCCCTACAGCCCGAATTAAGTGCAGAACGCCGACAGTAGCTCTCAAGATGACTGGAAGAATGCGAACAGTTTCGTGATTCTGGATCGCGCAACAGACTGAGTTCAGAGCTCTGGATTCAACAGGCGAACGCGCCTGATGATTCTGAGTGCGATAGGTGTGCTTACCAGCACTGTAGCTGCCCTACAGCTCGAGTTAAGTAGAAAATACCGACAACGCGTATCAAGTGACTCGAATAATACGAATAGGTTTGCGGACCTAGCTCGGCTAGCAGACCGAGTTTAGACCTATGGATTCAACAGGCGAACGCGTCTGATCATTCTGAGTGCGATACGAGTGCTTACCAGCACTGTAGCTGCCCTACAGCTCGAGTTAAGTAGAAAATACCGACAACGCGTATCAAGTTGACTCGAATAATACAAACAGGTTTGCGGACCTAGCTCGGCTGACAGACCGAGTTCAGACCTCTGGGTTCAACAGGCGAACGCGCCTGATCATTCTGCATGCATTAGCTGTGCTTACCAGCTCTGTAGCTGCCCTAGAGCTCGAGTTATGTTCAGAAAACCGACAGCGCGTATCAAGATGACTCGAAACGGGCGTTCCCGCCAGAGTGCTTTTTGGCCTTCAAAGTTACCCGATCGAGCTGAGATCAAGATGGAGAGCGGAAATAAGATCGAATATCACAGGAAAAAATACTAGAGCTCTAACGAATGTTCAAATTTCGAGAACGAAATTTTCAACCGAGCAAAAGTCACCAAAAGTTCCGTCGAGATTTTTCTTGCCAACTAGCTCTCCAGCGCGCCGGAATTACTGGGCGCCGGCGGTAAACCGTCAACCTTTCTTACCGCCGGGGGACTCGTAGAGCTTCCTGACAATATATACTGTGGGGCAAAACTCCAAGGAACGACTACTTTTTAAGCCCAAGCGATTTCAGACCTCTCAAGATAACGCTAACAAAAAACAAGCAGTTTCGCAACCCAGTTCGAGTATCAAACCGAGTTCAGACCTCTGAATGCGACAGGCGGGCGCGTCTGATGTCTGCGAATCCACTCATGTGATTCCCAGCCCTGAAGCCCCCCTACAGCCCGAGTTAAGTGCAGAAAACTAACAGTATCGACTCGAATAATATAATAGTTTTGCGAACCTAGTTCGAGCAGCAGACCGAGTTCCGAGCTGTCGAATCGACCGAAAGACGCGCCTGGTGTGTGCAAATCGATATATGTGTCCTGCAGCACTGTAGCCATCCCCCAGCACAAGTTCAGTGCAGAATATTGAGAGCACGTCTCAAGATCATTCGGACAATATGAACAGCTTCGCGAACCTAGCTCGAGCAGCAGGCCGAGTTCAGAGCTCTTGGTTCAAAAAGACGGACGCGACTCATGATTCCCCATCGATGTCTGTCACAATAAGCTCTGTAGCCGCCCTACAGCTCGAGTTAAGTACAGAAAACCGAGAGCGTCTATCAAGATGACTCGAATAATACAAATAGGTTTGCGGACCTAGCTCGGCTAGCAGACCGAGTTCAGACCTCTGGATTCAACACGCGAACGCGCGTGATGATTCTGAGTGCGATAGGTGTGCTTACCAGCACTGCAGCTGCCCTAAAGCTCGAGTTAAGTACAGAAAACCGAGAGTGTCTATCAAGATGACTCCAAAAATACGAATAGGTTTGCGACCCTAGCTCGGATGGCAGACCGAGTTCAGACCTCTGGATTCAACAGACGAACGCGCCTGATCATTCTGAGTGCGATAGCTGTGCTCACCAGCTCAGTAGCTGCCCTACAGCTCGAGTTAAGCACAAAATACCGACAGCGCGTATCAAGATGACTCGAAACGGGCGTGCCCGCCGGGACGCTTTTTGGCCTTCAAAATTACCCGATCGAGCTGAGATCAAGATGGCGAGCGGGAATAAGATCGAATATCATGGGAAAAAATACTAGAGCTCTAACGAATGTTCAAATTTTGAGAACAAAATTTTCAACCGACCAAAAGTCAGCAAAAGGTCCGTCGAGATTTTTCTTGCCAACTGGGCGCCGGCGGTAAACCGTCAACCTTTGTTACCGCCGGGGGACTCGTAGAGCTTCCTGACAACATATAATGTCGAAGAAAATTGCAGAGAACGAATAGTTTTTCAGCCCAACTCGAGTATCAGACCGAGTTCAGACCTCCGAATGCAGCAGACAGAGGCGTCTGATGTCTCCGAATCGATTCCTCTGATTACCCGCCCTGCAGCCCCCCTACAGCCCGAGCTAAGTGCAGAACGCCGACAGTAGCTCTCAAGATGACTGGAAGAATACGACAGTTTCGTGATTCTAGATCGCGCAAAAGACCGACTTCAGAGCTCTGGATTCGACAGGCGAACGCGCCTGATTATTCTGGGTGCGATAGGCGTGCTTACCTGTAACTGCCCTACAGCTCGAGTTAGTAGGAAATACCGACAAGGCGTATCAAGTTGAGTCGAATAATACGAATAGGTTGCGGGCCTAGCTCGGATAGCAGACCGAGTTCAGAGCTATGAATTCAACAGGCGAACGCGCCTGATTATTCTGAGTGCGATAGGTGTGCTTACCAGCACTGCAGCTGCCTACAGCTCGAGTTAAGTAGAAAATACCGACACGCGTATCAAGTTGACTCGAATAATACGAATAGGTTTGCTGACCTAGCTCGGCTAGCAGACCGAGTTCAGACACTTTAAATTCACAGACGACCGCGCCCTGATCATTCTCCGTGCGATAGGCGTGCTTACCAGCACTGTAGCTGCCCTACAGCTCGAGTTAAGTAGAAAATACCGACAACGCGTATCAAGTTGACTCGAATAATACGAATAGGTTTGCGGACCTAGCTTGCCTAGCAGACCGAGTTCAGCCCTGTGGATTCAACAGGCGAACGCGCCTGATGATTCTGAGTGCGATAGCTGTGCTTACAAGCTTTGTAGCTGCCCTACAGCTCGAGTTAAGTGCAAAATACCGACAGCGCATATCAACATGACTCGAAACGGCCGTTCCCGCCAGAGTGCTTTTTGGCCTTCAAAGTTACCCGATCGAGCTGAGATCAAGATGGCGAGCGGGAATAAGATCGAATATCACGGGAAAAAATACTAGAGCTCTAACGAATGGTCAAATTTTGAGAACAAAATTTTCAACCGAGCAAAAGTTGTCAAAAGGTCCGTCGCGACTGGGCGCCGGCGGTAAACCGTCAGCTTGTTACCGCTGGGGGACTCGTAGAGCTTCCTGACAACATATACTGTCGGAAAAATTGCAGAGAACGAATAGTTTTTGAGCCGAACTCGAGTATCAGACTGAGTTCAGACCTCTGAATGCGACAGACGGGCGCGTCTGATGTCGCCGAATCGATCCCATTGATTACCCACCCTGTAGCCTCCCTACAGCCCGAATTAAGTGCAGAACGCCGACAGTAGCTCTCAAGATGACTGGAAGAATGCGAACAGTTTCGTGATTCTGGATCGCGCAACAGACTGAGTTCAGAGCTCTGGATTCAACAGGCGAACGCGCCTGATGATCCTGAGTGCAATAGGTGTGCTTACCAGCACTGTAGCTGCCCTACAGCTCGAGTTAAGTAGATAATACCGACAACGCGTATCAAGTGGACTCGAATAATACGGATAGGTTTGCGGACCTAGCTCGCCTAGCAGACCGAGTTTAGACCTATGGATTCAACAGGCGAACGCGTCTGATCATTCTCGATACGAGTGCTTACCAGCACTGTAGCTGCCCTACAGCTCGGTTAAGTAGAAAATACCGACAACGTGTATCAAGTTGACTCGAATAATACAAACAGGTTTGCGAACCTAGCTCGGCTGACAGACCGAGTTCAGACCTCTGGGTTCAACAGGCGAACGCGCCTGATCATTCTGCATGCATTAGCTGTGCTTACCAGCTCTGTAGCTGCCCTAGAGCTCGAGTTATGTTCAGAAAACCGACAGCGCGTATCAAGATGACTCGAAACGGGCGTTCCCTCCTAGCAAAATACCTGATCGAGCTGAGATCAAGATGGAGAGCAGGAATAAGATCGAATATCACGGGAAAAAAAACTAGAGCTCTAACGAATTGTCAAATTTTGAGAACGAAATTTTCAACCGAGCAAAGTCAGCAAAAGTTCGTCATCAAAAGTTTCGTCGAGATTGTTCTGCCACCTAGCGAGCTCCCCGCGAATTACTCTTAGCTTCCATCTATAACTAGCTGAGGGAAAGCTCTACTATTACTGGGCGCCGGCGGTAACGTCAACCTTTGTTACCGCCGGGGGATCTTCCTGGGGGGGGACACAACATATAATTTCTAAGAAAATTGGAAGAACGGATGGTTTTTTCAGCCCAGCTCAAGTATCAGACGAGTTCAGCAACCTCTGAATACGCAGACCAAATCAGATTCCTCTGATTACCGCGCTGGCATGCAGCCCCCCTACAGGCCCGAGCTAGGTGCAGAACGCGTCTGAATGCGATAGATGAACTGGAAGAATACGAACAGTTTTCGTGATTCTAGATCACGCAACAGACCGAGTTCAGACCTATGGATTCAACAGAAGAACGCGCCTGATGATTCTGAATGCGATAGGTGTGCTTACCAGCACTGTAGCTGCCCTACAGCTCGAGTTAAGTAGAAAATACCGACAACGCTTATCAAGTTGACTCGAATAATACGAATAGGTTTGCGGACCTAGCTCGGCTAGCAGACCGAGTTCAAACCTATGAATTCAACAGGCGAACGCGCCTGATGATTCTGAGTGCGATAGGTGTGCTTACCAGCACTGTAGCCGTTCTACAGCTCGAGTTAAGTAGGAAATAGCGACAACGCGTATCAAGTTGACTCGAATAACACGAATAGGTTTGCGGACCTAGCTCGGCTAGCAGACCGAGTTCAGCCCTATGGATTCAACAGGCGAACGCGCCTGATGGTTCTGAGTGCGATAGCTGTGCTTACCAGCGCTGTAGCCGCTCTACAGCTCGAGTTAAGTAGGAAATACCGACAACGCGTATCAAGTTGACTCGAATAATACGAACAGGTTTGCGGACCTAGCTCGGCTAGCAGACCGAGTTCACCCCTATGGATTCAACAGGCCGATACGCGCCTGATGATTTTCTGAGTGCGATATCGTGCTTACACGCTCTGTAGCTGCCCTAGAGCTCGCGTTAAAGTCCAAAAATTAACCACATCGCGCATGTCAACATGACTCGAACGCCGTTCCGCGCCAGAGTGCTTTTTGACCTTCAAAGTTACCCGATCGAGCTGAGATCAAGATGGCGAGCGGGAATAAGATCGAATATCACGGGAAAAAATACTAGAGCTCTAACGAATTGTCAAATTTCGAGAACAAAATTTTCAACCGACCAAAAGTCATTAAACTGGGAACCGGCGGTAAACCGTCAACCAGGTCACCGCCGGGACCCTCGTAGAGCTCTCTTCTCACACCGCGCTCCTCAGAACATAGAGAGCAAGCTTCTGGAGTGCGAAACGAAAAAATCGAAAAATCACGTTTTTCTGTTTTTATCCAACGTCGGTTCCGCCAAGTGTTTTGATAGAAATACTGCACCTACGGACCTGAAAATTTTACTGGCAGATGCGTCTTAACCCACTACAGGTGCGAAAAATCCGCTTTCTCAAAATGAATTGTCAAATATCTTTCAAAAAAATCCAAAACCACCCAAAAGTTAACACTTTGTCCTTTCTGGTCGGGTCGACCAACTAGCTCCACCCCGCGCCGGAATTCCTCTAGCTCATCGATGACGAAGAGCTCTACGAGGTACGTTCCGTCGAGATTTTTCTTGCCAACTAGCTCTCCAGCGCGCCGGAATTACTCTTAGCTTCCAGCTATAACTAGCTAAGGGAAGCTCTACGAGTTATTTTTCTTGCCAACTAGCTCTCCAGCGCGCCGGAATTACTCTTAGCTTCCAGCTATAACTAGCTTCGGGAAGCTCTACGAGTTACTAGCTCTCCAGTGCTCCGGCTCTTAAGCTTCCAGCAACTTGTAAGCGTCCACTTGTAAGCGTCCAAAACCCGGATAGCGAAGCCAAGCGCGGAACGCCGGACTGGGCGCCGGCGGTAAACCGTCAACCTTGCTTACCGCCGGGGAACTCGTAGAGCTTCCAAGCTGAGAGAACCGAGAGCACCTACCAACATTCTCACTCAGAGTGAATATTGTTTGATCTCTGAATGCGACAAGCGGACGCGTCTAATCAGACCGAGTCCTCTGAATGCGACAGGCGGGCGCGTCTGATATCCGCGAATCCACTCGTGTGATTACCAGCCCTGCAGCGCCCCTACAGCCCGAGTTAAGTGCAGGAGACCGACAGCATCTCTCAGGATGACTCGAATAATATAATAGTTTCGCAGACCTGTTTCGAGCAGTAGACCAAGTTCTGAGCTCGCGAATCGGTCAACGAACGCGCCTGATGTGTGCAAATCGATTTCTATGACCCGCAGCACTGTAGCCCTCCCGCAGCACGAGTTGAGTGCAGAAAATTGAGAGCAATGTTCACGATGATTCGACAAATAGTTTCGCGAACCGAGCTCGCACAGCAGGCCGAGTTCAGAGCTCTCGATACAACAGACAAACGCGCCCAATAATCCTCAATCGATTTATGTGGCTGTAGGCTCTGCAGCTGCCAACAGCTCGAGTTAAGTACAGAAAATACCGAGAGCGTTTGTGAAGATGACTCGAATAGTAAGAATAGATCTGCGGATCTAGCTCGGCTAGCAGACCGAGTTCAGACCTCTGAAGTCAAGAGGCGAACGCGTCTGATGATTCTGAGTGCGAAAGCTGTGCTTACCAGCTCTGTAGCTGCTCTGCAGCTCGGATTAAGTATAAAATACCCACCACACGTATTAAGTTCAATTGAATAATACGAATAGATTTGCGGACCTAGCTTGGCTAGCAGACCGAATTCAGACCTATGGATTGACCAGGCGAACGCGCCTTTTGATTCTGAGTGCAATAGGTCACTGTAGCTGCCCCACAGCTCGAGCTGAGTAGAAAATACCGACAACGCGTATTAAGCTGACTCGACTAATACGAATAGGTTTGCGGACCTAGCTCGGCTAGCAGAGCGAGTTCAGACCTCTAGATTCAACAGACGAACGTGCCTGATGATTCTGAGTGCGATAGCTGTGCTTACCAGCTCTGTAGCTGTCCTGCAGCTCGAGTTAAGTTCAAATACCGACAACGCGTATCGAGATGACTCGAAACGGCCGTTCCCGCCAGTGTGCTTTTTGGCAGTAAAAGGTACCCGATCGAGCTGAGATCAAGATGGCGAGCGGGAGTAAGATCGAATATCACGGGAAAAAATACTAGAGCTCAAACGAATTGTTGAATTTCGAGAACATAATTTTCAACGGACCAAAAGTTGTGAAAAGTTCAGTTCTTTTTTTTCGAGCCAACTAGCTCTCCGGCGCGCCGGAATTACTCTTGGCTTCCAGCTATAACTAGCTAAGGGAAGCTCTACGAGTTACGGGGACCTCTGCCAGGCCGCCTGAAACGATGCGCGGGACTCTGGAAACCTCGCAGAAGACGCTTGCAGGGGCGCCGTGTACGATGCGTGGGGCCCTTCACAGCGCGCAAGGAAGATCTGCCTGGGAGCCTGCGAGCACTGGCGAAGCTCTGCCGAAGCTCTGCCGAAGCGCTTCGCGCACCCTGGAGCCACGCGTATTGGGAAACGCTAGGAAGCCACGCCCCCGGACCCGCTGCAAGTTCCGGCAAGCCGCTGCGACGAGCGTGGACCGCCGTGGAGGAGCTCCTGGCAGGCACAAGCATCGTCCAGCTTCTTCTCTGAAACCCTTAGCTCTCCAAGGAGCTACCCGGGAACTTGTAAGCGTCCAAAACCCGGATAGCGAAGCCAGGCGCGGAGCGCGAAGCGCTCGGAAACGCCGCACGGGGACCTCTGCCAGGCCGCCTGAAACGATGCGCGGGACGCTGGAAACCTCGGAGGAGACGCTTGCAGGGGCGCCGTTTACGATGCGTGGGGCCCTGCAAAGCGCGCAAGAAAGATCTGCCTAGGAGCCTGGAAGAACTCCCGACGCTCTTCCGAAGCTCTACCGAAGCGCTTCGCGCACCCTGGAGCCACGCGTATTGGGAAACGCTAGGAGGCCACGCTCCCGGACCCGCTGCAACCTGCTCGTGGACCGGCGGAGGTGGGCGTGTCTCCCTCACCACCCACTGGGCGCCGGCGGTAAACCGTCAACCTTTGTTACCGCCGGGGGACTCGTAGAGCTTCCTGATAACATATAATGTCGAAGAGAATTGCAGAGAACGAATAGTTTTTGAGCCCAACTCGAGAATCAGACCGAGTTCGGACCTCTGAATGCAGCAGACAGAGGCGTCTGATGTCTCCGAATCGATTCCTCTGATTACCCGCCCTGCAGCCCCCCTACAGCCCGAGCTAAGTGCAGAACGCCGACAGTAGCTCTCAAGCTGACTGGAAGAATACAAACAGTTTCGTGATTCTAGATCGCGCAGCAGACCGAGTTCAGAGCTCTGGATTCAACAGGCGAACGCGCCTGATTATTCTGAGTGCGATAGCTGAGCTTACCAGCACTGTAGCTGCCCTACAGCTCGAGTTAAGTAGAAAATAGCGACAACGCGTATCAAGTTGACCCGAATAATACTAATAGGTTTGCAGACCTAGCTCGGCTAGCAGACCGAGTTCGGACCTCTGGATTGAACAAGCGAACGCGCCTGATTATTCTGAGTGCGATAGGTGTGCTTGCCAGCACTGTAGCTGCCCTACAGCTCGAGTTAAATACAAAATACCGACAACGCGCATCAAGTGGACTCGAATAGTACAAATAGGTTTGTGGACCTAGCTCGGCTAGCAGACCGAGTTCAGACCTATGGATTCAACAGACGAACGCGTCTGATCATTCTGAGTGCGATACGAGTGCTCACCAGCACTGTAGCTGCCCTACGGCTCGAAGTACAGAAAAAAATAACCGACACGCGTAATCAAGTTGACTCAAAATAGAAACAGGTTTGCGGACCTAGCTCGGCTGAGAGACCGAGTTCAGACCTCTGGGTTCGACAGGCGAACGCGCCTGATCATTCTGCATGCATTAGCTGTGCTTACCAGCTCTGTAGCTGCCCTAGAGCTCGAGTTATGTTCAGAAAACCGACAGCGCGCATCAAGATGACTCGAAACGGCCGTTCCCGCCACAGTGCGTTTTGGCCTTCAAAGTTACCCGATCGAGCTGAGATCAAGATGGCGAGCGGGAATAAGATCGAATATCACGGGAAAAAATACTAGAGCTCAAACGAATTGTTGAATTTCGAGAACAAAATTTTCAACCGACCAAAAGTCACCAAAAGGTCCGTCGAGATTTTCTTGCACCTTTGGCGCCGGCGGTAAACCGTCAACCTTTCTTGCCGCCGGGGGACTCGTAGAGCTTCCTGACAATATATAATGTGGAAAAGAATTTCAGAGAACGACTAGTTTTTCAGCCCAAGCGATTATAGACCTCGCAAGATGACTCTAACAAACTTCGAGAACAGTTCCAATCAGAGCTTACATCCTCGAGTATGACCGAGTTCAGACCTCTGAAATGCGACAGGCGGACGCGTCCTGTGATTACCAGGATCGATTCCTGTTGCTTTACCAGCTCTGCCAGCCCCCCATACAGCCAGAGGTAAGTGCGAAACCGAGAGTGCTTTAGGATGACTCGAAATAATACAAATGTTTCGCGGATCTCGTTCGATCGCAGAAACCGAGTCCGGCTCTCGGTTAGACGATACGGACGCGCCTGGTGCTCGAAATCGATTCCTGTGCCCAGCAGCACTGTAACCTCCCCCCAGCACGAATTCGAGTCCAGAACCGAGAGCACTTCTCAATATTGACTCGAACGACCAATCGGTTCGCGAACCTAGCTCGGGGAGCAGGCCGAGTTCATAGCTCTTGATTCAACAGACGAACGCGCCTGATAATTCTCATCGATTTCTGTGATCATCAGCTCTGTGGCTGCCCTACAGATCGAGTTAAGTACGAAAAACCGAGAGCGTCTGCTACAATGACTCGAATAATACGAATAGGTTTGCGACCCTAGCTCGGCTAGCAGACCGAGTTCAGACCTCTGGATTCAACAGGCGAACGCGCCTGATCATTCTGAATGCATTAGCTGTGCTGACCAGCTCTGTAGTTGTCCTGAAGCTCGGGTTATCTTGAGAAAACCGACAGCGCGTATCAAGATGACTCGAAACGGCCGTTCCCGCCCCCTGCTTTTTGGCCTTCAAAGTTACCCGATCGAGCTGAGATCAAGATGGCGAGCGGGAATAAGATCGAATATGATGAGAAAAAATACTAGAGCTCTAACGAATGGTCAAATTTTTAGAACGAAATTTTCAACCGACCAAAAGTCAGCAAAAGGTCCGTCGAGATTTTTCTTGCCAACTAGCTCTCCAGCTCCCCGGAATTACTCTTAAGCTTCCAGCAATAACTTGCTAAGGGAAGCTCTACGAGTTACTAGCTCTCCAGCGCGCCGGAATTACTCTTAGCTTCCAGCTATAACTAGCTAAGGGAAGCTCTACGAGTTACTTGTAAGCGTCCACAACCCGGATAGCGAAGCCAAGCGCGGAACGCCGCACGGGGACCTCTGCCACGCCGCCTGAAACGATGCGCGGGACGCCGGAAGCCTCGCAGGAGACGCTTGCAGGGGCGCCGACTGGCGCCGGCGGTGAACCGTCAACCTGGTCACCGCCGGGAACCTCGTAGAGCTCCTAGCACGCGTAGGAGTGCTAGGCATCAAAATAGAGGGCTTCTGGAAGCATTTCTCGAAAAAAAAGAAAACATGATTTTTTTCATGTCCGTACGAAGATGGTTGCGCCAAGTGTTTTGATAGTAAAAGTGCGCCTACAGAGCTCATATCAAGACAGAGAGGCCCTCATACTCGTTTACAGGTGCGAAAAATCTGCATTATCAAAATGAATTGTCAAATATCTTTCAAAAATTCGCAAAACCACCCAAAAGTTGTCACACTGGGCGCCGGCGGTAAACCGTCAACCTTTCTTTTTGCGGCTTTGCGAGGCTCCTACTGGCCCTAGGGCCACGAGCAAGCACGAGGTCAGGTGTCATCAGGAAGCGAAAGCTCTTATTCGAACCTAAAGTCAAGACAACCCAGAGCAGCGAAGCTGCGATGAATCATCAATCACAAATATGAGCGAACGAGCAAACGCACACAGAAATGAATCAAAGTGCAGTCAACTAATCATGCAAAAGAAAAGAGAGAAGTCCCAGCGAAGCTGAGTATATAATAGTATGAGGAAGCAGCAATGAATTAAGAAAACTGCAACAATCAAGTCTGTGATAACCATAGAACTACCTGTGGGAGTGCAGTCACGATGCACTCCAAAGCACTGAGTTCTGTATCAGTAACAGTTGTGGTCGGAGAGATAAGCCAAGCCCTCTCAAAAACTGACTTCCATATCAGCTGAGCGGGGTCCCGTCGATCCCAATATCGAGGTTTGAGGCCTATGTCAATCCAGCAACCGCACCCACATCCCTCAGACGACACGCCGCCATCGAAACCAGCCCGAATAGCAGCAGCAACGTAAAATTCTGTCTCATAATCATGTGTATACGGACTACATTCTGAACTAAATATCTGGCCCTCTCGGGCCTGGTGTGTAAGAACGTCGGCACGAGTATTCCACTCCCGAAAATCATGACGAATAAGATCCATACCCGGCGCTGGAGGTCGTATATTATAACTGCTACAAAGCCCATCAAGCGTATTGATTATTTTTGATATTCTATCCGCATATGATTTATTATCTGCACGCCACCGTCCCGTAGCCCAGCAAACAACGAGAAGCGAGTCACCCACCACCTCCAGAGGGATTCCAGGGCCCTCCAGGTTCCAACGGGTTGCTTTCATATTATGAAGAGCGATGCGCTTTGCAAGTTTCTCAGCAGCCATCGGACTATCATCCGTGCTCACCTGAATTTCACCATGCTCAGAGGGCGCCAAATATGCGGGCAAACCCACAGGTCCGCACGTCGACACCTCCTGGAAACATTGAAGCATGCTCTGAGTACAAAGGTGTGTGACGTATTGCATAAATCCAAGCTGGGAGCCTGCAAAATGAATCCACCAATCATCTCCGAAAAACTCAGCCAATGTATATTGCCATGACCTCTGTCCAATACTCTCCGTACCTCGACAGCGACGTTTGTAAGAAGATGCCTCTGACCAGTTGCCAAAGTGTCTCATCGTCTCGCTCATAAGTGTACGAGCGCGGTCAGTGTACGGTCCAAAACATAAACATGCCATACGGAAATCGCGCCATGTCCTCTCCGTATCCTTCAAGTCAATGACTTTCTCAACTATCATGCCCTTTGCAAAACATGCAATGTCTTTTGCGAAA
>CAUYUJ010019259.1:0-15000 GCA_963575745.1 Prorocentrum cordatum
CTCCCCCTCCCCCCAATGTTCAAAGTTGGCGGTGGGTCTGATAAGTTGCACCTCGACCGCAGTCTCTCCCGCGCGTGCCAACCTTGAGTTTGGGGGGCAGGGGGGGTGTTCACTAATTGTTCTCCTCTACCGTATCCACTCCTCCTGCCTACCTTGCCCGTCAGTTTTCCGAACTCGTGACCACATCTCTTTCCTGGCCTTCAGGACGGCCCCCGCTTGGTCGAAGCTGCACTGCGCCCGCTCCCACGTGTCCCTCAGGCTCTTGAGCACCTTCACAGGGCGCAGTAGGAAAGCTGGCGAGGACGCGGGTGGGAGCGGAACGTTTGTGAATATGGTTACGTCCATGCATGCGTTTATGCGTGTGCGTGTACATGTATACGTACATGTACATGAATAGGTGTGTGCATATCCCTATGCGCATGTGCATGTATATACATGCACGTGTAGGCTCGTGTGTTGACGTGTGCGTACACATGGATACGACATGGCGTATGTATGCTGGTATGCGCATGCGTATGGACAGCGGCAACTGTCGGTGCCATGTACACGTGAATGGGTATGTGCACGTGTATGCACACGCATGCGCACACGTAAGTTTCAATGCAATTGCAAGTGTATGTTCATATGTATGTGCGTGTGTGTTTGTGTATATATACACGCTTGGGTGCTCACGAATGTATACGCGTGTGCCTAAAACTGTGTACGCATACAACTACACATGCGAGTGCATGCGTACGTAGATTCCTCCCTGCGCCTTTATCCGCGTCCTTTTTACCTCCGCCTCCCTGTCCCTCTCCTACCCTGGTAGGTCGGCGTATCTTCTTCTCGCCGCCCACCTCCTGCTCCTTAGCTTGTTCCTCCGCGTCCTCCATGTCAGCCCCTCTTCCTCCTCTCCATCAAATTTGTTTGACCGCGTCGCCTTGCGAGTGTGTCCCGAGCGGTACCGTTCGATGAACAGCTTTCCCTCATCGGTCACCTCGCGGCGGTTCCCCTCCACATCCTCCAAGTGGCGCAGGAACATCCTGTCCCGAGCCCGTTCCGCCTTCATGTCGGCCCTCGACTTGGGCCCGCGCTTCTTCTTCCTCGGGGCCTCGTCGCCAACCATCTGCGAAAGCATCCTGGCCACCGACGGGAATGCCCGCCGCGGAGAATCTCACAGGGAACGGCAGCAGCGGGGCCGCCGAGAAGGCCTGGAGAGGCCGCCCGCCTTGAGCCAAAACGGCTCGAACGGTGCCCAGCGACCACCAAATGAGGCATAGCGGGCCAAACAATTGTGAGCGTACCACACGACAACCCAATAAAACGCCGTGGGCTCAAATTACGGGGGGGGGGGGGCGACCGCGCGCCTCTGGGGCGTGCACATCTCCGAGCTACGTGGCGTGCAGTTCCTAGCGGCACTTGTTGGGGCGGCGTTTGGTATTTGTGGCTGGGCGGGCGCATCTTCGAGCCACGGGACATGCACTTCCGAGCGGCGCTTGTCGGGGCAGCTTCGTGTGATTGCGTCTGATTGGGCATTGGGCCAACGAGCGCCCAATCGTCAAGGGGGCCACGCGCGCCAGCGGGAGCCCAGACCACCCTAAGGGCACACACGCCCCGCAAGAGGGGGCCCTTGGGCCCCCGCTAGCAAAGGCCCCATTATCAATGGGGCGACCCCTTGGGCACGCCTTCGGGCAGCATGAGAACTTCCAAGTGAGCCCCTGAACGATAGGACATACAAGTAGGATGGGGAACTGAGGAGTAGGACGTGGACATGGCGTACGACTTAGAAGTAGGATGCTGATTGTCTGTGTCTGCCTTTCCGCGCTATGTAGCCCATAGTCTCCGACCGTCTGCGTGTGTCGATGTTCGTCTGCATTGTCGCCGTTTGCCTGCGCACGTCCGCATCTGTCGTCGTGCGTCTGCGTATGTCGTTGTTTGCTTGCGCGCGTCTGCATGTGTCGTCGCGCGTCTGTGCCTGTCATTGGTTGCCTGCGCGCATCTGATGATGTCGTTGTTTGTCGGTGTATGTTGTTGCGCGTCTGTGTATGTCGGCCTTCGTCTCCGTGCGTCTGCTTATGTTTGGGTTTGCTTGCGTTGTCGCCGCTCGTGTGCGCGCGTCTGCACCTGTCTTCGTGAGTCTGCGTATGTCGTCGTGTGTCTTCGTGCGTCTGCATATGTCTCTGTGTGCTTGTGTATGTCGTTGTCTGTCTGCGCGCGTCTGTTGATGTCGTGCTTTGTCGGTGTATGTCGCTGCGCGTCTGCGCATGTCGGCCTTCGTCTCCTTGCGTCTGCTTATGTCTTCGCATGCCTGCTTTATCGCCGCATGTCTGTGCGCGTCTGCATCTGTCGTCGTGCGTCTGCGTATGTCGGTGTTTGTCTGCTTACGTATGCATATGTCTCCTTGTGTCTGCGCATGTCGTTGTTTGTCTGCGCGCGTCTGCTGATGTCGTTGTTTGTCGGTGTATGTCGCTGCGCGTCTGCGTAGGTCGGACTTCGTCTCGCTGCGTCTGTTTATGTCTGTGTTTGTCTGCTTTGTCGCCGTGCGTCTGCTTATGCTTGTGTTTGTCTGCGTATGTCGTTGTTTGTCCACGTACGTCTGCATCTGTCTTCGTGTGTCTGCTTTTGTCGTTGTGAGTCTGCGCGCGTCTGTTGGTGTCGTTGTTTGTCGGTGTATGTCGCTGTGCGTCTGCGTATGTCGGCCTTCGTCTCATTGCGTCTGCTGATGTCTGGGTGTGTCTGCTTTGTCGCCGCATGTCTGCGCGCGTCTGCATCTGTCGTCGTGTGTCTGCGTATGTCGTTGTGTGTCTCCGTGTGTCTGTGATGTCGTTGTGTGTTTGCGCGCGTCTGCGTTTGTCTGCGTGTGTCTGTGTTTGTCGTTGTTTGTCTGCGCGCGTCTGGTAATGTCGTTGTGTTTGTCGGTGTATGTCGCTGCGCGTCTGCGTAGGTCGGACTTCGTCTCCCTGCGTCTGTTTATGTCTGTGTTTGTCTGCTTTGTCGCCGTGCGTCTGCTTATGTCTGCGTTTGTCTGCGTATGTCGTTGTTTGTCTGCGAACGTCTGCATATGTCTTCGTGTGTCTGCTTTTGTCGTTGTGAGTCTGCGCGCGTCTGTTGGTGTCGTTGTTTGTCGGTGTATGTCGCTGTGCGTCTGCGTATGTCGGCCTTCGTCTCATTGCGTCTGCTGATGTCTGGGTTTGTCTGCTTTGTCGCCGCATGTCTGCGCGCGTCTGCATCTGTCGTCGCGTGTCTGCGTATGTCGTTGTGTGTCTCCGTGTGTCTGTGTATGTCGTTGTGTGTCTGCGCGCGTCTGCGTTTGTCTGCGTGTGTCTGTGTTTGTCGTTGTTTGTCTGCCCGCGTCTGGTAATGTCGTTGTTTGTCTGCGTATGTCGGTGTTTGTCTGCTTATGTCGCTGTGTGTCTGATTATGTCGCTGTTTGTCGGCGTATGTCGCCGTTTGTCTGTTTGCGTCGGCCAGCGCCCTGTTGCTTCAGAATGGCATTCCACGGGCGGCGCCCAGAATGGCACTTCATGTGCCAGAAAACGACTCCAAGGGCATTCCGTTGGCGGGGAACGTTTCCCGCCCATGGAATGCCCTTGCGAATTGTTTTCCGCCCGTGGAGTGCCATTCGGGAAACCGCGCGCGGAATTCTTGTGAGAGGTTTGTCTCGCCCATGGACTGTTTTTTGAATGCGATGCAAGTCCAACCCCTCCCGCCGACCCCCCCCCCCCCCCTTCCCCGAGACCCTTGCGGGCTGGGCGTGCAACGCAATAATGTTTCGGCGCTTCGACGCCGCAGCCTCCTCCCCGCATTCCCCCCGCCCCCTCCCCGCTTCCAGCATCGCCAGCATGCCTGACGGGGGAGGAGGGGGGGGGGGGCGTGCGGCAGTATGCATGCGCATGGTGTGCAACTGTTAGGTGTCTGCCTACGTGTGTCTATATATATATATATAGATGCGTGTATGTGCGCTGTCTATGTATGTATGTTGTTTATATATGCGCTCGGTGCGTGTTTATAAGTGTATGTATGTGTAGATATACGTATGTGTCCAGCCGTCTGTTTTGTCACCGCACGCCTGCGCGTGTCTGCATGTCTTCGAGCGTCTGCTGCTGTAGTTGTGCGCCTTCGGGCGTCTGCATATTTCGTCGCGTGTCTGTGTGTGTCGTTGTTTGTCTGCGTATGTCTGCGTTTGTCGGCTTATGTCGTTGTGTCTCTGCGTGTGTCGGTGTTTGTTTGCGTGGTCGCGGTTTGTCTGTTTGCGTCGGCCCGCGTCCATGGCTTTTGTATATGTACGTAGATTCGCGAGTGCATGGTTGTGCCATAAGTTCATGCCGCTGGGTGTGCAGACTATGTCCGCGGAGCCCCGTGTGTATATGTGCGTGCACGGGCAGATGTGTATACATGTGCGCTTGCCAGTGCAGCCCTGGGCAGATGTACATGCCATTGACAGGCACTGGCCGAAACAGGCTGGACAACCCGAGCTTGTGAAACAGAGAACAACAATGCCGAAACACGCGCAAACCAAGCTTGCACACCACGCAGGATCAACCCCCAACGCGTGCAACATCAAGTGAAGATACGGGCGGAACATGCGAGAACGGAACCACACGCGCCGACAACAACACACAAGAGAAACGCAGACAACCGCAGGCAACCGTAAACAGATGCAGACATCGAACGCAAACGCGCGTTGACAACCGCAAGCAGCCGCAAACGCAAAGCACACACATTCAACCGCACAGACAAACGCAGAAACGACACGCAGACGCGACACGCTGACAAAAAAACAGGCACGACACGCAGACAAATGCACACACACACACGCACGGAGACAAAGAAACAAGCACGGAACGCTGACAAACGCAGACACGAAACGCAGACAAACGCAGACATTTGCAGACACGAGAAGCAGACAAACGCAGACATGTGCAGACGCGAAACGCAGACAAACGCAGACAAACGCAGACACGAAACGCAGACAAACGCAGACACACGCAGACAAACGCAGACATTTGCAGACACGAAACGCAGACACACGCAGACAAACGCCGACAAACGCAGACATTTGCAGACACGAAACGCAGACAACCGCAGACAAACGCAGACACACGCCGACAAACGCAGACATTTGCAGACACAGAACGCAGACAAACGCAGACAAACGCAGACAAACGCAGACAAACGCAGACATTTCGTGTCTGCAAATGTCTGCGTTTGTCTCATTTTGTCTCAGTTTGTCTCATTTTGTCTCAGTTTGTCTCATTTTGTCTGCGTTTGTCTGCGTTTGTCTGCGCTTCGTGTCTGCAAATGTCTGTGTTTGTCTGCGTTTGTCTGCGTTTGTCTGCGTTTCGTGTCTGCAAATGTCTGCGTTTGTCTGCGTTTGTCTGCGTTTCGTGTCTGCAAATGTCTGCGTTTGTCGGCGTTTAGTGTCTGCGTTTGTCTGCGTTTGTCTGCGTTTGTCTGCGTTCCGTGTCTGCGTTCGTCTGCGTTCGTCTGCGTTTGTCTGCGTTTGTCTGCGTTTCGTGTCTGCAAATGTCTGCGGTTGTGTGTGTTTGTCTGCGTTTCGTGTTTGCTTGTTGTCTTCGTGGGTGTGTGCGTTTCGCTGCGTTTGTGTAGGTTGTGTGTCTGCGCTTGTATGCTTTTGCATCCTCTCGTCCGCGGTTCGCCCCTGCGTTTCGTTGCGGTTGGGCGTGCAGCTTTTGTCTGATTTCTGTGAATCGGCTTCTGTTTCGCGCTGGCGTTTGTGCGCGTTGTCGCCCGAAGCTGCCCCGACGAGCAGGAAGCGCCCGCGTCGCGCGCGCCGCGCAATCTGGCGTTCGCGCGCGCGCGAGAATGCGCGCTGGAAGATGAGCCGACATTGCGCGCGAGTGGGGCGCCCGAATTGCCGAGCCAGCGCGGCTGGCATTCGGGCCACGCCCGCGCATTCAGGAATTCTGCGCGCGCCGCGCCTCGCGCGGTACTGCTGCGCACCGCCAGGCTAACACCCCCACCACCGACTTCCGAGATGGCGAGCAGCCCCCCCCGCTCCGCGCGCGCGGATGCGTTCGCGCAGACACAAACACACAAACAAGAAGAACAATTCACGTTCTCCGTCATGTTGCGCTGGTCGATGGGTTCACTCATAGCCGAGCACGATTCGGCAGCGCCTGCAGCATTTTACATTGCATTGCGCGCGCCTGGGAAAATTGATGACATGTGGCTTCTTCATTGCGTCACCATGCAATCGCGCGGCTAAAACTGTGGACTCATGTGTAAGAACTTCCGCGCGTAGATTGCAGTGCAGCGCCCTGTTCTAGGTCGCGTTCGCGGCGCAAGCATTCCCGCGCGCCCGCGCGCCGCGGGCGGCCCAGACGACGCTGGCAACCCGAGTTTCGGGCGGCGCGCGGGGGGCGCCCGCTCTCATCCCGAACGCACCGCTCGTCGGCCCATGGCGTGCGCGCCCCCCGCGCTGGGTCGGATCCAGGACGGGCGGAACGCGCGCGTCGGAATCGGCGCGCGCGCCCCTTAAGGATTCGACTTCGGCCGTCCCGCCCTAGACGGTCAACGTTCGATTCTGGCATCCGAGCCCCTCCCCTCCACCCCCCCATCCTCCCCCCGCTGCGCAAGCCCCCCCCCCCCCCCCCGCCCCTCCCCGCGCCGCAGCGCGCGCGCGCGCCCCGCCCCTCTCGCGCGCACGCATGCGCGCGCGCCAATGCAAACGCGCTCGCGCACACACGCACACGCACACGCACACACACACAAACACACACACACACACACACACACACACACACACACGCAAACGCGCACACGCAAACGCACGCGCACTCACGCGCACGAGCGCCACGCACGCGCACGCGCTCGCGCGCGCGCAGAGGCCGAGCAAGCCCCCGCGGGGCGCGGCCCGCTAAGCTTTCAAGTGGATCGCCGCTGCGCCGCGTGACTTAGCTAATATGGCAAAACAGCGAGAAACTAATCATAACTTGTGTTAACTTGGCACAATGTGTGCTGGCTTGTGAAAACTCGCCAGAATGTACGAAAATTGTTCGGAATTGGCAACAACCTGGCGTAACCTGTGCAAACTCGCCATAACTTGCCGCATCTCTCAACAACTTGGCATAACTAGTGACAACTGGTAAGAATGCGTAATAGCCTATAGAAACTTCGTGCTACCTGCAATAACTTGGCGTTTGTTGTGGTAACTGGCAACAACTTGGCATACGTCTGGGAACTCCTAGAAACCAGCAGCAACTTGGCACATCTTTGGGTAAGCTGGAGGAATGTGTGTTAATTTGCACAAACTTAGTAATACGTGTACAACGTTGGCATATCCTGTGACAACTTGCAGCTACTTGGCATAACTCCTGGAAGCTTGCCACAACTTCGGGTAACTTCCAACAATTTAGTAGAACTTATGACAACGTGGACTAACGTGTGCCACCATGTAGAATCTTGGCGCTACTTGCAATAGTTTGGCTTATCTTGTGGCAACCCGCAGCAACTGGGCATAACTCCTGGAAGCGTGCCACAACTCCGAGAAACTTGCAACAATTTGGTATAGCTTATGGTAACGTGGCAAAACTTACGCTTGCTCGCAGGAGCTTAGCAATATTTGCCGTGTGCGTGCCTAGTTTGCGGCAATGTGCGGTAACTTGCGGCATCGTCTGAAAGCTTGCAACATATTCCCGTAACTTGCGGTGCATTTGCCGAATATGCGACAGCTCGGAATAATGTGTAGTGGCGCGTGGAATATTGGCAGATCTTCATGTAATTTGGTAAGCTCAGTGGCAACTTGTAACAACTTGGCAAACTGTGCGTACCTGTAATATGTGGCAGATGGTTGTTGTAACGTGCAGCGGCTTCAAATACTGCGAAGCATCGCGTCGTCACTTGTCGCGGCATGCAGAGAATGCGGGGTCGCCAGAGCAAGCTTGCAACGGCTTGGAGGGACAGGGTGTAATGTGTGATGGTGCACATCCGCCCACGGCCACCTTGCATAGCCGTGCGGCGCTTGGCGCTGCCAACGACATAGCGCAACGCGTTGTGCGAATTTGCTGGGGTGTGAACTAGCGCGCAGTATCGTGTCAGGCCGTGCAGCCACCCTGCACTGCCCTGCAAGACTTGGCAGGCGCGCGCTAACCGCCGAAAGCTTGCAACACCGCGGAATCAGTTACAGCGCGCCCGCCTTGCCTCATTGTGCTTGAATTTGCGTGCGACAACTTAAGGACGAGTTACATTCAGAGGTTGCAGCGAGCTCACGTTGCCCTGCAGTGCCTGGGGTGATTTGATTAACCTATGGCACATTGTGTCGACTTGGGGCAACCTCCGACCAACGCGGGTTCGCTTGCGGACGCGCGCTGGGCTTCGTGTTCCACCGCTCAGAGAGACCAGCATGCTGGGCTCGACGCTAAAGCCGCCCCTTAACGGGACGGGCCGGGTTGCCATCTTAACTTGCGGTGCGCGCGCGCGCGGGCGCGAGCGCGCCCGCGCGCCCTCGAGCGCTCTGGGTTTGATAGATGCCTGAATAGAACGGCAGCGGTGTCATTTTAATGCGGTTGAGCACCATGCAAGTCCATATAGAACCTTCGGGGGGGGGGGGGTCCCAAGCGCGCTTCCGCGCAGATGCGCGCGCGGACGCGCGCGCGCGCTTCCTCGCGCGCGCCATGCGGTGCATCGCCCAAAAGGCAGCCACGTTGGCCTAGAATCCAACATCGCCCCTTAGCTGTGACCGATTGGCATTCCACCTTAACGTGCGTTTGTACATGTCGGCCAATGCAGAACATTGCGGGGCATTCTCGCGCGCGCGGACGCGGTGGTCCTCGCGCGCGTTGGGTTTGTGTTTGTGTTTCCCAGATGGGAGAAATCGCCATGTTGGCTTGGAAATTCAAGTATCCACTTAGCGGCGACCGATTGGGTTTCCAACTCAACCTGCCTGCGTTTGCACATGTAAGTCAAATGTGGGACCTTGCGGAACCGCGTCAATCGCGCGAGCGCGCGCGTTGTCTTGCGCGTTGGGTTTGGTGTACCCCACAGCAGAATAATGCGATGCTGACCTAGAAGTCAAATTTCGCACCGCAGCGGCGGCAGATTAGCCTTCCACCTCGCACTGCGGCTGTGCACGCGAGCCAATCACTGCCCTTGCTGGTCCTCCTCAAGCGCTTGTCCGCGCGGGCGCGCGCGTCCCCGCGCGCCTCGGGTAGTGCGCTTCGCAGATAGGGGGGTCGCCGCATTGGCCTCGAACCCAAGTCGCCTTTTGGCGGTGGCCACCTGGACCTCTCTCTTAACATGCGCTTCCTCTCGTGGGTCATGATGGAACCTCGCGGGCTTTTCGCGCGGGCTCGCGGGCGAGCGCGCGAACCCACGGACGCGCGCGTCATCGCGCGTTCTGGGTTTCGTATTCGCCAGGATAGATAGGCCGCCATGCTGGCATTGAAAATAAAGGTGGGACCCTGCAGAGCCGTCGCACGCGCGCGTCCTCGCACACGTTGGGTCCCAGATGATACAGCCGCCATGTTGGCGTAGAGATTTACGCCGCCCCGTAGCGACGACCGAGGGTCAATATGAAGACCTGCATGCCGCTTGACGGGGGGGGGGGGGGGGGGGGCGTCTCACGCGCGCGGGCGCGCGCGTCCGCGCGGGCGCGCCCCCCCCCCCCCCCCCCGCGCGCGCCGTGTTCTTGTTGCCCCCAGGACAGAAAGATCGCGAGTTTGGCCTGGGAACAAAAACCAACCCTTAGCGGCGACCGATCGGATTTCCAAGTTAACATGCAGTTTCGCATACAGCTCGAAGCGGGGCCCTGCGGTGGCGTCTCCCTCGCGCGGGGGCGCGCGGGCGCGCCCGCCTTCGAGCGTGCTGGGCGCGGCGCATCCCAGAACGGAAAGGTGGCGATGTTAGCCATGAAACAGGCGGCCCTCTTTAGCGGTGGCCGATTAGACCCCCGCTTCCACATTCGGTTGCCAATGCAATCCAATTCAGCACATTATTGTGCCTTCTGAAACGGGGGCTTCACGCGAGCATCCTCGCGCGCGCTGGGTTTTTGCACATCCCAGATTAGATCTGCCGCCCTGCTGGCCTAGGCACGAAAGCAGCCCCTTAGCAGTAACTGGTGATATTCCCAATTTAACATGCGGCTTCACGTGCAGGCGAACCTGTAAATCCAAAGCTTTCCTGGACTGCCCCAGGCGCGCGGACGCGCGGACGCGCGCGCGAGGTCGCCATCTTGACGCAGAAGCTAAGGCGCCCCTGGGTTGTGACCAATCGTGCGTTCAACCTGGCACGCAGTCTCACATTCAAGCCAGCAGGATGCCTTAATTAAGGAGCGCCTCACGCCCGCGGTCTCGCGCGTTCTGGGCTTGTTGAGCACCAGAACAGGAAGTGCGCTGTGGTGGCGTAGAGGCGAACGTCGCCCCGCAGCAGCGACAGACGGTGTTTGCACTTCAACGTTCAGTTGGTTTTGTGCACCAATAACAAACATTGCCGCACCTACCCCAGCGCAAGTCCTCGCGCGTGCTGGGTTGTGCATCTCCCACTTAGGCAGGCCAGCATCGAAGCGTGCGTAACTGTCCCACGTGCGCGTCCCCGCGCCTGCTGGGCATTGCATTTCACTGATCAGGAGGGTCGCCATGTTGGCCTGCAAACTAAAGGCGCCCCCCTCCGCGGCGACCGACCTGTTTTCAAATGAACGCGCTGCTCCCTGCGTAAGTCTATATAACACTTTTCGGAAACGTCTTGCGCGCGCGTGTTGGGCTTGGTTTATCACATGATAGAAAGGCCGCGGTGGTGACTTAGATGTTAAGCCTGTCCGCGGCGGTGGCCGATTGGACCTCCCTCATTAACGTGCAGCCGTACACGTAGGTCAGTGCAGTGCCCTGTGGTAAGAGACCGTCAGCGCGGGCGCGCGCGCGGATGCGCGCGTCCTCGCGCGCGCTGTGGTTTCGTATTTCACAGATTAGGGGCGTCGCCATGTTGGCCTAGTAAATGAAGTCGCCATGAACGGTGGCCGATACGATTTCGCATTTAACATGCGGCTTCTCCTGCGGGCCAATACAGAAGGTCGTTGTGCTTCCCAAGCGCGCAGGCGCGAGGGCGCGCGCGCGCCCACGCGGCCGCGAGCGTCCCCGAGCGCGTTGGGTTCTGTATTCTCCCGAATGGAAAGGGCGCCGCGTTGGCCTGACACGCGCAGTCGCCCCGAGGCGGTGACCGATCGGATTTCCACGTGGACGTGCAGTTTCGCATGGAAGTCCGTATGGGGGGCCTGTGAAAGCGCACCGCACGCGCGGACGCTCGGACGCGCGCCCGCACGGTTGCACGTGCCATCGCGCGTGTTGGGTTGGTAGAATCCAGAATACACGTTCGGCTTTAGTCAAGCAGCTAAAATCGGCCCGCAGCGGTGGCCGACGGGACTGTCACCATAACAGAGTTTCGCATGTAGGTCGATATGGGGCCTTGCGGAACCCTTTTCAAGCGCGCGTCCGAGTGGACGCGGGCGCGGACGCGCGCGCCCCGCGCGTGCTGGGGTCTGTAGACCACAGGTGAGAAGGGTCACCATGTTGGCCTGAGAACTAAAGCCGCCTGGCAGATTCGACTTTTAAGGCACCATGCGGTTCCGCATGTTGGTCCGCCTGGAAAGCTCTTAGGCGTTCCCGCGCGCGCGGGCGTGCTGGCTGGCGCGCGCGCGTCCGCGCGTCCGCGCGCATTCTCTGACACGTTGGGTTTTGTATTCCCAAAATAGAAAGGTCGCCGCGTTGGCGTGGGAACTTAACTTGTTCCTCGGCTGTGGCCGATTGGATATCCAACTCAGCATGTGGTTTCACATGCAGGTCAATCTGGAATTTGGCGGAGCCGCCCCACACGCGCGGACGCGCGCGCGCGTCCTTGCGGATGCGCGCGCCTTTGCGTGCGTTGGATATTTGGCCAGACGGGGGTCCAGGAACGAGCTCGCTTGGACATTGTTAGAAATGCACCTTTCATGCACGCCTGCCCCCCTGGAAGGGCCCCATGGTGCATTCTGGTAGGGCTGTTGCATACAATGTGCCCTTCTTGCGGGCGTGAACAGGTGTGGTGTGTGCACGCCGCCCTCGTATATTTCAGGGTGTCGTGATTTGCGTGCTTGCAATCGTGCCTAACAGTTTGGGCATACCTGCGTTACCTTGCAGTATTTGACGCTAAATGGGTCAACGCGGGGCGCGTCGTACGAACTTGGGGTCCCGTAGATCTGTGCGCGCAGTGTTTGGCACCTGCAGCGGCCTTGCAGTAGTTTGGTGTGATATGTGGCAGCTGGCGCCTGGATTGGTCGACCTTCAACTTCCCACGGTACTTTGCCAAATTTGTATGTGACGTGTAGTTGGTTGCAGCTCTCTTGGGCTTTATTGTATATCGTGTTAACATGGTTTTCAGTTATCGGTTTTGCATTCTTAGGCTTAGGCGTTCTTTTGGGTCGTCCGTTCTCGTTTTGCTCATGCGTTTTCCGTTCGCGCAGCAATGATGTTGTCGGTGATTTCAGTCGGTCGTGGCGGTGTGTGCTTCTTGTCTATCGCGTCGGCACTGTTTTGCGGGGTGCCCGCCGCGCCGCGAAGCGGTGCAAAGACAACATACTTCCGTGTATAGACAAGCGCACGTGGCCCGACACCTAGGATCGCTATGCCACGCGTTGTTGAAACCGCAACGGAATTGCAGGTCCTCCTCGTTGAATGTTCCGTTTTCTCTCACGTTATGTTTCTTCATCTCGTTTTATTGTTCTACTTCCCTCTCTATCGCTCTCTCCCCTTCTCTCCGTGCGTATGTTTATGTGTATGTGCATGTGCATGTTTCTTAGCATAGTCCTTCTCGCCGCCCCCTCCCCCTTCCTCCTCGCTATCCGAGGCTCTCCAGGACATCCAAGGTTTTGATGTTTTGTCATGCGCGTTTCCTGGTAGTCTCGGCCCTCTCCCTAGAGCCGTTGGTTTGGCGCTCGCGTCTGCACCTCGCGCTCCGACCGCAAGCCTAGACGCAGAAGGCCGTCGGCCCCGTCGCGCCCGAATTGCACAGGAGTGCCCACGAGGAGGAGGAGGAGGAGGAGGAGGAGGAGGAGGAGGAGGAGAGGGAGGAGGAGGAGTAGGAGGAGGAGGGGGAGGGGGAGGAGGAGGAAGCGGAGGAGGAGGAGGAGGAGGCGGGGGAGGAACACGCACAGAAGGTGGATAAGGAAGAGGAGGAGGGGGAGGATGGGGAACGGTGAAGGAGGAGGATGTGGAGGAGGAGGGCAACGCCGAGGAGAAGGGTGAGGAGGGCACGGTGAAGAGGAAGAGGAGGAAGGGGGAAAGTTGGACTTGATATCAAAATTGCTGCACTCACACCTGCATATGGTTGGGTCCCTCGCCAGGCTAATGTCGCACGCGTTCCCTGGTAGTAGCGACCCTCTCCTTAGGATCGTTTGGTGCCTTGAGTGGTTTTCCTGTTGTGTCTTGGGGCCAGTTGGGGGCACTGGCATCTGCACCTCGCTCCGACATCACGCCTAGACGCAGAGGCCCGTCGGCCCCGTCGCGCACGAATTGCACAGGAGTGCCGACGAGGAGGAGGGGAAGGAGGAAGATGAGGGGGATGAAAAGGCTCGGGAGGCTGAGGAGGAACACGAAGATGAGGAGGATGAGGAAGAGGAGGAGGAGGGAGGGGCGGAATGGCTCAGAGGAGAACGAGGAAGAGAAAGGTCGACCACGGGCTTCACTCCTGAGGCCTATCTACTCCGCGAGGTCGTCGCCCTTCGTCTGCGTCGCGTCGAGCTCCTATGGCGGGCCCCCGTGTCTGCCCACGCCATGGTCGTTGTCGTATCCCTCGTCGTACCCCTGTCATCGTCGTCGTCCGCATCGTTTTCCTCACTGTGACCCCCGCCGCGTGCTCCTTCTATCGTCGGCGTTATCGCATCGTCATCGTCCTTTCATCGTCGTCTGCTGCTGCTGCTCCTCCTCTTCCTTCTCACCACCATCCCCCGTCTCCTTTCCTCCTCCTCCTCCTTCTTATCCTCCCCCCCTCCTCCCCCCCGTGTGTTTTCGCTGCCGCATCCGGGCTTGATTCCTTTATGTCTCCTCCTCCTCGTCCCCCTCCTTCCCACGTCGCCCGTCCTCTCGCCGCTCCTCCTGCCCTTCGCCGCCCCCTCCTCCTCCTACCCGCCGCCCCCTCCTCCTCGCCCTCTTCCTCTTCCTCCTCATCCGTCTTCCTCCTCCTCCTCCTCCTCCTCTTCCTTCCCCGCCCTCTTCTCCTGAAATTGTACTTCTGGACGGGGGCTCACCCGCGTGACATTTTCCCCTTCAGTCTCCTGGATCTTGCTGCGGATCTCTGAAGACTCGTGCTGCAGCTTCATGATCCGTTTGGCAACGGCATCCGTGGGTTCGGGGTTCTCGATCTCGAGCTTCGCCCTGACCACGTCCTTGCTGGACAATGGCGCTCTCGCCCTCTCTCCCTCCCCCCCCCCGCCAGATGTCCCGCACCTCCACCTTCTTACTCCACCTGATCTCCTCCTCATCCTCATCCTCCTCCCTCCTCCCTTCTCCTCCTCCGCGTCCTCCTCTGCGTCCTCCTCCTCCTTCTCCTCCTTCTTCTCATCCCCCCTCCTTCTCCTCCTCCTCCTCCTCTTTCTCCTCAGCCTCCTTCTCCTCTTCCCCATCGCCGCCATAATCCTAAATCCTGACTTGTATTTCTGGCGCCCTCGGGCGGTCCATGTCTGGCGGCTTCCACTCGTAGGCAGGGGACTCCGTCTTGTGCTGGAGCCAGCGGTGCCGCTCCTCGGGGGCGGCGGCGACGGGCGAGGCATAGGGAGGAGGAGGGGGGAGGAGGGAGGAAGAGGATGAGGAGGAAGAGGAGGAGGGGGGGGGAGGGAGGAGGAGGAGGAGGGCGAGGAGGAGGACGAGGAGGAGGAGGACGAGGAGGAGGAGGAGGAATGTAATGAGGATGAACATAGTGTTTATGCAACTGAGCTATATCCTCGAGCCAGTGACGGTATTGGAAGATGAAGTCAGTCTTGCACATGTCAATTCCGACCTTGAGTTTCCAGCGGAGACGTAGGTCGTCGAGCGGGGG
>CAUYUJ010019259.1:20000-42500 GCA_963575745.1 Prorocentrum cordatum
TACTAAGATATATGGCGTGCGGTTGCGCACAGGATACGCCGCGCCACCCGATGGGCCGTGGCGCAAAATGTAGGGCCGTAGGTGGGGTGGTGCCCTTTGCGTTGTTGGTCGACAGTATCGCTCTCTCCCTTGGACCCCTGTTCATCTCCCAGCCCCCTCCTCCTCCTCCTCATCCTCCTCCTCCTGCTCCTCCTCCTTCTCCGACTCATCCTCCACCTCCTGTATTGGGTGGGGGGGACGCGCGCGGACTGCGCCACGGGGACCTTCGGTGGAGTTTCCTATGTGGCCACGAAGCGTGTGAGGGGTGTGACGAAATGGACGCATGCGGCCTGTGCCACTGGGACCTTCGGTGGGGCCCCTAGCCACGAAACGTGTGAGGGGCGCGTATCCATACCCAGTGCGCCTCGGCCTGGTGGCGCCGCTTCCAAAAAAACGCCCAAGAGGCACTGGATATGGACATGAATCTTGCCCGCACGGAGGACCACTAGCGTTTATTCCAGCACGCCTTTCGCAGGCTCTGGATCCCCCGACAGCGGGTTGTGGCGAGACACCTCCGTCTACGCCGTGCCGCATGCCCGTCTGGCACTCAAGCGCCAAAATGACCATCCCCTTGCGCGTCGTCGAGCGGCTCCGTCATGCGGCGCCGCTTCTCAGGCTTGTCGAGGTTGTTCTCCACCTCGATGTCGTCGCCGACCACTGTCTCCCCCGCGTCCGTCGTCTTCTGGCTGCCGTTGTCGCCGTCGCAGCCCTCGTTCTCGAGGATCTTGGCCATCTCAGCTTCGAGGGACCCGCCGCCGTCGAGGATCTTGGCCATATCAGCGTCGGGGACCTCCTCGTCCCTCTCAACCTGGGTGTCGCCGACGGCCTCGTGGTCGTGGTCGTGCTCCGACGCCTCGTGCATCTTCTTGGCCATCCCGTTCGCGTGCACGACCGCCGCCTCAAGAGAGCCATCACCTATCGGGTCCATGCTGGAGGAGAGCTTGGACCACTTCTGGGCACCCCTGCACTGGATGTGGACCTCCCAGCCCCCGTTGGCCTTCTTGGGGCGCGACGATATCCCAACCTGGGGGCGGAAGATGACGGCGGAGGTGACATGAGGAGAGGGGGAACGAGGGTTGCTTGAGGATGGAGAAGGACGAGGAGGCTGAGTAGGACGGTGGGGGTTGCGAATAGGGGTGTGAGGAGGAGGGCGCAGAGGGGAGTGATGACGCCCACAGGCGACGGAGGGCGGACGAACGTGCAGGGCGAGGAGGGCGATGGGGATGGGGATGGGGATGATGATGACTATGATGATGATGATGATGCTGATGATGATGATGAGGATGAGCATGGGGAGGACAAGGATGAGGGGAGGAGGACGACGGCGACGGCGACGACGCCGAGGGAGCGGATGACGAGGGCGAGGAGGAGCGCGAGTAGGGGAGGGTGAGGAGAGGAGATTGCGGAGGAGGAGAATGATGGGGAGGGGCAGCAGCATGCCGAGGCAGGAATCGGAGAAGACGGGACTGGTGAGGAGGAGAGGGGTGAAGCTTACGGAGGATGAAAACGACGAGTACGAGGATTCGGAGGGACCATCACACCTTGTAGTCGCCAGCCCTCTCGCACAAGCTGCGGCACTCGATGATCTTCTCTTTGTCCGCCTGGATGTCGTCCTTGTCGATGTCGTTCACCGTGCCGTCGTCGCCGCCGTCCTTGTCCTTGTCCTTGTCCTTGTCCTTGTCCTTGTCCTTGTCCTTGTCCTTGTCCTTGTCCTTGTCCTTGTCGGTGCCCTTGTCCTTGTCCTTGTCCTTGTCCTTGTCCCTGTCCACCTTCTTGGAGCTCTCCTTGTCCTTGTCCTTATCCTTGCCCTTCGCCTTGGCAGCCTTGCCCTTGCCCTTCTTGCCCTTGCCCTTCGCCTTGCCACCGAGCTTCGGCTCCTTCTCCTTCGACCCGCTGACGCCCCCCGCCGCCTTCGCCGCGCGCTTGGGCGTCTTGAAGTCGGGGAAGGCCATGGGCGGGGACGGGCACCACCTGTCACCATCTTCCCACGTCCAGCACGCGGTCCCGTCCTTCATCGGGATGACGTCGTCGGCTTTGGCGCCGTCTATGATGCGGACCGCCCACGGAGAGCCCTCGATCTCCTTCACCGTGAAGGAGGCCTCGTCCTGCTTCTTGGCGATGGGCGTCTCGGCGATCGACTGCTGCGTCTTGTCGCTGCGCTGCTCGGCGATCGACTGCTGCTTCTTGTCGCTGCGCTTATCGGCAATCTGTGCCTGCTTCTTGTCGCTGCGCTTCTCGGCGATCGACGGCTGCTGCTTCTTGTCGCTGCGCTTCTCGGCGATCGACTGCTGCTTCTTCTTGTCGCTGCGCTTCGTGGCGATCGACTGCTGCGTCTTGTCGCTGCGCTTCATGGCGATCGACTGCATCTTCTTGTCGCTGCGCTCCTCGGACTCGGCCTCGCTGTCCTCCTCGCGCTCCTCGGACTCGTCGTCCTCGAGGTCGTCATCGCCCTCGTCCTCGGTCAGCCCGTCCCCGCCCTCGTCCTCAGCATCGTCGCTCTCCGCGCGGGCGCCGTCGCCCGCCTTGCTGACGGCCTCTTCGCAGAGGGGGGCGAGGATGAACGAAACGGCGACGATGAGGAGGAGGAGGGGGAGGAGGGGGAGGGGGGGCAGGAGGAGGAGGAGGTGGAGGAGGGCGATGGGGAGGAGGAGGAGGAGGAGGAGGAGGAGGAGGGGGAGGCGAGGACGAGGCTGAGGAGGGGGGAGATGAGGCACACGGAGGAGGAGTGGGCACATGCCAAGTGATGAGGAGGGTGAGGGGGGCACGGCGAGGAGAGGAAGAAGACGAGAAGGAGGATGGAGGGGAGTGCGCTGGAGGGGAGCAGAAGGAATCTGAGATTGAGGAAGAGAGGGATGAGGCTGACTGCCGAGGGGGTAGAGGACGAGGTAGACGGGAAGAACGAGGAGAGCAAGGAGATGGAGAAGGAGGAGGAGAAGGAGGAGGAGGAGGAGGACGAGGAGGAGGAGGAGGGGGAATCCTGAAGCGCCACCGCCGCGGTCTTGCCCCTCCTGGCAGGGCGCGTCGTGCCACCTCGGGCGGGCAGACGGGATGACGAGGGCGGCGAGGACGAGCATTGGACGGATGGGGATGATGACGACGAGAGTGAGGGGAGCGGGGAGGGAGGACCGACCGAGGAGAAAAGTTGATGCGGGTTGGGATGAGGAGCGGGGAATGGGGGGGGACGTAAACGTTAGACGGGGAATACCGACGACAACGAAGATACAGGACGTGCTAGGAGGAGAGGTTTTGGGAGGAGGGGGAGGGGGAGGAGGAGGAGGAGGAGGCGGAGGAGGAGGAGGAGGAGGAGGTGGAGGAGGATGAGGGAGCATGAGGATGAGGATGAGGATGAGGAGGAGGAGGAGGAGGATGACGACAACGACAACGACGACGACGAGTAGGACGATTTATCCCGCCGACCGCCGTCGCTCGATACTTCGACGAGGCTGTCGGCATCGCTGTCTCCGTCGAACATCATCCCCTGCACCATCGCCCTGCTGTGAACTGTGATCTTCGGCTGCTTGGGCGACGGGGTAAAAGGGGCCTTCATCAGGCGCTGCAGCTCCAAGCCAAGGTCCCACTTGTTCCTGGGGTGGTGCATCCTCCTCATCCTCTTTCTCCTCCTCCTACTTATCCTAGTCATCCTGGCCCTCCTCGTCCTGCTCACCCCCCTGCTCTTCCTCCTCCTCACCCCCCTCCTTCTCCTTCTCATCCTTCGTGGCCATCTCTCCTCCTATACCTCCTCTTTCTCATCATCTTCGTCATCCTTCCTCACCTCCTCCTCCTCCCCTTCACTCTCCTCCGCCTCCTCCTCCACCTCCCCCTCGCAGTTTATTCCCGCCACCTCCTCCTCCTCCTCACCTCCTCACCTCCTCCTCCTCCACCACCTTCTCCCTCTCATCCTTCGTGGCCATCTCTCCTCCTGTACCTCCTCTGTCTCGCCATCTTCGTCATCCTTCCTCACCTCCTCCTCCCCCCCTCCTCCTCTCATCCGCCTCATCCTTCCTCACCTCCTCCTCCTCCACCTCCACCTCCTCTCCTCCGTCGTCATATTGGTTCCCTAATCGGTCCTCAAGGCCCTCCTATATCCCGAGAATAGGTCGAGCGTCTTTTTGGCCTCGCAGCAGACGACGGCAGCATCGGTCCCCTGCTGCAGCACCGAAAAAGGGATGAGGAGAGGACTGGCAACGCGAGAGGCGGAGGAGGAAGAGGAGGGCAGGACGAGGAAGAGGATGACGAGGCGGAGGAGGAGGAGGATGGCGAAGAGGACGAGGAAGGCGAGGACGGAGGAGGAGAGCACCACGAAGGATGAGAAGGAGGAGGAAGAGGATGCGGAGGCAAGTACGGCGAAGAATTGGAGGGGAAGTAAGAGGGAGGAGTCGGACGGGGATAAGAAGGCTGGCGAGGAGGGGGTGGAGAATGAGGTGCTCGAGGGGAGCACGAGGACGGAGGAGGAGGAGGAGGAAGAGCAGGAGGATGGGAAAGATAAGGCACGATGGAGAAGGCCACTTCCCAGTCGATGAGCTCGAACGTTAGCGTCTGGTTGATCTGGGTGGGGCACAGAAGTCGAGGAATAAGTAGTAGTACGTAGTAGCAGCAGCAGTAACAGTAACCGAAGCAGTAGCAGTAGCAGTAGAACTAGTAGTAGTAGTAGTAGTAGTAGTAGTAGTAGTAGTAGTAGTAGTAGTAGTAGTAGTAGTGGTAGTAGTAGTAGTAGTAGTAGTAGTAGTAGTAGTAGTAGTAGCAGTAGCAGCAGCAGTAGCAGTAGCAGTAGCAGTAGCAGTAGTCGTAGCAGTAGCAGTAGTAGTCGTAGCCGTAGCCGTAGTCGTGGCCGTAGTAGTAGTAGTAGTAGTAGTAGTAGTAGTAGTAGTAGTAGTAGTAGTAGTAGTGGGTAGTAGTAGTAGTAGTAGTAGTAGTACACGCATGTATTTCAGACACTGCGACCTCGAACGCCGCCCGCAGCACGCGCCACCACCCGCTCGTCAATAGGTAGTTCCCGATCCCCGCGATGGCCTCTAGGGTGGGATGGGGCGGAGCAGGAAGAAGAGGAGGAAGAGGAGGAGGTGAAATGGCCTTGCGGCCGTGCTGGTTCCACTCGCAGAGCGGCGCGCCCTTCGCGAGGGCGTCCTCGGGCAGCTCGCGAATCGCGTTCGCGAGCTGCAGGCGGACGGGGTGGCTCATGACTGAGCCAGAACGCTGACCAGAACGCTTGGGCCAGAACGCTGAACCAAATGTCAACATAGATAAAAAGACGCACGATAAGGATGCAAGGGCTACGGGCGGCAAGATAAGGATGCAATGGTGCATGGCTGCACGGGTGCAAGTGTCCAAGAATGCAAGGGCCTTGGGCGGCGCGGTAAGGACGCGCGGGCCGTGACGGCCTTGGACGCAAGGGTGGAGGGCAGAAGCAGAGGAGGATAATGATGAGGATGATATTGTGGTAAGAAGAAGCATTGTGACCATAGGCCCCTAGCCCTCAACCCAACTCGAAAATGTTTAGTTCTTATGTTGCAAGTCCCCCCCATCTGCCTCCTCATCCCGTACGTTCCTCCGATAATGATGACGGGGGCGACGACGGTGCTTATGTCGATGACCGCACGGACAAGTAAATGACAGTGGCGGCTACGACCACGACGATAATGACGATGGTGGCGATTCTGATGATGATGATCATACGTGTGATGACGTTGATGGTGATGACGATGATGTCCCTGATGATGATGATGATGTTGGTGATGATGCTGATGATGATGTTGATGATGATGCTGATGATGATGCTGACGCAGACAAACGCAGACAAAACAGACAAACGCAGACAAACGCAGACAAACGAGACACGAAAAAACAGCCACACCAGCCACATGGATGGCATGGATGGTGGAGAGAGTGGGCATCCCTCTCACTGTTTTACCAGCGCGAGGGCCGCCCAGTGGCGGAGAGAGGGGACAAGCAGGGGGGGAGGGAGGGAGGGGGAGGAAGGGGGGTTGCCTGCGGCGCCGCCGCCAATTCATTTAATGAGCCTACTGCTTCGAGCGCCCCGGGGCGCGCGGCGAGCCGCGCCCGCATCGCCGCCCGTCAGGCGGCCTCCGCGCCACCGGCGCGGGCCGCGGGCAGCAGCAGCAGGCCCGCCGCGCGCGGCAGCAGCGCTGCCACCCAGCCGGCGCACGGCCGGCTCGCCAGCCCCCGCCACTGCTTTGCCCACCCGCCGCAGTGGAGGCAGGCGACCCACACAGGCCCCTGGGGCGCCGCGTGCGGCCGCCAGGAGCGGCCGGCAAACAACCACCGAACCGCGGCTGCTGGCGCGTGCTTGGCTTTGAGCGCCGCGAGCTCCAGGAACCCCAACATCCTCTGCACCGCGGACAGCTCGCCGAGCTGCCGCTTGCGCTCCTTCCACAACGCGGTCGCAGGCAGCCGGGCCTCGACGGCCAGCCCAGCCAGGCGGTCCGCTTCTGCGCTGCCCGTGCGGTCCTCCTCGGACGTCCCGCGCTCGCGCGCCTGGTCGGCAGGCGTCGAGGTGCGCGTTGACCCAGCGGGCGCGCAGCACCGCGCTGCGGCAGCGCGGGGCGATGGCCTTCCAGAGGTCCGCGTGCGCCCAGTCGTCTGGGCCGGCGACGCCACGGAGCGCTGCGACCCGCTGCTGACGAAGCAGGATTCTGTGACCACCTCCGCGCAGCCACGCGCCAAGTGCAGCGCCTGCGTGCACGCCCAGACCTCTGCGCGCTGGGCGGTTTGCGCTCCATCTACGCGGCCATGGCGGTCCAAGCGCTCCCCCGCGCCGCCCTCGAGGTGGACGCCCCAGCCGGCTCTGGTGAGAGGGAGCTGCCCTGGCCCACGTAGGGGCCGTTTGTCCAGGCGCGCGGCCTGAACTGCGGCACTGCCTGGAAGTCGGCCAGCGGGTCGGGGAGCGCGAGCGACGGCAATGGCAGCCGGGCCTCCTCCGCGAGGACCGCCAGATAAAGGTTCTGGTGCAAGACGCCGGTGCGCGCTGCCTCGGGAGGTAGGAAGGAGCGGGCGGCCTTTGCAGTAAAACCCTCTGGCTGCAACGCCGCTCGCCGCTCAGGCTCCAAGCCAGCACGGGCAGAACCACATGCGGTGCTCGAGATCCTCTCCAGGCGCGCCCACGAGCGGGCAGGCGGCAGGCCGCTCCCACTTCGGAGCAACGGACGTCGCCTGCGAGCACAGCGCGCAGCGCCCCAGCGGCGCCTGCCGCCAGCGAACCGCTGGTCAGGAGCCGCCTCGTCGCCCAGCGGTCGACGCCAACGTCGACGTGCCCGAAGTCGGCGCGCCTGCTGGCAAGCCGCGCAAGGCCTCGCGCTAGGACGGACCAGCCTCCAGTAGCACCGCTCGCGTGTCCTGCAGGGGCCTCTGGGCGGGGTGCCAACCCCCGGGCGCGGCCGGCGCGCCAGTCCAGCGCTCGATGTCGGACCCGAGCTGCAGCTGTGTTAAGCTCTGGAACGCGGCCGCGACCGGCCCGGCGCCGAGGCCGTGCCCCGCGGCCAAGGCGATGGCGGTCTGCCTCCATAGCTCGGGGGGAACCGGCCGTGCCAGAGGGATTTCGCAGCCTGCCACAGCGGCGCGATCATCACCACCGCCGCTGGGTCCAGCCTCCAGCTCCAGCGCAGGTGTGCCGAAAGCACTTTCGGCGGCAGCGCGCAGCCTCCCGCGGCAGACCGCCCGGAGCTCAGCCGTGCGGAGGCCAACGAGCTCCTTCGCCGGCGGCCGGACCTCCTCCTCTTCCTCCTCCGTCGCTGTGTCGGTAAGGCGGGCCGGGAGTTGCGCTTCGGACTTCCTCACCATCCCGGACCCTGGAGCTTGAAATCCGCAGCAGCTTCAAGATTGGAGGGCGGCTCGTTTCCAGAACGTGGTTTTCGCCTTAGCGCCGCGCGCATGCGTCGTAAAGGTTCGCGACAGATGCAAGGATTAAGGGCGGCTCCCTTTCAAAATATGGCTCCCGCGACAACGCCGCGCACATTCGACTCACAAGTTCGCATGAGCTTTTAGGGGCTCGCATGGTGGAAGCCACAGGAGCTGCGTTCTGGCAGCATTTAGGATGGCCATGGAGCAACTTTGACAGTGATTCGCTGCATTGAAGTCCCAGGAATCGTGTTCTGGCGTGATTTCGGACTGCCAGGCCGCAGTTGTCACGTTGCTTCGCGGCGCTGACGTTCCAAGAATGGTGTTTCGGCACGGCTGAAGAGATTCTCAGACAATCGTCGCCCGATGGGGCAATGACAATACATTATTGCAAGGCCCTTCCAAGAGGGAACTTGGAGAGAAAGTCTCTCGCAACAGCGTTGGTGCACATTGGGTTCTACACGGCCTTCTTCTCATCCTTCTCCTCTGACTGCTCCCCCTCCGCGAGCCGCTCGGCTCCTTTGACTCGGCTCCACTGTGCAGTTTGTTGTGGAGCTCGTTGTCACCCCCCAGTGGACTCGCCCACCTCTGAGGGTGTACGTGGGCTGCAGTCGCGTGGATGTTAACAACAATCCCCCTCCTTCGTTTCCCCCTCCTCCTCATCCTCCCCCTCCTCGTCCATTCCTGCTCCTTATAGAACAAATATTCCCTGTCGCACCCCGAGGCCAGTCTGAAGAGCGGGGCGGGCGTTCGGCTCGAGACTTCCCATTTTGAAGGGGCCCTGGGCCACACAAATCAATACACACAAATAACACGATTCCCAATATTTGCCCATACTTTCTGGGATTTTGTCTTCCCCCCAGCTTCCCATATTGTCTGTGGAATCGACGATCAATTGTGTCTGTGTGTGCTTTGTTCCCTCCTGAAACATGCGCCTCTCACCTTAGCGCTGCGCAAAGTCGTCTCAAAACTCAGCCAGAGTTTTGCGGATCGAGGGCGGACCGTTTTCAACATGCGGCCCTTGCCTCAGCGCCGGGTGAAACATTGCAAGAGCTTGGCAGATGGGGGGCAGTTAGATCCTGTTCCACATGTGGCTCTCGCCCTAGCGCCGCGCACATTCGTTGAGCAAACTGCATGATATTCACATCTGGAAGGCGGTTCCTTTTCAAAGTGTTGCTCTCGCCTTAGCGGCGCGCACGCTCGATGTAAACAAGATACCAACGTTTCACGGACTCCCATGGGTAACGTACCAAACATGGCTTTTAAATTCACTCAAGATTGTTTAAGGCGGAACAGTTACGTTGATTCGCGGTGCTGAAAACCCAGGAAGGCGTTCTGCCACGATTCGCGATCGTCAGTGCACAACAATCATGTTGGTTCGTGTGGAGTCCCGAGAATGGTGCCCCTGCACACTTCATCTTCAAATGGTTGTCTCCCAACGGGGCACTTCCCTCAGTGGAAGTGAATCCCTGTAGGGGCCTATGAAAGCGGGGGGGTTCTTTGAAGGCTGCCCCCTAATCCTGCCCTGCTGTTTGGCACTAGGGGGAAGGATCCTGGTGGAACATATATCCTGCACCTCGGAACAATCCCTGGAAACCGCTTTTGATACCGAGCCGCTGCCTGACGGTCCTGAGCCCGAGCGGGCCCCCTGTTGCCCGCAGACGGCGAAACATCTCCAGGACCTTTTCCTCAAAGACCCCTCCTCCCTCATGAGCAGAGCAGACAGACGGCGTGAGCATACACTTTCGGAGGTCTGCGCAAATGTTTTGGGTCGGCGCTGGGCCCCCCATCCCTGGCGCGCGAAGCGCGCCAGGGGCGCTGGAAACGCCGCAAGTGGGGGGGGGGGGGGGCTAGCGCGGACCTAAGAGCCGACCCCAAGAACCCACGCGAGACTCCAAGAAGTTGTGCTTACGCATGTGTTTGTTTGACAACTGTTCTTGCAAAACCCCTTTTGGGGGCCTGGACATTGCCACCTAACACCAACACAGAAGAGTGTCTCCACCATTGGAAGATGATCCTGGATTTCGGTGGTGGTGGTGGCTGGTAATAGCCCCTCGGCCACCTGAACAGGTCGAGTATTACCACCGTCACCGGGAGATTACGATCCTCTCCCCTCGGCGGAAACAACCGCCGATTCTGGTATTGGCGCCACCCTCGGGGATGGACAGAACCCCCTTTAGCAAAACGTGGTTTAGTGAAAACGACCTCGGGCCCAAATCTGGCGGGCGAAAGCCTGGAAACTGACGGCCACGGCGCCCTCTCGAGAACCGAAAACGGACAATTCACTAATCGACGTGTCACTATTGGGGGTTCTGTCCAGCCCCGACACCCTCTGGGCCTCCCGTGTGATCCAACATAGCGAAAAAACGCTACATCACAGAACATCACGACCGCAGCCATACCCCATCACCTCTCGCACGCCTTGCTCTTCCGAGCCGCACCGACCTTTGGTGGTCCTGGGGCCCGCAACTGGGCGAAGGCGCCTGGCGCGAAAGCATTGCAACACCGAGGAGGAGGAGGAGGAGGAGGAGGAGGGGGAGGAGGAGGAGGAGGAGGAGGAGGAGGAGGAGGAGGAGGAGGAGGAGGAGGAGGAGGAGGGGGAGCAGAAGAAGCAGTATCCGTGACGCGCCGTTTGGGAACGCAACATGCGTGGCACAGTGGAAGCCGCGCCCGGTGCTCGGACGAGGGCAAAGGAGGAGGAGGAGGAGGAGGAGGAAGAGGAGGAGGAGGAGGAGGAGGAGGAAGAGGAGGAGGAGGCAGCACGCGGTCAGGCTCTCCAAACGTAGAGGCCTCCCAGGCAGAGTCGGAGCCCCAAGTCGGCCCGGAGAGGCCCCCAAGACGGCCTCCGACCGCGTCGGACGGGCCAGGAGCCCACCCAGACGGCCCAAGATGGCTCCAGGATGGCCCAAGATGGCCCGAGAGGCCCCCTTAGAGGTCTCCAAGATGGGGTCGCGGTGGATCGTGCCGCATCGCCGAATCATCGCCGAAGCGTCGGCGACGTCGGCGATGCATCGGTGAAGTCGGCGTGGAGAGAATCGGGCTCCAGATCATGCCGCGTCGCCGATGCATCGGCGATGCGGCGCGATCCTTCGACCCCATCTACTCATACACCCCGTGGGAGGCCTAATCTCCGGCCCACCAAACACGAGACACGACGAGCTGGGCACCAAGGCGACGAGGAAGAGCTCGAGCAACTGCATTGACGCGAACACTCGGAGATCCGCGCAGATGTCTCGGGTCGGCTCCGACACTCCCCATTCCCCACACACCCGCCCCAGCTCGCGGAGCTCGCCAGGGGCAGCGCCCCCCACACGCCCGCCCCAGCTCGCGGAGCTGGCCGGGGGCGGCACCGAAGGCGCCGCCAGGGGGCTCCTGCGGCTCTGGAGAACGCCTTGGGCGCCGCGGCCCTCTCAGAGCGTGCCGCAACGCTCTGAGAGGGCGTTCGAGCACACCGTGGATCGGATTCGCCCTCGTCCTGGCCCCGTCCGACCTCTCTGCGATCCAGGGCTCGAAGATCGGAGGGGAGCGCTGGCTCCGACCCGAGGCATCTGCGCGGGCGCCCAGTCGGGGGTGGACGCAGGCCCCTCAGCAAAACTTTGCGCGTCGCAGCGCGGCAGAGGCGGCCCGCACGCGCGCTCTGGCGGCCCGGGCCACGGGAAGCACAGCCTGACCGGCGGCAGGAAGAGAGAGAGACAGGCGAGAGCGGCCGAAGGGGAGGAGGGGAGGAGGAGGAGGAGGAGGAGGAGGAGGAGGAGGAGGAGGAGGAGGAGGAGGACGACTATGAGGAGGAGGACTATGAGGAGGAGGAGGAGGAGGAGGAGGAGGAGGAGGAGGAGGAGGAGGAGGAGGAGGAGGACTATGAGGAGGAGGGAGAAGGAGGAGGAGGAGGGAGATACGATGAGATAAGAGGAGGAGGAGGAGGAGGAGGAGGAGGAGGAGGAGGAGGAGGAGGGAGGAGGAGGAGGAGGAGGAGGAGGAGGAGGGGGAGGGCAGGGCGCTCCCGTGGCGATGTGCGTCGCCGTGGGGCGGCCAGGGCGGCCAGCCAATGCGGCACCCCGTGCAGCAACGAGAACGAGGCAGGGCAACCTCGGCGGGCGCAGGCACGCAACAACATACACGGAGAGCTGGCGCACGGGGGCAGCTCGTGGATCGACTTCGCAGGGAGGGGGGCTCCCCTGGCAGCCGGCGCCGTGGTGTGCTCCATGCGGGGGGCCCGAGATCCTCTCGTGAGGGAAAGACTCAAATTCAAATGGCTCAAACGGATAGTCCCCAGACGACTTTTTTTTAACTCTGTTTGAATCTTCCTCCCGTAGAGGGACACGCCCGACTGGACGATGCCGAGGCGTGGCCTGCACGACCAGGGCCAGTCTTTCCTCTCGGACTGCTCGTGTCAAGGCCCCAGGGCCGGGCGAGAGCCTCCTGGAGGCGGACCACGGGCAAAAAGCCTCCCGTCACCCTGGCTCCGCGACGCGAGCAGGTCTGGGCCCGATGGCCCTCCGATCCGGCAGGCTATGCCTGTGCAGCCCTTTTTCTGCTCGTTGGGCGGGAGATGGAGGGCCGAAGCCGCGTGGCAGTCGCCCCCTTTGGCCCTCGTCCACGCGCAAGCCGCCGCGGCCGCGACAGGCTCAGCGGCCTCTTCAGCTCCGGAACCAGACGGACCAGCCCGAGCGGGGCTGGGCCAGCTCGTACACGACCGCCGCCACCACTGCCCCCGCTCGGGACTCCTGGCGGAGCGGAGCAGCAGTTAGGGGGCAGCTTCTGGGAAGTACTCCCGAGAACGACTCATGGCAACTGAGCCCGATCAGGAGGCCACTGAGCCGCACACGCCCGGAGAGAGCCCAGGATTAAGTTGGATTGACCAGATTGAGCGGAATCAAGTGGGACTCTGCTGGATTAGGCCTGTTTTTTTACCACGGACAGAGAGAGAAAGAGGGAGAGGTAGGGAGCGATAGAGAAAGAGGGTGTGTGTATATATATATATATATATGTGTGTGTGTGTGTGAATCTATACACACGTGTATCCATATATATATATACAGATCAAAATGAAGGGGGCGAGCGGTCACGCACAGTCCTTGGGTGCGTGGCTGAAGTGGGATTCCGCGATTCGGATTCTCGTTGTTGTTGTTGTTGTTGTTGTTGTTGTGGTAATGGTGGTGGTTGTGGTGGTGGTTGTTGTTATTGTTGTGGTTGTTGAGGTTGGTGGTGGTGTTTTTGATGTTATTGCTTATGTTGTGTATGTTGTTGTTGCGATTGTTCGTTCGTTTGCTTGTTATTTTGTTTGCTTGGTTGTGTGTTTGTTTGTTGTTTGTTGGTTAATTGTTTGTTGATTTGTTTAGTTACTGGTTTGTTTGCTTGTTTGTTGTTTGGCGTCGTCACCCCCGCGACCCGGCCCGCGACCCACCCGCGACCCACCCGAGACCCGCCTGCGACCCACCCGCGACGTTTCCGCGACCCACCCCGCGACCCGCCTGCGACACACCTGCGACCACCCCACGACCCACCCTGCGACACGCCCGCGACCCACCCGCGACCCACCCGCGACCCACCCGCGACACGGCCTGCGACCCACCCGCGACCCACCCTGCGACCCACCCACGTTGCTTCAACGAAGAATCAGCGCCTGCGGCGGGCTCGTTGCATAATGTGTGAAAATGAGGCGCCTGTGGCGGGCGTCTTTGGAGCCTCGCAGACTGCCGACGCCCCCGCCGCTCCTTCACTCTTATCCGCGACTGCGCGGTGCTACGTACATATGTTAAGGGGCGAAGAACGGTATAAAATTCGCTGGCCCAACGGGCCAGGGCGTGCTAAGATCTCCGGTACCTGGTTAACAGTATTTCTAGTTCGCGCGCGCGGGGCGGCCCCTGGGGGTCCCCGGGCGAAAAGTACCCCGGCAAGGTCCCGGCAAGGTCGGGTCAGAGATGCCGGAGTTCTGTTTCGGAGTCCAAGAGGGCTCCAGATCGGTCCAAGAGGGCCCCGAGAAGCTTTCTAGACGGTCCAAGAGAGGCCCGAGACGGCCAAAGATCGCCCGAAGACGCCCCAGATGGCCCCAAGACAGCCCAAGAGGCCTCCAAGACGCTCCAAGGGCCTTCCAAGAGGCCTCCGAAGAGGGCCCCAAGTTGCCAAAATCGTTGATTTTCATTGTTTTTTCTATGTTTTTTTGCGTTCTGGCCTTTTCGCTTCCGGACGCTCCAAGAGGGCCCAAGAGGCCTTCAAGACTGCTCCAAGACGGCCCACGAGGCTCCCAAGACGGCCCCGGAGCGGCCCAAGAGCGCCCCCCAGACGGCCCAAGTGCTGCCCAAGGCGGACCAAGAGGCCCCAAGACGGGCCCAAGAGGGGCTCAAGAAGGGAACCGAGAACTGAAAAATCGAGCCCTCCGCCCCAGAAGGCGCCCAGGACCCCGAAAGAGGCCCCAAGAGACTCTCCAAGACACCCCCAAGACGCCCCAATAAGCTCCCGTGAGGCCCCAAGAGGACCAACAACGTCAGGCCCCAGGCCCCAAGAGGACCAACAAATACCGCCAAGAGCCCGCCGAAAGCCCCCCAAGAGACCGTCACGAGAGCTCAGGAGGCCCCCTGGAGGCCTCCCGAGTTCTCCAAGAGGCCTAAAAAGAGGCGCCAAGAGGCCCCAAACGGCCCCACCGAGGCTCCAAGAGGCCACGAACGCGCAAGCAAACGCCTGCGATGGCACAATACGGGCCGGCGGAATGAGCGAAGCGATTAAATAAACTTTTTCGCTGTCGGGAGCGCCTGTCCCTGGGCGGCTGGAAAGTTTATACCCCTACGGTGCCACCGTAGGGTATAAACTTTCCTGCAGCCCAGGGACAGGCGCTCCCGACAGCGAAACAGATTATTTTATACCGTTCTTCGCTCGCTGAGTATGTGTATGGTCCTTGACCTACTCCCCAGAGCCTCAATACTGCACGGTTTCCCCCGGGGCCGCAGGCGACCCGAGGAGAAGGGGGAGGAGGAGGAGGAGGAGGAGGAGGAGGAGGAGGAGGAGGAGGAGGAGGAGGAGGAGGAGGAGGACGGGGAGGGGCCCGGCGCCCAGATTCTGAACTCTCGCTGGGCTTGCCGCGCCGTGTCGGAGATCCGGCGCGCATCCTCGCAGGGCATTTTTCAGGGCCCAGGAGGGCCCCAAACACGAGCCCAGAGGGCCCCTAAGCTTGGCGCTGATTCAACCGAGTGCGCTTCCAGTGCGCTTCGTCACTGCGCGTGCTGAATAGAGGTTCGAGGTTTGCTTCCCCTCCCCTACCACCCTCGGGCTGGCTTATCCTTCCTTCCTCGTGTTCTACTTGATTCGTTATTCTACTTCGTAGTCGTGGGGCGCTTCCTTCTTCTGCTTCGCGATCGCGGGACGCTTCGCTCGCGTTTAGGGCCCAGGAGGGCCCCAAACACGGGCCCAGAGGGCCCCTAAGAGGCCCCCAGGACGGTCCAACAGGGGCTTCAAGACGCTCAAGCTGGCCTCAAAGAAGGCCCCAGACGTTCAAGATGGCCTCAAGAGTAGTCGCCGAGCGATCGCCCCAAGACGTTCAAGATGGCCTCAAGACGGCCCCAGAGGCGTCCGAAACGCCCCAAAATGCCCCCCTAAAGGGGGCCCCAAGAAAAACACAAAGAATTGTTGTCCATCAGGTTGCTGGCGGATTTTGGCGTTCTCGCCTTTTCGGCTTCCCGATGCTCCAAGACGGCCCCAGAGGGCCCCCCCAGATCGCCCCAAAATTGCCAAAAAGGCTCCTGAGGGTCCCAAGACGGCCCAAGAGGCGCCCAAGACGGCCCAAGAGGCGCCCAAGACGGCCCAAGCTGGCCCAAAGACGGCTCCAAGAGGGGGTCCCCAACGGACATTTCGAGCCCTCGGCCCCGACGGCCCCCCAGGAGGCCCCAAGAAGGCCCTCAAGAGGCCCCCAAGAGGCCCCCAAGAGGCTCCCAACAGGTCCCAAAACTGACCCCAAAGGGCCCCCGAGAGCGCCCCGAAGAGACTCCAAGAAACATCCCTGAGAACTCTGACCCGCAACTCAGGCACGGTGGCTGGATGGGCCGAAGGCCATTCGATCCGCCGCCCCATGTGCTTGTCACAGGGGTACCCGGCGTCCTGGACTCGTTCGGTTTCGTTGTTGGGTAAGCTTTCAAAAAGAAATCTCCCCTGGGGCTTCGGCCCGTCCCGCCAGCCACGCGTAAAATGCTACAGTCAACGCCTTTCACGCCCAAGATGGCCCCAAATGGACTCCAAGATGCCTCCAAGACGGTCAAGATGGCCCAAGATGGCCTCCGAGTCCGCCTAAGATGGTCCAAGATGCACTCCAAGACGGCCCAAGAGGGTCCAAGATGCCTCCAAGTCCGCCCAAGAAGCCTCCAAGACGGCCCAAGACTGCCCAAGAGGTGCCCAAGAGGCCTCCAAGACGGCCCAATAGGCCTCCGAGAGGTCCTCCAGGAGGCCCCGAAGTGGCCAAAATCATGGATGTTCTAAGGTATTTGAAACATGTTCTTGCTCATTTTATGCCTTCGATGGCATCAGACGGCCCAAGAGGCTGCCAAGATTGCCCCCAGAGCGACCAAGAGGCCTCCAAGATGGCCTCAGGACTGCCCCAGAGGGCCTCAAGACGACCCCAAGAGAGGCCAAAGAACGCTCAAGAGGCCTCTAAGACGCCCAAGGAAGCCTCCAAGACGGCCCTGGAGCACCCCAAAAGAGGGCCCAAAGTCGGCCCAGAGAGGCCCCCAAGACGGCTTCCGGCCGCGTCAGACGGGCCAGGAGCCCACCAAGACGGCCCAAGATGGCTCTAAGATGGCCCAAGACGGCCCAAGAGGCATCCGAGAGGGCCTCCAGGAAGGCCCGAAGAGGCCAAGATCATTGATTGTCCTTAGGTGTTTGAAGGATGTTGGCATGTGCTTCGTTTCGGACTTCCGACGGCCCGAAACGGTCCAAGAGGCCCCAAAGATCGCATCAAGATCGGCCAAGAGGCCTCCAAGATGGCCCCAGAACGGCCCGAGAGGTCCCCAAGACGGCCCCAAGAGGGCCCAAAGACGGCCCAAGAGGCCTCTAAGACGTCCAAGAAAGCTTCCAAGACGGCCTTAAGCATTCCAAGAGGGCTCCAAGTCGGACCAGAGAGGCCCCCCAAACTGCTCGCGGAGGCGTCAGACGGGCCAGGAGCCCACCAAGACGGCGGAAGATGGCCCTAAGATAGCCCAAGACGGCCCAAGAGGCATCCGAGAGGGCCTCCAGGAAGGCTCGAAGAGGCCAAAATCATTGATGTTCCGTAGGTCTTCGAAGTATGTTGGCATTTGCTTCTTTTCTGCCGACGGCCCGAGACGGCCCAAAAGCCCCCCAAGATCGCCCAAGAGGCCTCCAGGATGGCCCAAGAGGCCTCCAAGACGGGCCCTCCTAGAGCCCCAAGACGGCCCAAGAGGCCTCCAAGACGCCGAAGATGGCCTCCAAGACGGCGCTGGAGCACCCCAAGAGGGCCACAAATCGGCCCAGAGAGGCACCCCAAGACGGCTTCCGTCGGCGTCAGACGGGCCAGGAATGCCCTAAGACGGTCAAAAAGGCTCCCGAGAACCCCCCCAAAGGCCCCCAAGAGTCTCAAGGAGGCCCCCAAGATCCCTCCTAGAGGCTCCCAGGAAGCTCCCAGGAGGCCCCAAGAGTGCCCCCAGAGGCTCTCAAGATGCCCCCTCCTCCTCCTCCTCCTCCTCCTCCTCCTCCTCCTCCTCGTCTGCCCCGCCATCCCCCCCAAGTGTTCACCGAAGGGTTTCTACAACGGTCGGGGGAACACATGACCCGATAGCTTTGCCGAGTTCTTGCCACAACGCTCGGCCACATGGGCGAGTTCAAAGGCAGGGGGCGGCGGTGATTCGCCGTAGGCGTCTTCGATCCGCCGCCTCCTGATGATTTATCACAAGGGTACCTGGCGTGCTGAACGTCTTACGGTTTGGTTTTGGTTCTTTTTCCCAAGGAGCTCTCCCATGGGGCTTCGGCCCGTCCCGCCGGCCACGCGGAAGGCTGCTCGCGAGGTGGTTCCAAAGGCTGTTCCTGCCTGGTCCCAATGGCTCCAAGATGGCCTCCAAGACGTCCAAGATGGCCTCCAAGTTCGCTCAAGATGGTCTAAGATGGCCTCTAAGACGGTTCATGCGAGTCCAAGATGCCTCGAAGCTCAAGAGGCCTCCAAGAGGCCTCCACGACTGCCCAAGAGGCCTGCAAGACGGCCCACGAGACATCTTCCCAGAGGTTTTCCAGGAAGGCCCCAAGAGGCCAAAATCATTGATCGTCCGAGTGCGGTTGAAAGACGTTGGCATTTGCTTGTTGTCGGACTTCCGACGGCCCGAGACGGCCCAAGAGCCCTGAAGGATCGCCCCAAGATCGCCCAAGAGGCCTCCAAGATGGCCCAGAACGGCCCAAGAGGCCCTCAAGACGAACCCAAGAGGGCCCCAAGACGGCCCAAGAGGCTTCCAAGACACCCTAGATGGCCTCCAAGACGGCGCTGGAGCACCCCAAGAGGGCCCCAAGTCAGCCTAAAGAGGCCCCCAAGACTGCTTCCGACGGCGTTAGACGGGCCAGGGGGCCATCAAGACGGCCCAAGATGGCTCTAAGATGGCGCAAGACGGCCCACGAGGCCCCAAAAAGCCGCCCAAGACGGCCCAAAAGGCAAAAATGATCGATGTGCCGTATGGTTTTGAAAGATGTTGGCATTCGCTTGTTTGCGGCCTCCCGACGGCCCGAGGCGGCCCAATAGCCCTGAAAGATCGCCCTAAGATCGCCCAAGAGGCCTCCAAGATGACCTCAGAACGGCCCGAGAGGTCCCCAAGATGGCCCCACCCAAAGGCCCCCAAGAGGCCCAAGGAGGCCCCGAAGATGCCTCCAAGAGGCTCCCAAGAAGCTCCCAGGAGGCCCCAAGAGTGCCCCCATAGGCTCCCAAGATGTCCCCTCTCCTGATCGTCCCCGCCATCCTCCCCCATGTGTTCCCCGAAGGGTCTCTACAACGGCTGGGGGGAAACATGGTCCGATAGCTTGGCGGTGCTCTTGCCACAACGCTCGGCCACATGGGCGATTCCACAAGGCAGGGGGCGGCGGTGATTCGCCGTAGGCGTCTTCGATACATATGTGTAGGTATGGTTGTATGCATGCATGCATGCATGCATGCAGGCGTGCATGCATGCTGGCATTTTATGAATGCACGTACTATGTACGTATATATGTTTATATATATGTATATATATGTGTGTATGTATGACTGTGTGTATGTATGCATGCATGCATGCACACATGTATGTTGTATGTATGGATGCATGTATATATGAATGCATGTGTGTATGTATGTATGGATGGATGAATGTATGTATGTATGTATGGTTGCATGTAGTTGTGTTTGTGGGTATGGATGCGTGTATGGTCGCACGCACGTATGTATGTGTGTATGTATGTATGTATGTATGCATGTATGTGTGTATGTATGTATGTGTGTATGCATTCATGTATGCATGTATGTATCTATATATATATATATATAAATACATGCATGTATGTATGTATACACATGCATGTGTACATACGTGTATATATATGTGTGTGTGTGTGTGCATGCAGATCTGGGTACCTATGTATATATATATATATATATATATACATACACACACGCCAGCACCGATACTGAATCCGAACATCGCCTCCCAGCAGCTGCATCCTAACCAGGGCTCCCCACGGGAGCGGCCGAAGACGACGCAGCCGGCGTGAGGTTGAGAAGGCCGCCCGCAAAGGGAGGGTACGGCGGCGGGGCGAGGGCGCTCGCGGGCCGCCCCACTCCTCCTCCTCCTCCTCCTCCTCCTCCTCCTCCTCCTCCTCCTCCTCCTCCTCCTCCTCCTCCTCCTCCTCCTCCTCCTCCTGGGTTACCTCCCCTTTGGCGGCGAGCACCAAGCAATAATTAAGGTAAGGGGGGGCTCTTTGATCAACCCTCCTATCCTCCGGGGAGGTGCCTCGGGAGCCTCCGAGCCCTGCGAGGAAGCAGCGTGCTCCTCAGGAGCCCGCCCTCGCGCCCCCCCCTTTCTGCGGGCGGCCGAGCCCGTGAGGGTTGAACCAGGAACCGTCAATGTGCTGTGTACTGGGCCCTCCAGATTTCAAGCCAACCCGTCCAGGCAATGCCCTTGGATTGAGCCACTTCCGCTGATGGGCCCCCTGCGGCTCAACACGCATGCGACACGACACTGACATACGCAGGACCGCGGATTCGCTGCTGCCCTCGACGGCTGCACACGCGATCCCAAAAAGTGTGGGGGGAAGCTGCGGTGATGCCACGAGTTGGCGCACACATGCCCACACTGTGTGCAGTGGAGGCTTTCGAGGAGCCTTGAAGGCGGGGGGAGCTTCTCAGAAAACCCTTACCTTCGTGGACGGCCACTCCAGCCACCCCCTCGCCTCGCTCCCAACCGAACCATCTGCCCTCCACGGGTTCCCTCCAGGGTCCGTCCTGGGCAGCTTTCCATGCTACGACAAGCGATGGCACGAGGACCCTCCAAGAGGCCTGAAAACCTGACGTGGCGAACAAAAATGCCACATCGCGCAAAATCACGACCGCGGCCCGAAACCCCATCTTTCTGCTGTATCTTTCCAGCGGGATCGACCTGTGATGCTTCTCGAGCCCAAAACCTGGCGAACACGCCCCGTGCGAAAATTATCCCGGCAAAGCAACCTAACAGCGATGTGTAGGAGCATATCTGGAAGCATTCCCCTTAAGATTCAGATGAGAATCCAGTTGTAGAATTGTGCTGTTCTCGCAGTCGTAGTCGCATTCGCGATGACAGTCGCAGTGGCAACGGCAGTCACAGACACAGCCTCAGCCTCAGCCTGCCTCAGCCTCAGCCTCAGCCTGCCTCAGCCTCAGCCTGCCTCAGCCTCAGCCTCAGCCTGCTTCAGCCTCAGCCTCAGTCTGCCTTCAGCCTCGGCGTCAGCCTCAGGCTGCCTCAGCCTCAGCCTGCATCAGCCTCAGCCTCAGCCTCAGCCTGCCTCAGCATCAGCCTCAGCCTCAGCCTCAGCCTGCCTCAGCATTCAAAATGTGGCCCGGGAATGAGTTCTGGGAACTCGAAGAACACGAAGTGGCCTACAGTTGGCTCCGGGCATTCAAAATCATGCCCAGGAATGGAGTTCTGGGAACTCGAAGACCACGAAGTGGCCTACAGTTGGCTCCGGGCATTCAAAATGTGGCCCGGGAATGGAGTTCTGGGAACTCGAAGAGCACGAAGTGGCCTACAGTTGGCTCCGGGCATTCAAAATGTGGCCCGGGAATGGGGACTCGAAGACCACGAAGTGGCCTACAGTTGGCTCCGGGCATTCAAAATGTGGCCCGGGAATGGAGTTCTGGGAAGTCGAAGAGCACGAAGTGTTTGACTGTTGCATCCGGTTATTCAGAATGTGGCCTGGGAATGGGGTTCTGAGAGGTCGACGAGCACGAAGTGTGTGACTGTTGGTGAAAAACGAGCCCGGCACAGGCCCGGCCGGCAACTCCCAACGCCTGCCCGGACCCCCCTGTGGAGTGATCTGTGAGCTCTTTTGAGTCAACTAGAAACCTATCAGTCTACGCTGTTAGGTAAAAATGCGACACCCGGATCTCAGGGGAGGACCCTCCAAGGGACCCCCAACAAACACATAATCCGTCCCAAGTCCCAGAGGCCGAGACGATGATGATGTCATGATGCGATTGGCTCAGGATGCGTTGCAAGATTTGCGGTCATGATCTATCGGCCCTCGTCTCTGGAGCCCGTGCGGAGCCCTAGGAAATGTAGATCGTCTTTGTGTGTCTGGTGGGTGGAGCACGTCGGGGCGGGGGGGCGGTGGGACCGCCACAACGTGCGCGCCAGTGCCAGCATGTGAGGGGGGGTCCAGGCCACTCCCAACGCGTACGATCGTTACGGTTATCTGGGGGGGGGGGGCGGGTAACTGCCGTTCCGCGCCAGATGATAAAAAAGAGGGAAACAAATCCCCAGGGAAACCTTGGACAGATTGAAACGAATCATTATCATCACCGCTTGCTCCTCCGATTAACCAGCGTCGAACTTGTCCTTGTCCCTAATGGCAAGCCCCAGGCGATGACATTCTGGAGATTTGCCCATCGAATCCCAAATAATCCTCCAGATCGGCACCGAGGTAAGATGATGCCAAACATAGGGATAAGGACACGGTCGGGAACTTTCGCTTAATTAGCGTGTCGCGGCGGCGGCCCCGACGACACGCTAATGAGGGTCTGCGCGCGGAACATTCGCGTGTCGCTCCGCCCCGCGTTGCGCAAGGCTCGACAGCCTCGGGCCAGGGGGACGTAAGACCTGGGCACAGGGGACTCGAGAATCCCCGACGAGGTCGTCAACAAAAATGACGAGGCCTCCCGCTGCAGGACATCCCACGACACGCCTCCTCGTCAAAAAATCCGAGGCGCGGCCGTCAAACAACGATGGCGAACCCGGGCCCTGGCAAACCCGGGTCTTACGCTCCCCGCTTGGGCGTGGCTTAATGGGGGGGTCACAAATGGGGGGGTCAGAAAAGGTCCCTTTTCGTGCCCCTTTCGGGCCCCTCCAGAGCCCCAGGGGGCTCGTTTAGGTACCGTTTGGGTACCTTTTCGGACCACGCTCGCCACCCCCC
>CAUYUJ010019259.1:50000-60771 GCA_963575745.1 Prorocentrum cordatum
ATCTCGGGAGCGGCAAAGAGGGGGGTGTCCAAGAGGGGGGGATGCAAATCATGACCGGCGGCATGTGCGCGGCCCAGCAGGGGGGGCCAGGGACGCAATGAAACAAGAAGAGGCGCCGTGAGATCTGGGGAAATAGCATGGCCCTCGCCATGATATCCCCCCCCCCTGGTCATCAACCCCCTCCCCAGACCCCCGACGTAATGATTTTTTCATTACGTCGACCCCCAGAGGTCCCGACCCCTTCCCCAGGACCGGTTTGTCATCCTGAGTCGTTTTTTGACGCGCCCGAGGCCCGGTGAGGGCCCCCAGAGGCCGAAAATGGCGAAAAACCTCCCGTCGTGATTTTTTCATTACTCGAGGGGGTCTGGGTCTTCTCCGCCCCCGACCATCGTTGGCGGCGACGATGAGGCCGCCCGGGCCGGGCCGGCCCTCCTCTTGGCCGGGGGCCGCCAGGAGGCGCCGCGCGAGGGCGAGGACGGCGCCCAGCTCGGCGCGGGCTCCCGCGGCGGCGCACCTCGGGCGGCGCGCGCGCGGAGGGGGGGGGGGGGGCGGGGGGGGGCGAGGCCTTATGAGGAAGCAGAAAGTGCCTGGAGGCGCCCAGAGGGCATCTGCGAGGGCTTGCCTTCGAAGCCTCCCCCCTCCTCCTCCTCCTAACTCCTCCTCCGCCTCCTCCTCCGCCTCCTCCTAACTCCTCCTCCTAACTCCTCTTCCTAACTCCCTCCTCCTCCTCCTCCTCCTCCTCCTCCTCCTCCTCCTCCTGCTCCTCCTAACTCCTCCTCCTCCTCCTCCTCCTCCTCCTCCTCCTCCTCCTCCTCCTCCTCCTCCTGCTCCTCCTAACTCCTCCTCCAGGCGTCCCTCAGAAGAAGCCTCCGGGCCCTTCTCGGCAGGCACCCCCTGCCTCCTCGGGAGGCCTCCCCGCCGCGCGCACCCCTCCCCCTCTTGCACGCCGCCGACGCCTGCCGAGCGACACCCGGATGCTGATGACGTCGGGCCTCGGGGGGGCGCCACCCCCCCAGACCCCCCCAACCCTGAGATTCGGGCTTTGCTTGAGGTGTCGTACTCAATTCGGCTACACGTAAGAGTGACCATGGATAAGAGTGACCTTTGGTGCGCGGCTTCTGGGGGGCCGCGGAGAGGCCAAATCCAGGCGCGCTAGCCGCCACTGCCGCTTCGCGTTCGGTCGTCCGGGGGCCCATCGGTGCCCACACCAAAGGTCACTCCGGCGAAAGGTCACTCTTACGCCCGGTCGATTAATTAAGGACAGCATCCCAGACATAATTTCGAGCACTCCAACAGTATCGAAGCAGCGTCGAACGAGCATCGCCTCCCAGGGCCCGATGCGTGAACACCCTCCAGTGTCGGTTCTTTCTTGGTGCTCGATCTTTTTTGTCTGGTGATCAAGGCCAAAAGTAGGCTGGAACATCATAAGCTTTGCCACTGTCCACAGCGGGCGTGTCTCCCAGTCTTGGACGCCGGGGCCACCACAACTCGACCTGGCTCAGAACATGCCGCAGAAAGGCTCCCTGATGGTCCGCTACCGAAAATTTCCGGTAGCGCTCCGCAGAGATCGGTCGCTACCGAAATGCCGGAATGTAGCGCCCAATACCGGTATCAGAGCGTCCTGAAATCCGCTATTTCGACGCCCTCCAACGAAGATCCGGTCGCTACCGAAATTCGGGGTGCGTCGAAATCGCTACCGAAAATTTCCGGTACCAGACCATCTGGGCTGGGTCTGGGGCTCCGGGATGCGGTCGTGCCTGTTTCGCGACGTTGCATGCTTCGAGGGGGCGGCCGCCAAGACCAGACCTCTATAACGCACTTCGAAAAAGGCTCCATGCGGGCGCCACTTACGCTTTTTTCGCTCGGCCTCGGGCGGCCCCCAGGAGAGACTCAGGGCGAGAAGCCGGCCCAGGGGGAAAGGCTCGGGACCCAGACCTCCTCGAGTCATGAAAAAATCACGACGGGAGGTTTTTCCCTATTTTCGGCCTCCGGGGGCCCTCACCGGGCCTCGGGAGCGTCAAAAAACAACTCAGGACGAAAAACCGGTCATAGGGAAAGGGTTTGGACCTCTGGGGGGCGCGTCATGAAAAAATCATTACGTCGGGGGTCTGGGTCTGGCGGCCCCCAGGAGAGATTCAGGGCGAGAAGCCGGCCCAGGGGGAAAGGCTCGGGACGTCGGGCCTGGAGAGGCGCCAGCTGCGGGCAACCGCACGTGGACCCTGCACATCCAGGTCAGAATTCTGAGCCCCCACCTGGGCTGCAGAGCTCGGAGGATGTCTGCAGCCAGGAACAGCCCCAGCGGGGGTGTCCGATACCCCGGTGCCGATGGGACCCGCAGGGGTAGTGCTCCCAAGCTGCCGCACAAAAAGCAGTGCACCTCGCACCTATCCTGGCCGGGCCCACCCTGGGAAGCAGATCGGCATATAGGCCCTCCCGGCTTGGCCAGGGAGGCGTGCACACCATGGGAAGGCTTCGGGCTGCGCACGGACAGCCACCCCGGGGTAACCCGGGCTGCCCTCAGCCGCCCCCCCGACAGGGCCCAGACAGCCCCAGGCTACTCGGGGGGCCTGTTGGGCCTTGGGCGTCGCCTAGAAAGGGGGGGAGGTGAAAGAAGAAGGGGGGAGAGAGAGAAAGAGAGAGAGAGAGAGAAAGAGAGAGAGAAAAAAAAAAGGTGCACGTCTCGGGCCCAAAGGCCCCCTTCTGGGCCCTAAAGGGCCCATTGAGAGGCCGTAAAGGGCTCCTCTTCTGCAGCCCTGGCTGCCCCCCACTTATCGCCCCCCCAACCTTTTTTGATCCGCGGGTCGAGAGCGCACCTCTTCCGGTCGAAGCTAAGCGGGCCGCGCACAGCTTGAATTAACGAGAGGGGGGCAGAAGGAGGGGCCTCACATCAAGGCCAGGAGGGGGTAGAGCCCCGGAATCAGATCGCCCCCCCAATACGCGACGCTCAACTTGCCATCGCTCGGACGTCCATCCCCCCGCACACTCTCCGGTTTCGCGAGTGGCCTTCTGGGCCCGATGATCCAGGATGCTCCTCGAGGGCTCACGCCGAGATGAGATGCGCACGTCCGAGCGATGCCCAGGCCAGTGGGGCCTGCCAGGGCCACCTCTGCCGGGGGGCTGCCTGCGCGGCGCCCGGGGGCACCAGGCGGCGGCCGGGGCCGGCGGGGCCTCCCTCCCCTCCTCTCCCTCCTCCTCCTCCTCCTCCTCCTCCTCCTCCTCCTCCTCCTCCTCCTCCTCCTCCTCCTCCTCCTCCTCCTCCTCCTCCTCCTCCTCCTCCTCCCGTCCCCAGAGCGGCGCGCGCCGCCGCGCCTGGCTCGGATGCGGGCGAGCCCCCGGAGGAGGTGCAGCGCCGCGCGCGGTCGAGCGTCGGCGGGCGAAGAGCGGCGCGGAGCCGCGTGGGGAAGCGCAGCACGCAGCCCGCGGCGCCCATGGCGGGGAGAGCTCGGCACGCAGGCGGAAAGCGCAGGTCCGGCGCGGTGCTTTCGCCAAAGCCAGACCCCCTCGAGTCATGAAAAAATCACGACGGGAGGTTTTTCGCCATTTTCGGCCTCCGGGGGCCCTCGCCGGGCCTCGGGCGCGTCAGAAAACGACTCGGGATGACAAACCGGTCCTGGGGAAGGGGTCGGGACCTCTGGGGGTCGACGTAATGAAAAAATCATGACGTCGGGGGTCTGGGAAGCGTGGGTCGGCACGAGCCGAGCCAACACGCAGCGCGTGAACACGGACGTCTCGAACGCGGCACGCGCTGCGCTTCCGCACGGGCGTATTATCAAGGAGCGGCACACACACGGAGAGCTTCCCGACGCGGGGGGGGGGGCGCCCGTCCCAGGGCCCGCTGGGGAGGTCGCCCCCGCCCTGCGGGGAGCAGCCGCTGCACAGCAGGCATGCCGCCGCGCCGTTTGCCCCGAACGTGCCCACGTAGACGGAGCAGGCGCCGCGGCAAACCTTACACAGCAGGCCCTGCGCCCGAGGGAGGAGGAGGAGGAGGAGGAGGAGGAGGAGAGGAGGGAGGAGGAGGAGGAGGAGGCAAGCGCCCGCCCCCGGCGGCCGAGGCCCCCTCCCACAGAGCGTGAAGGCCGCGGCGCCGGCGCAAGCAGAGCGGCGGGCGACGCGCAGACTTCGGGGTCCGCGGGCTCGTCGATCCTCTCCTGTCCTCCTCCTCCTCCCTCCTCCTCCCTCCTCCTCCTCCTCCTCCTCCTCCTCCTCCTCCTCCCCCTCCCTGGCCTGTGGGGCGCGCCAGGGGCGGCGCCGGAGGCGCCGCCAGGGGGTCCCAGCGTCGACCCAAGAGCTCCGCGAGGGGGTTCCAAAGTCTGTGCTTCTGCGCAGGCGGGCGGCGCGCCGCTCCGCTCACACGGGGCGGGAGGCGGGGACACACCCTCGGGGCGCGGACGCTCGGGGGCCGGGACCCGGTTGGCGCGTCGGGCCGAGGCGCGGTGGGCCAGAACGGGCGGCGCGACACCCAGACCCCCTCGAGTAATGAAAAAATCACGACGGGAGGTTTTTCGCCATTTTCGGCCTCTGGGGGCCCTCACCGGGCCTCGGGCGCGTCAAAAAACGACTCAGGATGACAAACCGGTCCTGGGGAAGGGGTCGGGACCTCTGGGGGTCGACGTAATGAAAAAATAATTACGTCGGGGGTCTGGGCACGCTGCGCAGTCTTTCCTTCCTCGACAGACGCGCCGCCAAGGTCGGCGGGGGCATGAGCTTCCCGGCCGCCGCGGGGGGCGGGCGCCCCGCCACGGCGGAACACTCTCCGCTTCATACGCCGCCTTTCGCCCGCCGACGAGAGCAGCCAATCGCAGGCAGGGCCGCGGCCGACGGCGTCGGCCGGCCGAAGAGACGCGGCGCCCGTGCGATGCAGCAGACACATGCGAAAAGAAACCTTTCTGTCAGACATGTGGGGGCACATGCTTCGCCAACACGCTGGGGCCCCCAGCGTGTTGACGAAGCATCATCTGAGGGGGTGCCTCATCTGAGGGTGCCTTGTCCAGTGCCCCCAGCCTGGGGGGCACTGGACAAGGCACCCTCAAATGAGGCACGCCGGGCCCGGGCGCCGGTGGGGGTCCACTCGCGGGTCGGCCAGGGACATCACCGCCGCCCGAATCTGACCTTCCAGAGAGCTATTTTTTAGCACGGGAGGCCTAAAAACCGAAAAGACGAAACGAAACAGCCCAAAACCAAGACACAGAATAGCTCCGGGATTGGTTTTTGAGTCGCGTGCTATTTTTTTGTTTGCCCTCCTGGAAGGTCAGGGTCCGGGGCCTGCAGCCGCTCGGGCACGTTCCTTCGCGAGCGGCCCCCGCAGGCTTCGCCCATGCCTCGAGATCCCCGAGGTGCCCCCATGGGCCCCTCCGCGGGCCCCCCGAGGGCCGCGCGGGGACGAGGGGCCTCCGCGGAGCACCTGCTGGCGGGCGGGCTGCTCGCTCTGCGCGCCTGCTGCAGGGGGAGGGGGCTGCACCCTAGGAGGCCGCTGCGGAGGAGCGCAGGGCGTCGCCGCCGAGGGATGGGCACCGTGATGAGGCCCTCCGTGCCCGCGACCGGCGGACGGAGGGGTGCACGCCCGGGCTGGCCCTCGTGGAGGTGCGCTCCTCGAGCCCTCCGACGCCTCCGCTGCAGGTCGAGGCCATCGGCTCCGTCCCCCCGGTCGAGGCTGGGCGGCCCCACGTGGCGGCAGACCGCCCCAGGGGCTCCCGCTGCTCAGGCCCCCGACGTCGTGATTTTTTCATAACTGAAGGAGCCCTGGGACACGCACATAAATGCGCACAAATAAAAAGATTCCCCATATTTTCTCATTTTTTCTGGGGTTCCGTCTTCCCCCCCACTTCCCATATCTTCCAAGATTTTCCTGGGGATCGACGATTATTTGTGTCTGTGTGTTTTTCTCCTCCTGAATAACGTCGACCCCCAGAGGTCTCAACCCATGCCCCAGGACCCGTATAATTCTTGGACGGCCCCGAGGCCCCGCCCCCGCAAGGGACCCCCGGGGACGCAAAGTGGCGAAGAACTTCCCCTCGCAATATTGTCATGACTCGAGGGCCTCTCGCTCGGAGACATCACTGCCATGCTGGCGGCACTGCAGTGGCCGGGAGGAGCCACGATAACAAAAATCAGTCCAAAAGCGTTAAACTCTCGAAGGTCTGCTCGGGGCTTCTCGGGTCAGCGCTGGACCCTCCCCCACGCTCGGGCGGACCCAGGACTTGGGACAAGTCGCAGCAGAGCGTTCCAGAACGTTCTCAGAGCGTTCTGGAGCGCACTGCAACGGCTGCAAGGGCCTTCGAAGGCCTTAGCGACACTTTGCGAGCGGGGCGCGGCCAGCGAAAGCGGACAAGGTTGGGCCGAAGGGGAATGATGCAAGGGTAACCTTGGAAAGCCGCTCATCCTCACTGTGCGTGCTGCCTGTGACCGATGCGACTTCCAGAGCCACCAGATCTCAGAGGTCCCCGATATTCATCCTGGTTTGATGCTGTCCTGGTCCTGACTTCGTCTTACACACCCTTTTTGTGCCGCCCGCGCGGGACGGAGCCGAGGGCGCCCCAGAGCGGCGGGGTGGGGACCAGGAGGCCGAGAAGCGAGCGATCCGCGCGGACCTCCAAGGGTCTGAGCGTCTGCGCAGCCCTCTCCTGTCAGGGGGCGAGCATCAGCCTGGACTCGGCGGTGCGTCGCCAATATATACATACATATATATATATATATATATATACGTATATATATATATATATATATATATATAATCATACGCACCCCTCCGAGGGAGTAGAGCTCAGAGGCGATTAATGCGCACGCGTTCGCGATATTTCTGGCCGTTTCGCTCGGGGCATCCTCGAAATTCTGAAAATCGGTGGCACCCCTCACGCAGATCGTGACGTCAGGGTCCAAAAACACATAGGATGTTCAACATGTTAACATAAAACCTTCAAACAACCCATTGTAATTTCAATTATTTTGACCCCGATTCTCAGAGAATGGCGGTTTCGCATGAAAAAATCATGCCAAAATCGAGCCCCAGACCCCTCCTCGGAGCCTCCTGGGGGCCTCCTGGAACCTCCTGGGGCCTCCTGGGGCTTTCTGGACCTTCTGGTACCCCAGACCCCGCCTCGGAGCATCCTGGAGTTCTCCTGGGCCTGCTGAGGCCGCCTGGGGCCTCCTGGGGCCTCCTGGGGCTTCAGAACTACATGCACACACAGAGACACAAATCACGCCCAACACATTACACGCTAGACAAACATAACATACACACACACACACACACACACACACACACACACACACACACACACACACACACACACACAACACCGACACCACACAAAACGCACGCACCACACAAAGCACACATCACACACACACACAACACTCACAATCCTGGGGCCTCCTGGAGCCTCTTCTGGTATCCAAGTCGGGCCTCCTGAGGCTTCCTGGGGGGCCCTGGTACACACATCGCAAGGTGTGGCAACCCCACTTGCGCTCGAGTGCGACTTCGCTGTTGCATGTCACTCCTGCTTCAAACGCCCCTTCAGCTTGTAGTATGAGCCTGGGCACACACGTGCCACTTGTATGTATATATATATATATATATATATATATAGGTGTGTGTGTGTGCGTGTTATATATTATATATATATATACATCTATATATATATATATATATATATATTGATCATACGCACCTCTCCGAGGGAGTAGAGCTCAGAGCGATTAATGCGCACGCGTCCGCGATTGTTCTGGGCGTTTCGCTCGGGACATCCTCGAAATTCTGAAAATCGGTGGCACCCCTCACGCAGATCGTGACGTCAGGGTCCAAAAACACATGGGAATTTCAACATTTTAACATAAAACCTTCAAAAACCACATGGTAATTTCAATAATTGTGACCCCGATTCTCAGGGAATGGCGGTTTCGCTTGAAAAACCTTCCAAAATCGAGCCCCAGACCCCGCCTCGGAGCCTCCTGGGGGCCTCCTGGAACCTCCTGGGGCCTCCTGGGGCTTTCTGAACCTTCTGGCACCCCAGACCCCGCCTCGGAGCCTCCTGGGGGTCTCCTGAAACCTCCTGGGGCCTCCTGGGGCCTCCTGCGGCCTCCTGGAGCCTCTTGGGGCCTCCTGAAGCCTCCTGGGGTCTCCTGGGGCCTCCTGAGGCCGCCTGGGGCTTCCTGGGGCCTCCTGGGGCTTCAGAACTACATGCACACAGAGACACAAATCACGCCCAACACATCACACGCTAGACAAACATAACACACACACACACACAACACCTACAACACACAAAAAGCACGCACCACACAAAGCATACATCACACACACACATCACACACACGCACAACACTCACAATCCTGGGGCCTCCTGGAGCCTCTTCTGGTATCCAAGTCGGGCCTCCTGAGGCTTCCTGGGGGGTCCTGGTACACACATCGCAAGGTGTGGCAACCCCACTTGCGCTCGAGTGCGACTTCGATGTTGCATTTCACTCCTGCTTCAAACGCCCCTTCAGTTTTTTGTATGAGCCTGGGCACACACGTGCCACTTGCAGCAAGCCCCCGCTGGTACATCTGCACGCTCCCGGGCGGGGCGGGCTATCGAGGCCCCTAATGATCGGCGATCCGTGGACGAGGGGGCGTCGCTGCGTCCCCCCCCTGAGCCCATGCCCCCCCGAACGCTGCCTTCTGGTTTTGGGGGTCGTAACTCAGCTCTCCGGCGGCCGTTCGGGACGATCTCGGCACCCGCGGAACGCTCTCGGCGAGGCGCGGCTGCCGGAGAGCATCCGGAGGCTGGAAAGCCGCCGGGAGCCTACGAGAACGGCAGAAACACCTCGGGGGGGAGGCCCTCCGAGGCTCTTCGGCCAGCCGAGATGTCAGCACCACCGCGTTCGGGCGCACGCGCCGCTGCCGCATCTCCGACAGCAGCTGCAGGCCCCGCTCCCACTGCCCGCCACGCGCGCACGCGCGCAGCACGGCGCCGAAGGCCGCCTCGTCGGGCACCACGCCTGGAGGGAAGGAGAACGAAGGCCATGACCAAGTCAGGACGCGGAAACGTCAGCGTCGATCTTGGCGATCGCCCGTCGTGGTCATCGTCGTCAACTCGTGGGCATCCCTGTGAGCCGGCGACGGCAAGCATGGACCATGACCGCGATCGGCGTCGAGAAGATCCGGCGACATCCTGGCCATGATCATCGTCAGGGTGACGAGATCTATGCAACGCGACTGCCCCAGGCCTGGCCCACCCTTGGACCAGGAGCGGCGTGTGTGTATGTGTGTGTGTGTGTTTTCGTGTATGTGTGTGTGTGTGTGTTTGTGTTTGTGTGTTGTGTTAGTGTTTGTGTGTGCGTGCGTGCGTGCGTGCGTGCGCGCGTGCGCGCGTGCGCGCGTGCGCGCGTGCGTGCGTGCGTGCGCGCGTGCGCGCGTGCGTGCGTGCGTGCATGCGTGCGTGCGTGCGTGCGTGCGTGTGTGTGTGTGTGTGTGTGTCTGTCATGCGTGTGTCTGTCTGTGTCTGTGTCTGTGTCTGTGTCCGTGTCTGTGTATGTGTCTCTGTCTGTGTGTGTGCGTCTGTGTGTGCGCGTCTGTGTGTATGTGTGTGTGTGTCTGTCATTTGTGTGTATGTAATTTGTGTGTCTGTGTCTGCGTCTGTGCCTGTGTCTGTGTCTGTGCGTGTCTGTGCCTGTGTCTGCGTCTGTGTCTCTGTGTGTGCCTCCCTGGCCAAGCCAGGAGGGCGTCCGCGCCGCTCCTGGGCCGAGGGTGGGCCCAGGCCTGGGGCGGTGGACACGTGCAGACCTCGTCGCCCGGAATCTCGGCGGCGAGCCCAGAGGGGGAAGTGAGACGGGACTGGCCTTCTCCTCCTCCTCCTCCTCCTCCTCCTCCTCCTCCTCCTCCTCCTCCTCCTCCTCCCCTCCTCGATCCTCCTTACCTCCTCCCTCCTCCTCCTCCTCCTCCTCCTCCTCCTCCCCCTCCTCCTCCTCCTCCTGGCCTTCTCGAAAGGTGGGAGGCCTGGAAATGGGCACCAACACCAACACACGGGGCTGCCTCCACAGAGGGAAGAGGATCCTAGATTTCGGTGTTGGTGGTACCAGTTCGGTCACCCTGGAAGCCAGAATATTTTCCACCATCACCGAGATCGGGATCCTCTTCCGTCGATGGAGGCACACCGCCGATATTGGTGTTGGTGTCAACCTCTAGGCCTGCGAAAAGGCTCGGACGTCGCCCGGCCTCCTGAGTCGTTTCCTGAAGCCTGCCCGGAAGACGCACAAGAACAAACATACTTCTGGGAGGGCGCGAGGGCTTTCGAGAAGTCCCGCCGCCTTCTGAGAAGGCCCTCTCCCTCTCACTTCCCCCATTCGCTCGCCGCCGATGATCGTGGCTCTTCCCGGACGGACGGGACGTCCGACACAGGTCGAGGAGGAGGAGGAGAGGAGGAGGAGGAGGAGGAGGAGGAGGAGGAGGAGGCGGAGGGGGAGGAGGAGGAGGAGGGAGGCGGAGGGGGAGGAGGAGGAGGGAGGGAGAGGGGGCGAAGGCGTGAGGGGGAGGAGGAGGAGGAGGAGGAGGAGGAGGAGGAGGCGGAGGAGAGGAGGAGGAGGAGGAGGAGGAGGAGGAGGCGGAGGGGGAGGAGGGAGGAGGGGGAGGAGGAAGCAGGGAGAAGGAGAAGGTAGGAGGAGAAAGGAGGAGAGGAGGAGAGGAGGAAGGGAGGGCGGAGGAGGGAGGGAGGGAGAGGGGAGGGGGAGGCGGAGGCGGAGGGTGAGGAGGAGGGTGAGGAGGAGGAGAGGAGGAGGAGGCGGAGAGGGGAGGGAG
>CAUYUJ010019259.1:63371-110871 GCA_963575745.1 Prorocentrum cordatum
ATAGGAATGCCGGGACGGTCGGTCCCTGCTCAAGTCTGGTCTTGGTTGGCCGCCCGGCGGACACAGTCCTCTTCGTGCACTTGTGCCCTGGCCTCCTAGACCAGTGATGAGTGGGTTCGGTGTCAGAGAGCTCGAACCTGGAAATCGACTCGACGTACACCCTGCGAAATGCTTAAGAAATCATGGGTTAAGAAATTCATAGTCTCAGAACTTGAGTAAAAAACCCAACATTTCCATTGAAATCTTAAGAGTTACATTGAAACGTTAAGAAAAATCGATACTCTGGCCGAAAACTTGGGTTTTCTTAAGCATCGCCTGGAGTGTAAGAGTGACCTTTCGCAGGAGTGACCTTTGGTGCGGGCACAGATGGGTCCCCAGATGGCCGAAAACGAAACAGGAGCAGCTGCTTGCGCGCCCAGGTTTGGCCCCCCCGCGGCCCCCCAAAAGCCGCGCACCAAAGGTCACTCTTACCCAGGGTCACTCTTGCGCATTGCCGAGGAATGCCCTGCTCTCCTGCGAGGCAAGAGGGAGCAGGCGGTCGCCTTCCTCTAGCGCACGAGATGAGATGCGACTTGGCAAGACGCCACGTCGCCTCCTCTCTCGGGCGAGGCGCTTACAGGCACAGGGACGTCCCAGCTCTATGCATCCAGGCTGATGAGAGGCGCCTTGCCGTTACCCTGCTGGGTTTCGGCGTCGGCCGTGGTCCCCAGCGGTCACGGTCTGAGGTTTTTTTTTTGTGCGTGAGGGAGCAGCGCAGCATGGTGTAGCTGACCTTGCTTGTCCCGCACAGTATCATTAGCTCCCCCTGAGCCTACATTGGTCGAAGCGGTGTAACTGGCAAGTGGCATCGACATCGGCATGATGTTTGTCAGCGACTTAGTCGTATGCAGCGACTGCTCGGTCGACCCCACCATTGTGCTGGAGTGCGGCGACGCAGGCTTCCTTTTCGGGACAGGCTGCTATCCAGGAAAGGGTACCTTTGGGTGGTTTTGCTTGATGGTTTGGGCTGCCGCAGTGCAAGACCTTTCGGAGCCACGGGGCGCGCGCGGGACTGAAGGGATGTGACGCCAATCTGTCACGGCCTGGAATTGGCCGTGTCCGATCTAGCGAGGCAAAGATGGATGCGGGGCGCTTGGCGTCTGGGTTCGCTCTGGTCAGAGCTCTTGAGCCGAGGCTGGAGAGGAGGAGGAGGAGGAGGAGGAGGAGGAAGAGGAGGAGGAGGAGGAGCGGGAGGAGGAGGAGAAGGATGAAAAGGGCGGGGAGGAGGAGAGGACGGGAAGAAGAGAGAGCGGGGGAAGGGAGAGGCGACAGAGGGAACAAGAGGAGGAGGGCGAGGGGAAGGGGAGGGGGTGGAGAGGGGGGAGGAGAGACCCCACGAGGTAGAGCTCGGGGGGAGGGAACAAAAGGAGGAGGGCGAGGGGAAGGGGAGGGGGCGGAGAGGGGGGAGGAGAGACCCCACGAGGCAGAGCTCGGGGGGAAGGACGGCCAGCGAGTCGAGCGTGAAGGCAAGCATCGGCGATTCGGAAAATCGCACCAGATGCAGTTTCGCCACTGGTGTCTGTTTCCCGGGCCGTCTCTTGATTCGGGGGCGCCCAGGAAGACAGTGGAGGATTGGAGGGCGGTGGATGTCATGGCGGCAGCCGTGATATCTTCCCGACATCAGAGCTTCTCCCGCTCGTCAGCGCACGTGCCTCGGGCCGTGAGCTGCTAACCCCCCCTCTTCCACGCCCCATCTGTTGCTCGTTCCCGAGAAGCGGCACCCAGACCTAAAGATCTGGCAGCTCGGAAAACAGTCCAGACCGCCAGTTTGCTCCAGTTTGGCATTTTGGAGCCTGTTTGAAGCCACAGGGATGTCAACAAAACGGTTCAGGATGAAAACCGGGCCCCGAGAAGGGGGTCGAGAGGTCCAAGCAGTCCAGACCGCCAGTTTGCTCCAGTTTGGCATTTTGGAGCCCTGTTTGAAGCTCCGGGGATGTCAACAAAACGGTGCCGGATGGAAGCCGGGCCCCGAGGAGGGCCGAGAGGTCCAGCGGCCCATCGCTAGAAGAGGCCGCGACGCCGGATCTCTGGGAAGCCGGGGAAAAAGCGCACGAAGGCCCAGGCGCCATCTGTCGACTGCACGTAAGGGTGACCTTTCGCCGGAGTGACCTTTGGTGCGGGCACAGATGGGTCCCCAGACGGCTGAAAGCGAAGCAGGAGCAACGGCTTGCGCGCCCAGGTTTGGTCCCTACGCGGCCCCCAAAAAGCCGCGCACCAAAGGTCACTCTTACCCAGGGTCACTCCTGCGTGTAGCCGAATCTGTCTCGAGTCGCCGAAAGTGTTGGGGTGGGAGGGACTGGGAGGGAAGGAGCGCCCGCGGGGGTGGGCCAGGGCATGAACTTCGAGCTGCTGTTTCTGTCGCCGTTCCTGGCGTTCTACGTGGTCCTGCTGCTCGGCATGGTCCGTCCCGCGAAGCGCCCCTCTGGGCCGGACAGTCCCCTGAAAGCAATGTCTGTGCTGTTTCTCAGCTGTTCTGGGGCGGGCCTTCTCCTTCTCCCCTCCTCTCCTCCCCTCTCATCTCCTCCCCCTCCCTCTCCTCCCCTCTCCTGGGGTTTCAGCCTTACTCTTTTGGTTCGACGCGGACCCAGCCGTGGCCGGAGGCCGTTAGCTAGGGCCGCAGCCGTCTCGATTGCTCGGCATCGCTCGGGCGTGGGCACTCTTGCTCGGCGAGGACCAGCGGGGAGCACCTTGGACCATCGTGCGAAACATGCACGCGCGGTGCCAAAGAGTGCGCGGGGAAGGCACGTGCGAGCGATGGCGAGTCTGACCCTCCGTCGAATCACTCGCGCCGCCGCCGTCCCCGGCGTCCAGAGGTCCTGTGCACCGTAGTCTCCATCCACCTCATGGGCTGGAAGCTCAACAAGCCGCTGGGGCTGGCCATGGCAGGAGGGGCTCGCCCCTCCCGCGACTTGCGAGAGAGAGCGCCGAGGACAGGGCACGGAAGAAATATCCTCCGCGCGGCAGGTGGGAGCTACCAACTGTCGAATTGCCGCCCCCTCGCCATGGCGGTGACCGCACTGCTCGACTAAGGCGTTGACCACCTTGTAAAGAGTACCCTAGAGGCCCCGAGGCCCCTTTTTAAAAAGAAACAACAACAACAACAACAACAACAACAACAACAACAACAACAACAACAACAACAACAACAACAACAACAGCAGCAACAACAACAACAGCAACAGCAACAGCAACAGCAACAGCAACAGCAACAACAAAAGGCACGGAAGAAAGATCGGAGGAGGGCCAGTAAAGACGACGACGGCCCTCCCTGGCATGGTTCGTCTTCCTGCGCCTCCTGGGAGCTTCTCGTCGCCGGGGCCAGGCCCGCCTCGGAAAGCGGGTCGGGCCTGGGAGGGCTCCGGGGGCCGATTCTGAACGCATTGGGGCCGGGTGGGAGAGCCGTCGTTGTCTAGACTGGCCCTCCCTCCTCCTCCTCCCTCCTCCCTCCTCCCTCCTCTCTCCTCCTCCTCCTCCTCCTCCTCCTCCTCCTCCTCCTCCTCCTCCTCCTCCGCCCTCCTCCCTCCTCCTCCGCCTCCTCCTTCCCCTCCGAGAGGAGGAGGCGCGGCCCAAGTCTGGAGTTCAATCGTGCTGTTTGGTTTTTTGCTCACCTGCGACTGGCGACGTGTGTCCTGCTGTCGCGGCCCGTTGGCTAGAAGACGAGGAGGAAGAAGTAAATATGCTCCTCTCCGCCTCATACTCAGTTAGAACATAACTTAGATTGCATGCAATGAACTGTCCGCGTGAACTGATGCTGCGTTTCTGCAGCTGTGTAACTGCTCAAACCAGCCGACCTCGGCTGGCAGGAGAGAAAAGGAGCGCGCTGGGGCGCGCGGGCGATTCGTCGTCGTCCGTCCTCGGCCTTCCTCCTCCCTTCCTTTTCCTGATAGAGTGGTTTAGCTTAACGGATATCTGTCTTATCAATGTCTCATCCCGCCTCCGCTCTCCCTGAGCAGAGTGAACATGAGATCGTACTTCCTTTGTCATCTTACCCCGATTCTCAGAGGAAAGACTGGTTATCAGCCGAAGCGCGCGACTCAGTCGACGCGGGGCCATCAGATACAAAAGGAAATTTTCAAGCCGTGCCCCGCGATTCAGTCGCTGCGGGAGAGAGCTACGATAAGACTAACATCGTGTCTAATATCTCGAGAAGCGCAGATTGGCGCGTTGAACAACATGATGGACACGAAACAGATAGAATCGGTCCTATTCAAGACCGAATCCCTCCTTCAACTATCTCCGATCGGGTCACCAGGGGGAGAAGTACTGATGGGATAACCGAAATGTCGGTAGACATACCCACAGTAGGGGCTCCGATAAGTGATCGTGAGCAAACCCCCGACCCTCACGGGCGAGAAGGCGTCACGCCAAGGCCCAGACGAGGTGCATTCTCTTCCAGGTTGAGTGCCAACTCGACGGAGTCGATAAGTCCCATTCAGAATGCTCCACAAGCTACCGCCATTGCCGCTGGCGAAGCCAGCCGGCCAGGAGAAGCCCAAGGGAATCCGAATGCGTATCCTAACATCCCCGTAGATTGGGAGGGTACGCATGTTACTGCCCCAACCCCTGTAGCACTCAACGGACAATTCGGTCAGGATAGCGATGATCCAATGGTCAAAGATCACGAAATATATCCCATGGAAGAAAACTTTGATAGTATCAACAATGATATTTCCCTGGGCCGAGCGTTGTCCGTGATGATGGATGAGGGTACCCCTGCTCGTGACAAAAGTTGGTCTCCAGATGGATCCGATGAAGACACTAGTATCCTGACGCCTCAGGCGGACAGGACGGAGACTCAAACGAAGCATGAGAGGGAGTCCACTGGGCGAACCCCTGCGCCTAACCTCAAGAAACAACGGAGTGAGGACTATGAGCTAAACGTTTCGCCATTAAAGGAAGGCTTCTTCCGTAACGCCACCACCTCAGGCGAGTGGCAACCCACCATTCCGGCCGTCGTTGAGGACGAAGAAATGGTCGGACAACAAGATATATACTCTCAGCTAGTCAAACAAGACGAGAAGGATGAGGAGCTCTTAAATGCGCCCAAACCACCAGAAAGTACTTTTGCTCGCCCCAGATCGAACACTTCGAGCAAGGGAAGACCCAAAATACCAAGATCGGGGGCGAGGTCTACCTCTAGGAGCAACAGTACAGTTTCTATGATGGAGGCATGTTGGAATCCAAATCCTGGCCGCGCGCCTCAGGCGGAGAACAGATGCCCAGGAAAGGCCAACAAGCCCGAAGGCGCATGTAGGAACCCAGTGTGCAAGAATTGCTCGGACGTTTGTAACAAGTGTAACATACAATGGCTCTGCACGGAGTGCTACCCAATGGACGAACACAACTGCACATACCTCTTCTTACAGACTATTCAAGACCAGGCCAGGCTAGCAGAGGCTAACATTCAGAGAGAGTTTCTGACTAATGAGGCGAATATGGCTGAAAGGGCTCGATTGGACAGAGAAGAATTAATTGAATCTGTGATCGAAGCCAGGAAAACGTTTGAGGCTGAACGGATAGCCCTAGCCGTGGCCGCTAGAGAGCGCGAACAAGCGCTGATAGAACACCTGTACAACCAGACTGAGGCCGTGAAATGGCAAGTGGAGAGGGAAGCAGAAGACAAATACAGAGAAGTATTGACTTCGGAGAGACGGGCCGTCATGATGGCGAACGAAGAATCTGCGGACGCCCATGCGGTTGCCGCTGCCGTTGCAGTGGCCAAGATAGAAGGAGACCAAATCGCGACAGCAGTGGCGGAACGAGAAAAGCAGGGATTACAAGAAGAGCTAAAAGCCGCCAGGCTGAAAGCAGACAACACCCAAGCTGCAGCTGCGAAGATAAACAACCAGAACAATCTCTATCTAGAAGAGCTTAAATCGCATGAGGAAGCCAGATCGTCTCTTCAGCGTATAATGTCGAGCGACACTAAATGCCCGCCGGCTAAGCCGCTCGGGTCGAACATACACCAGCTTTCGACGGCTCAGTCGTCGAGCATTGCATCTGCCCCTACGCAATTCGACCAGACGACCGTGGCAAATGCGGGAGCATCGACCGTGCTGGTAGGAGGTGCCGCACGCCCTCCTCCTGATGGGAATGGAATCACGCTTCCCGTCGACCAGTTTTGTGCCGTTTGTTTCCGACCAAAGACAGACAACTGCGTCGGATGTGGCAGCTCGGCTTGCGACGAGCATATCGATGCGAGTACGAGGAAATGCTCTAGATGCGACCCGTGGAAGAGTGAAAGGTCAGCGGCCAACATGCGAGAAGAAGAGATTGCATCGAACGCAGCTAACAGAGAGATCGGAAAGATGAGTTAAGGCTATCATCACCGACCCGAATCCGTATACTGAAACAAAACGTGAAGTCGGACTCACATCGAAGTCGTTCGGGTTTCCGTTGTTTTCGCAAGAAACCCCCGTGAGGCCGCTGTTGCATCAACATTAGTCTGTCCCAGGACCTGCCCTTGAAGGTCCGGCTAAGCCGAGTACCGCTGAAAGTGGATTCCCTGCAGGGATGAGGCTAACTGGACTTAACGAAAATAACACCCTTGCCAATATCCGCACAACCTATGGAGATGGTCCTAAGGGAACGACGGCGACTAAGTCGTCGGGCAACGCAGGACAGGGCGGAGAAGATGACGACAAGAGCGACGCTCCCAACACTGAGATCGCATCTTCGCACGAAGATGATCGTGGCAGAGGACCGCGAGGATCGCCTCCGGGGAGCCCAGGGGGGTCAGACCCTCCTGATGGCGGAGGTGGACGCAGGGGGCCCCATGGCCCCGGCGGACCGCACGACTCGATAGTAATTGACGAGAACACGCCGTTAGATCAGTGGAGACAGGTCGGTAACAACCAGAAAATTGATTTGTTGGACATCCCCGACGTTACGAACATTCGTGAGTGGGAAATGCACGCAATACGCGCCATCGCTGGGTCATCGCCCGAGAGCCAGGCAGCACAGCACTGGATTGCCGAGGCTGTGGATCCAGCCTTGGAGGATGAGCATTTCAAAGATGCTGGACGATTCCAGCGTCTCGACCTTATGATCGCAACGAATCTTATCGAGAAATTCAACCAGATGCGAAAGAGTCGATATCAGCCTCCTCATCATACTCATCTCCTTCAACAGGTTACTCGCATGGAATTCAGCGCCCAGGCCGAGGGAAGGCTCATGACTGGACGCGAGATGGTGCGGGCGATTTGTCACTGGTGTTCGGCAAGGTCGGAGTTGGGACAACATCGGATTTCGCGCGACCTCTTTAAAGTGAAGATTGACCCGCGCAAGCCTGATGCTGACCTGTATAATTTCTACAATGACTGGACAGACGTGTATCAACAGCTTTATGGCGCAAAGCCTCCGTCCGATGAGATGAGGGCCTCGATTCATGCACACTTTCTTGAGCAATGCAGAAAGCCGAGCAAACTGGATGTTGCATGTAAGTTATATGACTTGTCAAGAGACAGACCGGGACAAGGTGTCAAAACTCACGAGTGGCTGATGGAGCAGATTGAAGAAATGATGTTGCGGGAAAAGAAGAATGGAATATCAGCGTGCATGAGGGAACCTTAAACCAACGTGCCAGACAAGCACGATTCGGCGGAGGCGGAGGCAATGATAATCGGAGGAATGCAGGCAATAAAGCCGCCCCGGCAGAGATTGCCATTAAGTTAGCACAATCCTCGGATGTCATGAAAAGCGGGAAAACCAAGGGTGAAACCACGTGCAGATACGTTACCCAGGGCGAAACTTGCCCGTGCGCAGGAAAAGGCTGCCCCTTCAATCACAAGAAGCCCAAGAACGCCGCACCGGCTCAGCCGAGTGCGGGACGAAAGTCCAGTGCTGCCCCTGCCCAGGATAAGAACCCGAGAGGTAGATCGAAGGACAGGGGCCGAAAGGGGCAGGGCCGATCCCAGACCCCGACTGGAAACCGAGGGAAAGGAGGACAGCAGAAGAATAGAAGTCAGTCACGTGGGAAAGACAGTAATATTCCGTGTTACGCATACTCCCGAGACCCCACGAATTGTCGAGGACCCGAAGACGGATGCCACAAGGCCCATAGAAGGCTAACCGATGCTGAGAAGCTGAAGCGTGACAAGTGGGAACAAGCGAAACTTGACGCTGGACAATCTTTGGGATATGAGCGTACATCCAAACAGGCCAATGCTGCTGCTGCCAATATCTCTACGACGGGAAGTAATGGCGGCTCCAGACTAGTGCTGATTCCGACAAACGCAAAAAGGATGGAGGGAATAACAAAGGCGGTGGCAAAGGCAAAGACATGGTCTGTCGCTCTTACAGAGAAACGGGAAAGTGCTCACGCGGGAAGGAATGCTGGTTCGCCAAGACCACCCCAGGTCATCCAGTTACGTGACAGTGGCTCCACACTGGCGGCTCAGCCGTTAGTGCTGGAGGGATGACAGACATAATTTTGCGAATGGTCTTCTTTCTTGCGAATGGTCTTCCCTCTTGTCGTCCTTGTTCGGCAGACGTGGCGAAGTCTGCGTCGGTTGAGCAGAAAACGGGGGGGCTGGAAGAGACCCATTGATTCAATCAGCTTGGGTGCCGTCGCGTGCCCCGCCCCATTATTCCGGGGCTTCCCAGGGCAAAAACAAAACAGCCTCATTTGTTTGGCTATTGCCTCTAGAGCCGACGGAGGAGACTATTGGGATACCTCCAAAGGTGAGCTTCAACAGGGCGGCAGGAAACAGGTCGAGAGTCTCGTCAATGTCCTTGCGAATTTCCTGTACCCTCTTTCTCGGGACGCGATCAAAAAGTACTGGTGCGTTCCCCATAGTAAGAGTTGCATACGACATCGGGATAGCAACCGATGCAATCTCCGTGTCCGTTTTCACCCCTCCACTGAGGAGCCGACTACCACTTGGAGAAAGGCGCGTCGCCACGACTTGAAAGAGTTGCCTTCAAGTAGCAAAGACAGATGGAGGTTCCCAGGAGAGACACGCCGACAGATGTCGATCCAGTCGAGGGCGTCTGTCGCAGAGGCTTTGATCAGAGCATCAGACCTGCAAGATCACGTCTGGCATCTCCGGTTGAAAGACGAAGAGGGGAAAGAAAGCCCGCACGGCTCAGCCGCTGCTGGATGCACAGACAAAGACGCTGCGTATCTGGGGGCGTTGAGCTTCATTATAGATACCGGGTGTGGGTACAACCTAATTGCGGAGAAATACCTTAGAAGCGCAGGTGCAATGAGATTGATACGAAAGCTTCCGCAATCGATCACTCTGAACACTGCCAGGGGAGAATCCAAGGCCCTCGGTTCAGTTCGCATCGCGTGTCCCAAATTTAAGGGCGGTAGTTTTTTTAACGCTCTAGTCATGCTGGAGACCCCGTGCGTGATCTCGGTAGGAGAGCGGTGCATGGATCACGGCTGTAGTTTCTTTTGGCCAGCCGGCCAAAGGCCCTACCTACTGCTGCCCAACGGCCAAAGAGTGGACCTAGCCGTTGAGGGCAAGATGCCATACTTGACCCTATCAGGCAAAGAGGCGCTGGGTCAGTGGATGTGCTCAGCTGCCGCCGGAAGGAGCGAGCCCCTCGAGCGGTGGTGTTGCGTGACGCCAGGCGCCAAAGCATTCCTGGACAACGTGGAATCTGACGCTGTCCAGACTCGCGTAACCATAGACCTGCACACACATGAGCCGATTGGTACCCACAGCTACGCTGATGGGCGGCCGACCGAGATCGCGCCCGTTTTCCCGTCTTCGATAGACTCTGCGGATACCATCACCTATTTCTACGATTCGCCTCAGTTGGCCAGCGAATGCGGTTGGTATCGGACGCCAACCAGTATTGCTGCCTCCAATAGTCTCTCAGCTTTGCCCGACCACGGTCAAGCCGCCGGTCCATTCGACGAGCAGCCCGGCAAAGCCGAGGCTTGTGCTGCCGCATACAGATGCCATTTTGGGCGTGGAGTTTCAGGATACCTCCCGTACGAAGCAAGTAGAGGACTGGACTCCGATGCGTGCAACGCGGCCCCAGGACCCGAGGAGGGTGAAGCTGGAGACGCTGACGGCGTCGACTTGGTCGACGTCGACGCACCGCCAGATTTAGACCCAGACGTTGCGGAGGTTGAGGTGTCGGAGACCCTTGCCGAGCGGCTCAAAAAGGCTGCAGCCTCCCTACCGCACCTTCTAACTCATACTCCTAAGAACCCATATTGCCCAGTGTGCAATTGGGCCGAAGCTATCAGAAAACAACAGCGCAAAGCGCAGAACAAAGGGCTAAAGGTTCCTCGCCCATACGCTAACCCCACTTCGTTCGGACAACTGACGACGATGGATCATTGGTTTGCGATGGATGAACTCTCGCGGGGACTCCACGACGAGACCGCGTGTGTGACTTTTCGCGACCGAGCTACAGATTTTCCCGCCGCTCAGGGTGTACACGACAAGTCTGCGGCTCACGTTTGTAACTTTTTAGTAAACCTTAGAGCCCCGGAGGAAAAGTTAGAATACTGTTATACAGATGGTGCAAGAGAGCTTGCTAGGGCATGTTACGAGCTCAATATTGCCCATGATCCCACCACCCCAGGAAACAAGAAACAAAATGCTGTCGCCGAGCGTGCGAACGGCGCGGTGCAGATGGGTGCTAGAGCCTTACTCATGCAGGCTGGTCTTCCACCACCATATTGGACCTATGCAGTCCGATATTTCTGCTTATGCTACAATACAAAGACCCCTGCTGAAGGGCAGCCCAGCTGGGAAAGACGCTTCGGATGCCAGTTCAATGCTCCGCTTCTTCCCTTCGGATCACATATCCGTTATGCGCCTCCGCCTGAATCCCGTTTCCGAACGGCCAAGACTGGAGCAACGATGATTCCAGGGATATACTTGGGGTATGTGCACAAAGCGGGGGTGTTGGTCGGACCTGATAGTTACGTAATACCTCTGAGACAATTGGTCGGACTGAATATGGAGTCAGGACGCACTCCAGAGGGAAAACGACCCACGATCGAGAAGGCTGACCAAGTGTACAGCAACATCTTAGATGGCACTGCTGACGACCAATCGCCTCAGTTTCTTTTGCGACAAGCATGCGAGAAAGCGGAGACGGAGGCACGTTCCGTCACAATCCCTACAGAAACAGAAGAAGGCGCGGCCGTCTCAGACGGACCGCAACCGGCCACAGGGATAAGACCGGACAACATGTTCAACGCTGATGATCCTGCCATTCCGGTGCCACCGCCTCCCCAGGAAGGCGAGGACGCACCACCTATCGACTCCGAGGCCGATCTTGATGACGACGGTCCTGGGGGCTTGTATGTAGGTGATGCGCGTTTGGTAGTTGACGGCAGGGACCCTCAGCGCGACTCCCATCCTGCAGACAAAAACCAAAAACTAGGACTCGCACAACTCGAGTATCGCTTGGACAGACAGTCGAACTTCTCAGCGGCTAAGCCGCGTGATAAAGTCCCAGGGATAGGGCAGCTTCTTGCCCGAACAACTCAAGATTTGGATACAATGGAGTATTTCGAAGACAGACGGATTGTTGCTGGACTCACAAAAGACGAATTAACTCAGAAACTCCCGTTGACAGGTCGTCGAAAGACATGTAGCATCCGAGTTGTTCTTTATTATGACTCTGATTATGTGCCTATAACCCGAGTGTGGGTCACAGACCCAGACCCAAAATACAGTGCCCAATGGTTAAAGAAGCTACCCGAGTCTACCAATCCTGGGATACACCCTGGACGATGGTTTAACATGACTCAAGCGCAGCGTCGACAGGCCGTAGAACAATACAAGGCTGAAAAGAGAGGGTTCTTCGGTATAGAGGATCCCGGTCCTTGCCTAGGCCTTCTACGTGATATTCGTCTAGATGTGGATGACCCACCGACTCCGCCCGACCCCGCAGTGGCTCAGCCGCTTGCGGCTCTCCCCGAAGCCAGGCTGGCTGCACCTAAGGTGGCCGAGCAGCTACGTCAAATACAAAACGGCAGCCTGTGCTACACCCTTGGCAGTGGGCGAGGGGCGGCGTCGCGACACACCCAGGTCTATCAAACCACATCTCAAACTGACGATTCATCAGAAGAAGACATTCCTGACGGACACCTGTCAGATGACGAAGACATTTGGTGGAAACAAACATGGTATGGAGGCACTATAGCAAGAGACGGGCTACCCTCCGGCTTAGCCGACAGGGATCCCCTGTCCGATGATGATAACGGAATGTTTGAGGACAACGGCGATGCAAGTTTGACTTCGAGTCCGGCGGCCGCCGCGTCGCGGCGAAGCGTGCCTCGAATGCCGTTACGAGACAGCTAAGACACAGATATCAATCATCGTGACAAAGGAAGGTTTGATTTGCAATATTTCTATAATCCTTTTTACAGATATACTATCTGTCATTGATGGGCCTTTCCAACTTCCCAACGACTGGCAATGCGCTCGCATAGATGCCGCTGTAGCCAGATCTGTCTCGAAAGACGAGGCAAAGGCAAACAAAGATGCCCAAGCTGCCTTGAGAAAAGAATGGGACAGACCGCGAGACATTGGCACGTGGATCGAAGATGGTGTTAGGGAATATTCCGATGTTGTTGCCGAACTCAAAAGGAAAACGGCCCATGCCGGCCGCTTGTTTGCGATCCTTGTTGAAAAGAACTCAGAGTTACCGCTGGGACACAAAGACCGCAAGTACAAAGGTCGGGTGGTCTTTGACGGTTCAAGTGTTAGAGATCAAAACATGGACGTGGCACTATTTCAGGAACTTGCCAGCAGTCCCGCGACAATGCAGGCCAGCAAAGCAGCCGATACTTACGGGCTGCTTGAAGGCCACAGCATCGAACAGGCTGACGCTCGACAAGCTTACACACAATCAAAGTTGGGAGGCACTCCCACTTGGGTTTTCTTGCCTCGTGACGAATGGCCCGAAGCATGGTCCAACATGAGGAACCCCGTGTGTCCACTGTACTTATCTTTGTACGGACATCCTGATTCGGGCGGGCACTGGGAACAGCATTGCGAGGGACATGCCACGACGAAAGGTTTTGTGAAATGTAGTCCGTGGCGCAGCTGTTACTTCCACAAAGAATTGCAAATTGTCTTGATCATTTATGTTGATGATTTCAAAGTGTCGGGACCCGCCGACAAGCTGGCCCAGGGATGGAAGTGACTTCAAGAACCTTCGGAAAATTGCCCTAAGGGCATAGAAATAGATCCCCCAACGGCTGTTGGACGATATTTAGGATGCGAGCATAGATTATCAACTCAGACAATTGAGTGGCACGGAGAATTACCTACGTCACTCGACCCGCCTCCTCCAAAAGTTAAGAAAAACGCCTCCGTCACAGACGAGAGTAGTGAGGAGGAAACGGGGGGTGACTCGGCATCTCAGATGACCGAGCCATACCAGCCGAGAGAACCTAAACTAGTAAAAGTCATCGAATACGATATGACCGAGTTTTTCGATTCCTGTGTTACCCTATACGCTCAATTGACGGACACAGACCCGGCCACTTATCCGGCCGCGGGTACCCCGTTCGGCCCAGAACTTACTGACCTAGAAGACGGACGTGGCGGCCCCAGAGGAGAGATTTACTCCCCAGCTGACGAGGCTATAGCATCAGCGTTACAGATCAACGTTGACACCGGCCCTCCTGATCAAGAAATCGAGGTGATTGGCCTCGATGCCGCAGCAGCTAGCCCTGATGACCCTGAGCCACCGACTCAGTCGGGAGTGTTTCAGCCAATTGCAGCAAAAGCGTTGACGAAAATACTTTACGGGGCTAGAATGGCAAGATACGACTTACTCCGCGCCGTGTGTCAAACTGCCAGTTGCATCATAAAATGGACAGAACAACAAGACATGGACCTCTTCCGCCTCATATGTTACATAAAATGTACATCTCATTATCGTATGACCTCGTGGGTGGGTGATAAGAAGGAGGATGTTCTGTTAAAACAATACTCTGGTGCAGATCTGGCGAGTGACATCCGAACACTCAGGAGCACGAGCGCTAGTTACCAAGCCATATGGGGCCCATATACACGGGCAGGACAATCGATGAGTTCGCAAAGACAAACATGCGCATCTCATAGTACACTTGAGGCCGAGATCGTTGCGGCCGACCTTGCGTTACGCAAGGAGCTGCTTGCGGCATTAAGATCCTGCTGGATAGACCTGCACGACGTTTGTTCCTGGAAGATAACCAAGCAGTTTGCAAGGTCATCAAGGCAGGCGGGTCAATGAAGCTGATGCACCTACCAAGAACGAATAGAATTGACGCAGCAGCTGTGCCCGAACCATTTTCTCGTGGCCCTGTTCAATTACAGTACGAAAGAACACAAAACGAGGATGCAGATATTGGAACAAAACGATTCGTTGACCCAATGGCATGGGTCAAAGTACTATACCTCGTCAACATAGTGACGCCTAAGTTCTGGGCCGCTAAGCGGCACCTAGATTATCTTGATTCAATGTTGTCTGACGGACTTCCCCTGAAACCCGGGGGGGTTCTCAAGCCCCGCCTGGGCCCTAGTTCGGCCTTGCGGAGAGGAGCTGCCACACCTAGCAAAAAGTCAAACAAAAAGAAAAAGCGCCCCAACAAAGGCAAACCCGTCGCGGCTGCCCCCGGCCAAGCCGAGGGACTATTAAAGACGAAGAATGCAGTCAGCTCAGCTGATGTTGCAGGTAATGTTACTCCTCAGATGGGCAAAGGGCGTTACAGCAGGAGCTCCGAGAAAACGAGAGCGATTGAAAACACAACAAAAAGAAGCTCCGATCGTGAGATGAAAACCATGTTTGGAATATCGGACAGTGAAAGCGAGTCAGAGCCTTCCAAGAGACCTGAAAAACAGGGAGGCTGCTTCTCACGACGATCGCCCGCTTCACAATCCGCACTCTGCGGTAGCTGCCAACTTCTATGATAAAAGGGATGAATGGATGAGACAAGGACAGAATTTGATACGACATCACTATGTCCCGAGACTTGTCACATTTATGCCGACAATCGGGGATTGCCCCGTCGAGCTTGATAAGCTTGATGATAAACGTCGCACATACGCCGTCAACTCCCAACAAGGTTTGACGATAGATCGCATCGATAATTGGCGTGACGAAGAAAGCAGATATCATCACCCATTTGAATATGACTCAGATGGCGATTCTAGCGACGGGGATTATTGCCTCAGCAAATGGACGGGATACACAGAATTTAAAATCCGAGAAGATTGCGCCCCGGCCACTCAGTGGACCGGGGAAAGACTTTTATTAGAGTACTGTTGCGGCCCCCAAAGTAGAATAGGAGACCCGAAGAATTTCGTTGATAACTCATGGAAAGTGATTCGATACACCGAGGAAGAGGACATGAGGACGGATGAGGGACTCAAAATAGCGCTTAACGACATAGCTGCGTTTAAGGGAAAACATATCACGTTGTGGGGCTCCATGCCGTGCACGGGGGGCCCCCCTCGGCAGCATATGAACGAGGCGCATTATTTCCGCGCCGGAAACCACAGGGCCATGCGCAGACTTCGGGGCATTAGAACTGATTTCCGTTATCTATTCTGGAATTTCCGTGAGATTGCCCGTGCTGCGCACAAAGCGGGGGGCGTTGCATGCATCGAATGGCCTACCCAATGTAATTATTGGAGAGACCCTCAGGTAAAGAGTTTTCTTCGAGAGTTGGGATTTGCCAAGACGGCGCTGCACGGGCGCGCGTGCGGATTGAGGGATAGTAAGGGCAATTTCGTGAAAAGGCCCTGGACGATAGCCACCACCTCTCCCATTGTTGCAGAGGGGTTAGAGCGTAGATGTGATGGCACACATGAGCACGTTGAGGCTAGGGGACGAGAGTGCAAGAGCGCTGAAGATTACACCGATGATTTTGCCAAGCAAGTTCATCTTGCCATCGCCAACGCTGCTGAGAAAGGTGGGTCGTCTCGTCGTCGTCCCACCTCCTTTCCCAATCCTATATGCGCCGCTGCCGCTTCGGCTCAACAGCCTGCGCGGGCTGCCCCGCGACCGGCCCCCCGTAGAGGCGAGCGGTTGCCTTGCCGCGACTGCTCGAATCTCGCTTGCCGCGGTTCCCGCGTGCCGGAGATACCGACGACTGAACCCATGCGTCGCCCGCTGAAGAAGAAGGCGGACGGACCACTGGGCGATGACGCGATCTCAATCCATTCTGACGACATCGTGGATGAAATTGATTCCGACGTTGTTGTTGACAAGGGCAGAGAGGAAGAGGATTACAATAATGCTCTCCTCGCCACAATTCGAAAAGCCTCAACGCCGGCTCAGCCGAGCGGGATGGCTTGCCCACCAGCTCAGCCGGATGGGACAGGGCATGAATACTTCAGCCCAAATAATATTACATTTGAAGATGATGCTGGAATGGAAACTGCCCCTCAAAACAATTCTCGCTCAAAGAAAGTGATTGATCCCAATGTAGAAGACGTCGAATCATGGAGAAATGAAGAAGTCTTCAAGTGCCTCCCTGATAAACTAAGGGAGTGGTCCCGTGCGGGACCCAAAGACGGAACTATCAAATTTGCGCCGTCAAAGGGCTGGGGTTGGCGCTACACGATGTGGAAGAACGACATATTTTGCACGAGAAATGACGCCGTCGTGACTGCATTGAGGGCGGACCTGGAAACAACGTCTCAGACGATATTCCAGCGTTTATACTCCCAGAGCTCCCAAGACCCGTGGACCAAATCCCCGTGGGAACGTTCCTCCAAACGTACCCTGGTGAAAAGACGAAGTTGATCAGTAGGGTGTACACGAGAACCCCGGAGGAGAGCTTTCGCGGTATTATACGGACGCTCGAGCCGGGAGAAGTGCTTGGTCCCACCATCGGCCCAGCCGTTCGGCACGAGACCCACTGGGGCAGTCATGCGAATGCACCAGTGGCGGACCACCCGGAAAAATGCTCCCAGAAGGTCTGGATTTATATTTGGAGGCCTTCCCCTCGAAAGCCTCCCCACGGCTCAGCCGTTGGGGAAGGGTGGGGAACGATGTTCGCTTTTCCAGTGGTCAAAGGAAAATACAGTGCACCTGTGCACGTGGTCGAGGAAGCCCTTACTGCCGCCGCAAAGGCGGCATACTTCGAGGACGCACCCACACTGGAGGAAAAGACAGCGCCCCTGGAAGAGGCCACAGAATTTGAGAAATGGCTGGCCGAAGACGGACTCAACCCAGATGCTGATGAGGACTCACCACAAAAGAAGCCGAAGACTGCAACGGAGGCGCCCGACGACGTGATCGCCGAGGAATGCCAATCAGCAGCCGAGGGCCAATATCAGCCACCATTGGATGACCATGGGACTGGGAAACAGGCGGCCGGCGGGACACCTGCCGGCCAACCTCCCAACATTGAGAATCCTCTTGGCTTAGCCAGTGGAGGCAATGGTGGCGCTCCCCCTCGCGGCTCAGCCGGCGACGATGGGCATCAACCACCATCTGGCGGGTTCCCCTCACGTGACGACCCCCCCCCCCAGGGGGAGGAGGAGGAGGTGGACCGCCGGACTCGGGACCCGCAGCGTCAGAACCCGAGCCCGAAGACAAACCGTACATCGGTCGCGGCCCGTGGAACGTCCTTGAGTATCTTCGCATGAAAGGGAGCTTTGGGCGCGTTCCGCCTCCCCGGGATGAATGGCGAGTAATAATGGACGAAATCCTGGAACTTTATATGGGAGTCACGGACCCAAAATTGAGATTCTGGTCAGCTAACCTGGATTTTGCCGAGAAATGTCAGGCGATTACAAAGGTCGCCGAGGTTCATGGTCACTCGTGGATTCCATTCACCGGAGAAGACCTCGCCACCATGTCGCCCACGGGAAAATATGTGGCGGATTCTTCCGGCCTCTGACCAAGATGAAGAATGGGAATTATCGTAGTTGGTCATGTTCCGCACACATCGTGTCTGACTCCACAATTACGTTCAAGGACACATCATGGGCGCCTTAGCCGAGCCTCATGCCTGAATATCACATGCGAAATTCGGTATTTGGAAGCGCACAGTCGGCTAAGAGTGGAGCACTACTCAACGGAATTGCCGCCGACTCCGCGAACTTTCAGCGGGGCAAACAATGGTATCATAATGAAGGGACCCACACCCCAATTCGTTTCGCTTTGTGGAATCTCAACGACGTTGTTGACCAATCGGGCAAATTGAACGGAGTAGGCAGTGGAGTCAAAAGAATTGAGAACCCGCTTACTTTCGCAGGGAGCCCCAGGCAGATGATAAAGGACGCCGTGGATTTGATCGACGACATAATGAAACGGTCTCAACAGGGGACTATCGACATAATGTATGTCGGCGGGGACTCGACGTGCTGGCAAATTGGTGATGACGGTGTCGGCCCGATGTGGGACGATGTTGCCACTATGGTCCGAGCCAGGATGAACCGTCGGATTGAACACTTTAAAACGATAGGATTGTTCCCCAGAATAATGATCCTCGACGGTGTCAGCCTATACCGTCAGCTTAGGCACCGCAATGAGGATGCTTTCCATTTCTGTGCTTCCCATGATGACTATCAAGTGTTTGACGGGGGAAAATCCCGAAAGGTCCTTGCCGCGGATTTGTGCGTCGAATACATGATTTAATCGGCCAAATTGGCTGTGCTATTTTTCTGTCAACCTGCCTGCGGCTTAGCAGTCGGGGAAGGCCGCATAACCTGTCCGGTGAGGGGGGACAAGTACGCCCAACAGGAGGCGAAAGTCCAAGATATTATCATGTATTGGCAGGACTGATCCCCCACAGAAGGTAACATTCCCAGGTCGATACTTGGCGCGCTCCCATTTAGGGAAAGACTGACCGACGAACGCTTCCCTGTCGTTTCGAACGGAACTGGAGGCAGTGCTAGATATTCGTTCTATTCAGATGAGTTTAAAGACTTCCTTAAAAGGGGAGGCGCCTATGAGGACTTCTTCCCATGGAGAGATGATGCTTACTTTTTGCCCCGAGGAGAAGTCTTCTGTCCTGGAACGCCACCGAGGGGGAAGACCCAGAGACCAGCGACCGAGGGAGTCCAGAATGATGAGCCAATGCGTGCCGTACTCAAGGAACTCAACAAAGCAGCACCGACGGCGATACCGAGCGGCTTAGCCGTTGCGGCGAGCAGTGCAACGCCAGGGGACATTGCGATCCCTGTCTATACTAAAGTTTTGACCGGCCAGCCCGGAACAGTTGCCGCAACTGACAAGGCCAAACCCGTTGGCTCAGCCGGAACGGGCTCTGGTTCTAGCGCAATGACGGCTCAGTCGCCGCGCGCCCCTCCGTTGGCTCCTGCGACCAATATCAAGGATATCGAAACCCCTGGGGAAACAGCTGAACGTACCATTCGTGAGAACTGCCCCGAGGGTAGGTTGTCTTTGATTAGCATGCGGCAAAAGAGCAAGTTTCCAAGGAGGCCGAAAGAAGGATGTCCTGGAGAGGAAGAATGTTTGTGGCCGGTCCATAAGGAGTATCAGCAGATAAAGAATCTGCCGATGAAAGATGCAAAGACGGGTGAGGTCGCTCGCCATGACGTCCTCTGCCCATTCACGGTCGCCAGCGGCAAACTTCACCGGGGCGTGACGCCGTCAAATGCATACCCAGGCGAAGAGGGACGAGCTGCTGAGGTCGCCGAGGGAAGAGATCCACCTCACAGCTCGGAACGGAAAACGATCCTAAAAGACGCGAGCAGCCCAGTGTGGCTTGCCCACCGGATGCTTCAGCCAACGACCAGAGTTCCACCGATGACCAAGAATTATCTAGTGCCGAACTGGGTTGGCTTCTTCAGGATCAAAGCAGACAAGTCGATACGAACGCTGAATGCCACCGTGGCCGATCGCTTGAATTGGGCAGATTTGAGGTTGACATCCCACAATGCGGGCAAAGCCCATTGCGTCGAACTAGCGTTGCCGTTCTTCCTGACAAAAGATAAGCTCGCGGAGGTCTCAGACCTATCCACCAGCTGGACAAAGCAGTCGCATGGTACGTCAGTGTCAACGCTTCATGCTATTTTGGAGGGACATCAATTGCTTCCGTCAAATCCTCAATACGGCGGAAGCGTGAAGACACATGCGGTTGGGGTGTATTCGTTCCCATGCACTGACAACCCCAGCACTCACACCACCCACTCCATTGCGGAGGAGACCTTTGGTGACGGCATTTGGGTTACGGCCGAGATTGCCCACTATGCCAAGACGACCAAATCCATTAGAGGATCACCGACTCAATACGTGAGCAATCCAGAGACTGACGTTTCATACGAGTTGAGGCTCTATCATTGGACTGCAGCAGCCGTGTGGGTTACTCAAGCATGGACGCGTTTGCTGCATATTGCCAGAGATAAAGGATGGAATCTGGAGGTGGACTTTGAGTTTGAAAGGTACCGAGCCCCAGAACGGACCGAGCACACGGACAGAGCCCGCGACGCTCAGAAGGCTTGGGTCCCTGGCTCGACTTCCCTCGAATGGCAAAAGGGGGCGCCCCCTTATTTGAGGGGAGAAGGCGAAACAGACGAAGAAAAATACGATGATATGTGGCCGTAGCTCCAAGACAAAGGAGTCAGGCTGACCAAGATTCACCCCATACGCAGGGGCGCGGCCTCGGATAGATCAGCTCAGCTGGTCGAGCAGAATGCAAAGGAGAAAGAGAGGGCAGCTGAGGGGGGCGAGAAGGAGCTGCCGGCGGCTAAGCCGCCCGGCATTCCGTTTTCAATGGACAGAAAGGACTTGCCTGATCTTGGAGGGGCGCTTGCGAAGCCCGAGAGGGCCTATAAGGCACCGCCCCCGAGGGCGGCTAGTCGGCCCCCCGCTCCTCCTCCCCCCGGCGGACCGAAAGAGGTCCCCGCCAAGGAGGCCCCGCCAACGATTCGTACTCCATCGAGTCCTCCGGAACAACGGCCGAATATTACTAGGCAGACGCGCGCTCCACCTGCGAAAGAGGCTTCTACCAAGAAGGCCCCTCCCCCGAGGACCGATCCCAGACCGGAGAAATTTGGTCAACCGCCAGCGAAGATGCCTCGGCATGATGGAGATCCCGCTACTTCTATGACTGCCCAGTCACCGGCTAAGTCGAGTGGCTCAGATGCAGTTGGCAGCAGACCTTGGAGGCCGAGCGTTGCTGATCCTCCGTCAGACTTGAATATACTCGCCGGAACCAACATTTCTGGCTCCTCGTCTGTTACGCGGAGCCATCAGGCAAATGAGCTTCGCTCTAAGCAAGCACCTTCCAAGCAGGCACCCAGTGGGACCAGACACCGGGACGACCCGCCTCGTGGCGATGGCGGTCCCGTGGGCGAGCGATCTCGGTCTGCGCATGCTACACCTACAGAGGCGAAGGCGGCCTCTGACGATGCTGGTGTTCCTGAAAGAGACGGAAACGACGATGCACCGAACATGCGCGACGTTAGCCCCACGGCTCAGTCGGACGGGGGTCATTCATCTCTGTGTTCACCTGAATTGGAAGGAGATGATGATTTTACTACCATCAGAATAGATGTCTCGTGATTGCATTTTGAATACCCCAAACCCAGTCCAGCGTTGAGAAATGATTATTTATTATTTTTTTTTTTTTAAAAAAAAAAAAAAAAAAAAAAAAAAAAAAAAAAAAAAAAAAAAAAAAAAAAAAAAAAAAAACTCTATCACTCACGAGGGCTACAATCGAGAGCAGATGACGCCCAGGACAACACTGCTCTGATGAAAAAGTTCAGAATTGCTGCTGCATCGTACATCAAGGCAGCGAAAAACATTTACGATATAAGTATACCAGACGAGCTGGAGCAGCTAAACACACATTCCCCTGCGTGGAATGACTTTGCCAATGCTATCGTCGAACAAATTTTGAAGTTGGGCAGAAATTTTGCGCGCGCTCCGATGATAGCGGACGGACCTCGATGGTCACGACGCAAAAAGGCAGAAGGGTCTGGTAGTGTGGTCAGAGCGCCTACTCCTCCTGCCCCTCCGCCCGGCTCAGCTGGAGCGGAACAAGAGAGCCGCCGTGATGCACAACGTGAGCAATCGAGTCCGACACAAGTGCCATCGGACGAGGGAGCATCACACATTAATGATGATGGGGCAAAACATGTCCCTAAAGGCCGAGCTCCGTCGCTACCGGGGGCCTCAGGCCACCCGGAAATACAAGAAATGGACGTAGAATCGGACGACCCCTGCTCAGAGTATCCGCACGAGAAAGATCCTCAATTTCTGGAATCAGTGGATGATGAAACTTTTCCACATGGACCGGCGTCTACGAATATGTTCCGAAGATTGCGCCTTCCGCCTACTCCAGATAAAAGGCAGGGACGGCCGCAGCACAGGGACCCTTACGATGGGGACCAAGATGTCATGCTGCTGAATTTAAAGAGAAACGATTGTATGTGACAACAGATGAACGCCATCGCACACTCCAGGCTACGCCTGGGCCTCTAAAGCAGATGCTCCAGGACGCCCATACTACGGGCCCTGTACCACCTAACGTCGAAGCCATCCGTAAACAATCGGGAATTTCGCTTAGATACCTGGCAGAATGTGTGGAAGATCCTATCTTTGCAATATTGGCAGGTCTCAATCAAGACGACGGATCTTTCGCGTATGCAAGGGATTATCTGAGAGCCGAATTTCATTCTGATGACTGTCCTGATGGATTTTCTCCAGGCGCCTATGCGTGCTTGCGGCCACTTATAGTTGGAGAAGATGACGGCGAAAACCCGGCTGCCTTAGGCAGTTCGGGCACCTGGAGTGGCATGAGTTTCCGAGCGGATGATTTGGCCAAAATAATAGGCCAATGTGCTGTATACATCGCGAGGCACTGTTCGGACTATGCTAGATCGTCAGGAGGTTGGGTCTATTTTGGGGACCTGGTACAGAAGTTATATGATGACGGTTTTACTTTCCAATCGTACGCCTTGGCTGCACACAGCTTAGCTGCGTCGCCGGCGGGGACAATTGATGTTCTGGGGAGTTCCCCCAAAGACGGCCCCAATATTGCTGGAACACTAATTCACGCTCTATGGGACAAACACAATAAAAGATCTCTACAAGAGATCAATGGAAGGGAAATGCCCATACCGATATTCTATAGGGCATGTCAGGGACATTCAACGCTTACCGCTTCGATTGAAAGAACGCATGTCCCGCGCGACCCTGGCCAAGTCAGGAGTCACGGATCTCTTCTACATATTACGAGTCTACAGGCATTCTTGGAGTCTACGAGTGGAAATGCTTGCTTTCCAAAGGGCAACTCTGGGCTGTGTCATGCCGCAGATTACGATTTATTGCGTTTACTTCCGGCACATAACTGCCCAACTATGCCTGACCCCTCGGATTTTCCTCCATGGCTAAGCCAAAGGAGATATGGACAAGCGCCCACTACAAAAACCGCAGCATCTATGGGCAACCAGGCTCGGGAAGGGGAGCCGCCAAAGGTGGGTGCCTTGAACGTGGAAGACATACGCCACCTCTGGCCATGTCGCCCCAACCTCAAGCATCATGAACAATGGGATATTATCCTTGTTTTCACCGGCAGAGTACTCACTCGCTTCTCGTACAGAGTATGCCCAGACGGGACATTGGTGTCCCAGGAGGTACCGAGATTCACAGACATCGACAAAGCCGTCGCGAGGCAAAGGAATCAGATGCGCTGGACGGTACTCTTTGACCGCGAATTATCTTCGTACGAGGTCATCTTCGACAACGCGTCGATTATTGCCTGGGTTAACACAGACGAGAGACTAAGTATTAATTGGGATCACGAAATAAGAAGATTGGATACCTCAATTCAAGATCGAATCATATCTACCCCATGGGATGACGATGGGAGATTCCTTTGCTTCCGTCACCACTGGGCGAGGACGGGTTTTGCCAACTGTCCCGTCTGTAATTGCCCAATCCGATATAGATATGGGGTCTCACATGATTACATGACCCAGACATGGAAGTACAAAACTATCCCGCAATCCCTTGAGGCACATGGTATTTGGATAATTGTGGAGGACGAAGGATCTCTATCATGGGATCTTCGTGTATACATGGAGGCGCGCATAAGGAGACAAGGGAGAGCTTCTGCTAACGCTGCGAAAAACGTCGCCAACAACAATCAGCAGGAGCGAAAATGGGAAACCAGCTTTGCCACAATGGCGGCTGCTGGCACAATCTTTGGCAACAGTCAACAGGGGAACTTTCCAGCTTGGATCCCAGAGAACGCCGAGGCTCAGCCTCCGGCGCGACATGCTCTTTTCTTTGAATACTTAAGGCCTTTGGTCAGGAGATTTATATCGTGGCTAGAATACTCGGCCACAAATGTACACAGGCGAACCCCGGCTATTAACAAATGGTGGCCAAAATTGTGGGCGACTGGTTTTGATCAGTACGCTCGCCCCAGATCCTGCCCAGCACTACAAGAATTTCAATGGCCTGATGAACCAGATGACTTGGTCACACCTAGGATTGGCTGGGCACAATGGTTCAACAACATGAGGAGAGCAAACCTCTTTGTTCCTACACTTGCCACAGTGGATGATGCCATAAGTTTTGATGCGTCATGGTTCGGCGTATTTCCTGAAGATACTGGAAACAACGCCAACAACGACAACCCTCCTGCGAGGTTACCAGTTGCCTGGGAGAACAACTTTAGAGCGCGACCGACTCGCAGTTCTCACTCCGTTGCAAGACGGGTCGGCATGTGTCGGGACCATAGTCTTATAGTTCCCGCGCTGCGACATGCCTCTGGCTCAGCCTCGAGGGCACGGGAACAGACACAAATGGATCTGGACCTCAAAGTAATCAGCGGGCCTAAGGCCGCGTCGATAACTGACGGACTCCTTGCACTTGACGGACCCGAGGGACACGTGTACTTTCATCATGAGGACCGTCTGATTAAGATAAGATTGTTCGGGGACGAAGTTCGTGACGTTGCCGCTCATTACATAATTGAACACACGGGAATAAGCCCTACTACACCCGGCAGGGTTACCCTGAATGGAACGGAAGACTATGCGACCCCGGCGATCATCAAGAAAATAGTGGGTGACAACTGGTTAGTAACAACACAAAACATGGAACTGGGCCTCCGACCCATAAAGATTTTCGCAATTAGTCGTGAGATAATCAACTATTTTGTATCGGAGGACCACTTTATTGGTTACCCGGGGCGAATCATTCGCCCCGAAATGATGAGCACGGATGAGATCGAATCAAAGAAACGAACCGACGCACATGCCTTGGACTGCCGAATTCGCGCGGCTGTTGAGACAGACGACATTATAGAAACATGGGCCCACAACATGCGCAGGAAAGTACAGAATGACGTCCGTCGCCACGGTGCTGTAATACAAGAGGCCATAACTTGGCTACAGGATAAGTATCCTGACCCCGGTACCGATCTTCAGGACAAGGAAGATGGTCCTTTCCGCACTGCATGCGGTCTATATGGCGTCGCTGCAGCAACTGCTGCCAGAAGTATATTGCAATTTATGAACGGCAGGGATAATGACCCTGTGCACGACGGCGAAGCCGAGATCGTGGGGCCACGTGTGCCTGCTGGACCAAAGGCAAGACCTTTGTCTCGCATGCCGTCTCTTCGACCTGGCATCTTAGATGCTCAGGCGTCCGAGGAGGCCACTGGTTCTCCACGTTCTGTCGCCGGCACAGCCGTGCCGACCAGAGACGCTAACCTACAAGATCCCAACACGAGGGATCGGTCGGATTTGCGACGCGCGCGCGATGCAGCCATGGATGATGCCTCTGCCGCGGCCGCCGATGATGCCGCCGGCATTGCGCTGCCCGCGGCTGCGGACGCTGCCACAGGCGCTGCCTCGGATGCTGCCAGCAGCGCCGCAGGACACGGCTCCACATACGACCCCGACCAGTCCTACCCGACCCACGTGAATGGAATCCTTGTTGGATATCACCTCCATCGGAACAGGATCACGTGGCTTAATAATGATGAATGGTACAATTTGCCTTACTGGACCTGGCTGTCAAAGTGGGGGCATAATCATCATTTCCCGCCGAGAGAGGCGACACAGGTTGGAAATAATGACAGAGAGAGAGGGCGATCTCGCACGCCTCGTGGTATGGACGTACAGACGGGAGGATCGGCGACTTCAAACCCGCCGCCTCCGGCGCCGCCAAGGCGAGAGAGTTCGTCGAATCCGTGGGGGGGCCTCAACTGAGTGCGGCCCGCGTGACTCCGTCCGCGGCATGCGCACACCAAACACTTTACCCACACGCTAAGCGTGCTGGGCGCGGACCTCTCTACTGGTCGGCTAAGCCGGTCCAGCGGAGAGAAACCATTTATATCTATAGTGGGAAACGTCGAGCCTCTTCGGCCCTTGGCCCCCTGGCAGCCACCGTTGAGCCGTAAAAGTTTTTTGGGGTTGGCTCCGGTGGTTGTGCACATGTACAGGCCGGGGGCGCTGTGGCTGGATGGGCTCTACGCGGCCCGCCGCGGGGGGAGTAAATATGCTCCTCTCCGCCTCATACTCAATTAGAACATAACTTAGATTGCATGCAATGAACTGTCCGCGTGAACTGATGCTGCGTTTCTGCAACTGTGTAACTACTCAAACCAGCCGACCTCGGCTGGCAGGAGAGAAAAGGAGCGCGCTGGGGCGCGCGGGCGATTCGTCGTCGTCCGTCCTCGGCCTTCCTCCTCCCTTCCAATTCCCGATAGAGTGGTTTAGCTTAACGGATACCTGTCTTATCAATGTCTCATCCCGCCTCCGCTCTCCCTGAGCAGAGTGAACATGAAATCTTACTTCCTTTGTCATCTTACCCCGATTCTCAGAGGAAAGACTGAAGAAGAGGCAGCAGCAGTAGCAAAAGTAACTGGGGGGGAGGACGACGAAGTGGGGAAGATCGGATCGGATCGGCAGTGAGCGAAGGCAGGATCACTCCCTGTCAGCTGGGCGTGGAGGAGGAAAAGGAGGAGGAGGAGGATGCACGAGCGCCCGAGTGAAGGACGCGAGAGCTGAAGCCGAGCTGTGCCCAAGCATTGCGGCATTTAGGCTGGCATGTTTTTTTTTCGGCTTTGGTCACGCGCCCGCGAGGGTTCACAGAATGCCTCACGAGACGATTCTGGCGCCGGGCTGGGCGCCGAGGCCGCAGAGTGCGGTTATCAGATTCTGGCCTTGTGCGCCCAATAAAGGACTCAAGGGGAACGAGCATCGCTGCACGAGGAGGAAAGCCCACAGCAGGGCTTGATTTGGCATTGATTGTCTGCGCCCTCCTACACACTTTTGATTCGCAGGTCGAGAGCGCACCTCTTCCGGTCGAAGCTAAGCGGGCCGCGCGAAGCTTGAATTAACAAAGAGGGGGGGACAGAAGGAGAGGCCTCGCGTCAAGGCCAGGAGGAGGCAAAGCCTCGGGATCAGCCCTCGTACACACAGGAAAGCGGCTGAGACATCGTGATGACAACCAGCTGTGTAGCCAAGCTGAGCTCAGCCAGTGTGTGTTCCAGCATGACTCACCAAGCGCGTTCCACTACTCGCAGAGTGCCTACTCGCAAACGTCCGAACAAAAAACATGTCTTCCTTCATGTAATGGATCGTAGATATCCCGCGGCGGATCCAGGCCATTTGCGAGTAGTTACTTTTGCCTGTAGTGGAGCGCGCTTGTCGAATGACGGCGCCTCCAACCACAAGGAGTTCGGCCACCATCCAACACGACCCGGTCCATGACCACTCGCCGTGAGTCCGACCAGCGTGAGTCTGCGAGTGGGGGAGGGGGAGGAGGGGGAGGAGGGGGAGGAGGAGGAGGAGGAGGAGGAGGAGGAGGAGGAGGAGGAGGAGGAGGAGGACGACACGAAGGAAGAGAACGACGAGAAGGAGGAGAACGACGAGGAGGAGGAGTAGGAGGACGAGGAGGAGGAGGAGGAGGACGACGACGAGGAGGAGGAGTAGGAGGACGAGGAGGACGACGAGGAGGAGGAGGAGGAGATCGCGGTGCACCGCCTTCGACCCTTTCGAGCCCAACCAGCAACGTCAAAGCTGGCCAGGATCGACGCGCTGTTGCCAACCGCGAGGGCCACCCTTGGAGGCTCCAGCTGGGCCGGTGGCTTCAGGTCTCGGGAGCTCGGCAGCAGAGGGCCGTTCGGCCAACCAGCAGAGCTTCTCTGCACGAGCGATCACACGGCCATGGAGAGCAAGAGAGAAGCAGGGAGAGGAGGTTGAGGATTGTTGGAAAGAGGAGGAGGAGGAGGAGGAGAAGAAGAAGAGGAGGAGGCGAAGGAGATGAGGAGGGAGGGAGGGAGGAAGAGAGAGAGAGAGAAGGAGGGAGGGAGGAAGAGATAGAGGGGGAAGGTGAGGGGGAAGGTTGGGGGAGGGATGAGGAGAGGAAAGAGGAGGAAGAGGATGAGCAGCAGCAATAGCCAGAGGATCATAGTCACCTCACCCACCCGAGTACACGATGTTTTCACGCCACGCCAGCACTTGGAGTGTATTTAGCATGGTATTTGACACAAGCCTTTCCATTCATCTTCTGTGGGCGTATGGTGAACGCGACGATGTCATATGCAGTGCGTTTCAGGATCGGAGTGGCGCGCGGTCAGCACGACTGCAGATGTTGTGGCTTTACACGCTGCAATGAGCTCTGGCCACCTCTCGCACGGTCGCCTCGCATGGTTGTCTGTCCGCACGGCTAAGGAATATCCCCGGGCAGGAGTGAATCAGGATAGGGAGGAGGCCACGTCACTGTGGCTTCGGTGTGGGGGGGGGCTGGACGCGCAGCTCTCTACGTGATCTTCCTCACGATCGCTATGGTCGTGGAAGCCGAGGAACCCGACGACCTGATGGTAAAGCACTAACACTAAGGCAGGGGGAGCAGCTCATCGGGCTCCCGCTCCTTGCTCTCGCGCCCTTGCCCAGCTCTGCACCCCGCCAGCACGCATGGATCCGCGCGCTGCCCTCGCCAGCCTTGCAGTCAAGCGACGGAGAGGCTAGATGGGCCATAGGAAAACTCAGGCCTGATGCAATCTCGTATGGGGAGGGGAGAAGGCATCCGACCGGTAAACGCTTGGAGAGCCAAGAGTTGGTCAATTCAGTCCAGATGAAATCTCGCATGAAGAGGGGGAAGGCATCGGACCAGCAGACCCTTAGCGAGCCAAGACTTGTCTGTAGCACTGGGTTCACTGCACCCTTGCCTCAGCCCCACGCACAAGCTCCCGGAGCGGAACGGCGTGAACGGTGCCTTCATACCGCCTCCTCGTCCTCCTCCTTCTCATCCTCCTCCTCCTCCTTTTCCTCCTCCTCCTTCTCCTCCTCCTCGTCCTCCGCCTCCTCCTTCTCCTCTCGTCCCTCCCTCACCTCCTCCGTCCCTCCCTTCCTCCCTCCCCCCTGTTCTTCCATTCATACCCCCCTCAATCTCTTTCGCCCCTCCCTCCCCCGACGTGCTCTCCCTCTCTCCTCGCTCCCTCCCCTCCCCCCCATCCCTCCCTCTCTGCTCCCTTCCGTTCATCCGCCCCTCAATCTTTTCCTCCAACCCCCCTACCCTCAACATTTTCTCCTTCTGTCCCCAACCTCCGCACACACAAATGCATAGATATACAGGCATATATATACAACGAGAGAGAGAGAGAGAGAGAAACAAAAAAAAATGCTGTTGGTGCAGTTTTGAGTGTATATACATATATAAACCAGGCAGTCTATGAAGCGCAATGTGGTGTCAGCTACTACGTATGTGGTGCCTGCCAGTGGACGAGGATAGCACGAGGCGCGCACGGGCGCCCACCGACCGAAAACAAGGCAGCGCAGGCAAGCGCACTGGGTGGGCACGCGGCGGGCATAGGCGAGAACGTGGCAGCAGAGGCCAAGGACATTGAATACACAAAAACACCTAAGCAAAAACAAATAAAAACAAAGAAAGGGCGTCGCCAGGGCAGCGGCGCGAGAGCGCGAAGGCTATCGCGCGGCGCGAGCCGCGAGGCGCGAAGCTTCGTGGCCTGACCGGCCCTGTCCGGCGAGGCCGCCGGTCGACGCGGGCCGCGGCGGCGGGGCCATGGACGCCGTGGAGGCGCCGGCCGCCCGCGCGCCGTCCGCGCCGTCGGCGGGCGCCGCAGCAGGCGGGCTGCGGGGCGGCCTGGCGCTGGAGGACTGCGCCGAGGATCGGCACGATAGGAGAATTGAGCACGAAGACCGGCTCGCCATGGGGAAGGGGTCCCGAGGGAACCGGGGTCCTGAGGTCTGTCGCCGTTTTGGGCTGCCCTGGGTGCCCCACGGGCCCCAGGCTGACTGATGATTGGCATGTTTTCCACCACCACCACCAGAAGTTGAAGCGGGGGGTCCTCCTCATCCTCCTCCCCCTCCTCCTCCTCCCACTCCTCCTCCTCCTCCTCCTCCTCCTCCTCTTCGTCCTCCTCCTCGCCCTCCTCCTCCTTCCCCCTCCAACTTATGGTGGTGGTGGTGGAAAACAGGCTCATCAGACTGACTGAAGCCGTGCATCCCTAGCGGACGCGTGGGCAAAATGGGTGGAACAATCTATAACGGAATGTACAACTGCACAAGTACAGGAGGAAGGAGAAGGAGGAAAGAGGGAGGAGGGCATATTAGAGCAGTTTGTAAATTGACGTCGCCCATTATTGTCTCGGGCGGCCCCGGCGCCTGCGGAGGGCCCAATTCTGAGGGGCACCGTCGGCGTCGCACACTAGTTGTTTAATTAGGGAGGCGTCGTTTGGGGAAGCGATTTTCTTATGTAGGTCGACTTGCCGATCGCGTAAAATCGTGGACAGAGGCTTAGAACAGGCGTTGTCCAGCACAGTTGCGCTCGAAATCTTGCAAAAGAAAGAAGGCGGTATCCTCAGCATGTTTCTCGATCTCTTGCAGTGGAAGGCGTCCAACCTGTCGTTGTCCTTTTTAAGTGCCACAACGAATCAAGCGAGTACAACAGTTTGCTCAGCACGCAAGAAGAATAGATTTGAAGCTTTCGTTTCATTACAATACCAGAGTGGTTCCACACTTTACATACATCCTGAAATGTTGAGTTTGCTTCCCCAGTCGTTTTAGTAACTCGCTTCCAACGCGTCCATCCTCCATTACCAATACTCCCAACAATACTCCCAACTAAACAGCTTGTTCCACGACGTTCATCGGCTTCCCGCCCGGGTTCTTGACACATTCGCCAGTATATATTTGCACCTGCACATTGTTATCCCGATTGAGCTCGAGGCCGTACTTCTTCCCTTCCAACAATTATAGTTTCCAGCATGCGTTGTAAACTGTCGGCGCTCAGGGATATCAGCGCAGTGTCGTCTGCATACAACACGTCTTGCAGACGACAGGGGCCCCAGGGCTGTCAGAAAACGGCTCAGGATGAAGAGCTCGCCCTTAGCGAAGGCACCAGGGTCCAGGACCCGTTTCCCGCAGAACCCGCTTCCCCCATGCTGACCGACAGCAGTTCTTGCCCATCTTGAACGGGATTCAATGCGGGTGTCGCCGCGGACGTTGGCCACTGAAGGCGAGAAATCGCTTGCCCAGCAGCAGCCGCTGCCGATTTGGGGCAAGATTTGCGTCTGGGCATCGTGCCCAGCTTCTCTGTACCCATGTCTCTAGGCCTCCCAGATGGGGTCGGAGTAGGTGGGGTCGAAGGATCTCGACGCATCGCCGATGCATCGTCGATGCGGCTCGATGTGGAGCCCGCCCGATTTTCTCCACGCCGACGTCGCCGATGCATCGCCGATGTATCGGCGGTGCGGCGAGAACTCGGACCCCATCTCGGAGATTATCCGAAGAGAAGACCCGAGGACTTGGACGCCCAGAATGGATACGACAAACACAGGAACGATGCCTTATAACAAATGTTGTCCAAAACCGACAGCGGCCGTTGAGCCGTCTGTCCGACTCAAATGGGCAATCCGCGGGACCGACAACGAGTCCTGTTCAAAATGAATTGCTGTCGATCTATACTGGGTGCCCAGAGGAGCTGCAGGCGCTGAGGGCGGCGAGCGCCGAGCTGCAGGAGAGGTGCCTGGAGGGCCGGCAGGCCGCCACCAGGGCCTGCGCCCTCCTGCAGCGGGGCGACTTCGGCGGGGCCCGGGCCGCGCTGGCCGCCGCCAGGGCGGCCGTGCAGCCCGAGGCGCTGGCGTTCTGGGGCGACGCGCGGCGGCGGCAGGAAGCCTGCCAGGCCGCGGGGCTGGGCGGCTTCCTGCAGGCCTGCGCGGCGGGCTCCTGCTTCCTGGCCTTCCTGGAGCGGGGCGCGATCACGCCGAGCCCCTCGGCCTGCTGGGGCTCCGGCCTGGCCGACGTCGACGACGAGGCGTACCTCCTCGGCGTGGTCGACGCGGCGCGCGAGGTGGAGCGGTACGCCGTGAACCGCGGGCGGGCCTTGGACCTGGCCTCGGTGCAGCTCTGCGCCGGGGTGGTGCGCAGCTTGGAGCAGGCGATGATGCAGTTCGACCTGCGCAACGGCGACCTCCGGCGGAAATTCGACGGCATCAAGTACGTGGCGAAGAAGTTGGAGATTGTGGCTTACGAGGTCGACCTGGCCGGGAGACGCGCGAGTGCCGTCGCGCCCCCGCCGGCAGAGTCCGCGGCCGCAGCGGAGCCACCAGCGAAGCGAGCCAGGCAAGACCTGCCACCAGGCACGCAGGAGCAGGGTGCGGTGGACCTGGGCCTGCTGAGTGCCATCAAGCGTCGGTACGACCAGTACGACACGGTTAGGGAACAGGTCATAAAGCGTTCCCGCGACGTGCTCAAGAGTGCCAAGAATGCAGTGTTCGCGCTGCAGCGCGACGACTTCAAGAAGGCCGACGCCCTCATCCAGCAGTGCTCTGGGTATGCCACTGCGATCTTCGCAGACGCAGTGCAGGGCGCCCCCTCGCTGCGTGGGGGCGGATTTGCCGCCGCGTTGGAAGAGCTCGTGGAAGCGCTGCTGTACCGAGCATACCGGAAGGATCGGAGACTTCTGAGCAGGAAGGAGGTCCAGGAGGACAGCGGCCTATCGTTTGAGCTGTCGGTGGCCGAATACCTCGGCGGCCTCACCGACCTCACTGGCGAGGTGGTGCGCCTGGCTGTGCGCAGTGCCGGCAGGGGCCGGGAGGCCGTCGGGGATGTGGAGTTGGGCCTCGCGTGTGTGGACGCCGTGTACGCCGGCATTCAGTCGTTGCCCTTCTTGCCCGGCAGTCTGGGCAAGAAAGTCTGGCCCCTGAAGGCGTCTCTCCAGAAGATCGAGGGGGTTCTCTACGAGCTCGCGCTGCTGTCGGAGGGCGGCATCAGCGTCCGCGCACCGGCCTCGTCCGTCGAGCAGGGCTCTGGCGATGCCTGCTTGGACGAGCCAGGCTTAGCGGAAGAAGAACGGTAAAAAAGAAATGTTCCGCCGTCGGGGCACGCCTGTCCCAGAGCTGGAAAGTTTATAACCGCGCGTGCTGCCGTAGGGGTATGAATTGTCTGGCCGCCCTGGGACAGGCTAGCCGCCATGGGACGGGCTCCCCCGACGGCGGAAAAGTTTTACCCCCCCACCCACACAGTGCTTGCACGTATGGGGTCTTACCTGATCCCCAAACAGTATTTACATTTAGGGGGTTTCTTATTTCCCGTCTAAGGAAATGTGCCTAATTGTCGGTGTGGCGGCTATGTTGTCGCCGTCGCCGCCCCGTCGCCGCCTCGTCGCCGCCCTTCGTCTGGATTTGATTGTCGGTCTGGCGGCTGTGTTATCGCCGTCGCCGCCTCCTTGCCGCCCGTTGTCTGCACCTGATTGTCGGTTTGGCGGCTATATTGTCACCGTTGCCACCCCGTTGCCGCCGATGTTCTCTTTTCTACAAGAGATATAGACTCTCCCCCCCTGCCCCCCCAGGACTTCCCAGCACCCCTTCGCGCATTGCATTTTCATACTTATTCTGCACATTCGTCCATCCGAAATATGAATTCATACTATCCCAGCCAAACTGGTACCGCCCCCCCCCAATCCTCGACAGAACATATTATGCGCGCGCACTCGTTCTATCAAAAATCACAAGTTTCCCAAAACCCTTTGGTAACAAATTTGACGAAGTGCACTCGCGCGCGCGTCGTCGCGCGCGCATGCCGAAATCTTCAAAACCTTAGGTTCTGTAAGGATGTCAAAATCGAATGCCCCGAAAACAGATTAAAGCACATGGTCTCGCAACAAGAACTTCCAAAGAAAAATGCGCCCGCGTTTTGGCGAATTCGTACGAACAAAAAAAAACATAGGTTGTTTCTCGACATGTCCACAACATGCTACTAAACGGGCCTCTCGCGCGCGCACGTCGGAATCGTTCGAACGCCCCTGAGCGCGTGCTTTCGCAAGATTACCTTGCAAAAACGGAGAAAATTTCACGCCCACCGTCGGGCGCGCATGCCGAAATTTCTTACAAGCCTTGGGTTTCGCAGGGAATGCAAAATTGAGTGCCCCCGAAAACGTATTTCTATATCTCTATACATATACATATATATATATATAAAAAAAGCCAAAAAGGGTTATCAACATCAGTGTTCAAGAAGCCTGTGCTCGCGCTCCTGCGAACTCTCCTGCGAACTCTCACGCCGCATGTCGAAATCATTCGAACGCCCTTGCGCGCGTGCTGGGGGCGGGGGGGCACGATACGCTTCAAACAATTCCATGCGGGCCACTCTCGCGCGTCGGCCGCGCGCGAATGTCGAATTTCTCCCACACGTTCATCACCGACGCGAGGACGCCGTCATCGTCGCCGGCGTGATCATCATCGGCGCCGTCACTGGCTTTGCCGTCGTCGTTGTCATCGTCGCCACCAGCATCGTTACCATCATCATCTTGTTTACCGTTGTCGACGTTGCAATGACACCGCGCCCACGCAATTCGCCGATTCGCATTGAAGCGCCCGCTGGGAAGTACCCAACGGTCAGCGCCACCGCGACCGCGTCGGGCGCGCCAAACTAGCTGGCCTTTGTGCGCGCACGCATGCGCGGGATAGCGCGGCCGCAGAAATCCACCAGCCAACGCCAAGCACTCATCGCAATCGCCGCCGCATGCGTTTTGCAAGCCAAGTTGCGGGTGGGTGGGTGGGATGTTTGCAAGAGCATTGGGTGTGTCAACTCGTTTGTAAAATGTAAATGCACAAAAGAGATTCTCCTGTCTATGAGAGATATAGACTCGACCCACCTCCCCCCCCCAGACGTAACAGTACCCCTTCGCACATGGCGTGTTCATATTTACTCTGCACATTCATCAACCCTAAATATGAGCCCGTACTGTCCCAGCTAAACCGGTATCACCAAAAAGTGTTATGCGCGCACATATGTTTATCAACAATCTACACGTTCGAAAATCCTTTACGACAAATTAGACGAAGTGCGCACTCGCGTCGTCGCGCGTATGCCGCAATCGTTCAAAAAGCCGTAGGTTTCGTAAGGATGTCAACATCTAGTGCCCTTGGAACAGGCAAGAAGACATGGCTTCGCAGCAAGAAATTGCAACGGCAAAAAATGCACCCGCGTTCTTGCGAACAAAACAACCATTAGTTAACATGATCACGAAATGCTACCAAGCGTGCCTCGCGCGGGAGCACGTCGAAATCGTTCGGGCGCCCCTGTGCGCGTGTTGTCGCGAGAATATATTGCAACAAATGCGACGAGTTGCACACGCGCGCAAGCTTGCTTTCGCGTTCCTGCGGATCCTTCCCAAAGCCATAGGGGATTGCACATGTTCATACAATTATGCAAAACGGGCCTCTCGTGCCGCATGTCGAAATCATTCGGACGCCCTTGCGCGCGTGCTGGGGGGGGCACATTCCGTGTCAAATAATGCGATGCGAGCCGCTCTCGCGCGTCGGCCGCGCGCGCGTGTCGATCTCTTCCCAAAAGCTTCATCACCGGCGCGAGGACGCCGTCATCGTCGTCGGCGTGATCATCATCGGCGCCGTTACTGGCTTTGTCGCCGTCGTTGTCATCACAGTCACCAGCATCGCTACGATCATCCTCGTGTGTACCGTTGTCGACGTTGCCATGATACCGCGCCCGCCCAAGTTGCCGACTCGCAATGGGGTGCCCTCTGGGAAGGGCCGAGCGGCCAGCGCCACCGCGACCGCGTCCTGCGCGACAAACTAGTTGGCAGCTGCGCGCGCGAGCATGCGCAGGTTAGCGCGGCCGCAGAGATGCACCAGCCAACGCCATGCACTCATCGCAGTCGCCGCCGCACGGGTTTTGCAAACCACGTTGCGGGTGGGTGGGTGGGCGGGATGGTTGCGCGAGCAGTGGAGTGCGCGGCTCACTGCACCAAGAAATTACTTGCACATTATAGATTGCACTGCAAAGATTGCGCACCACAAAGGTTGCACCACACAGAATGCAAAACGTAGAGAGAACATGTGTTTCCTGTTGTAAAAATGAGTTGGGAGCTACCACCCGCCCACCTGGGGTTATCCGTTGTTGCGTTCGCCCGCGAATCCAGATATTATCCAGACCCCTCGTCCATCCCATATATGGATTGTTGGCACTTGATGTATCCCCACCAGCCAGTCCACAAACGATGCCCAGGCGAGTTGCGTTAATCAGGGAAGCGGAAGAGCATGCAGTGGATCAAGAGTTGGGGAAGCCGTCAAACTGAAGTCTTGGATCAGCCTGCGCAGACCCAAGAGCGAACCGTATGTGTCTTCGTGGACCTGCCGAATGAGGCAAGGCGGGGAAGGACGATAAGGATGAGGGGGGGGGAAAAGGAGGAGGAGGACGAGGAGGATAAAGTGGAGGAGGACGGGGAGAAGGGGAAGGTGGTGGGGGACGGGGAGGAGGGAGGAGGGAGAGAGAGAAATAGGCGGATGAAGAGGAGGAGGAGGAGGAGGAGGAGGAGGAGGAAGAGGAGCAGAAGGAGGAGGAGGAGGACAATGGCGAGCTTGGAGGATTCTTGGGGCGTCTTGGGGGCCTCTTGACGGTCCCGAGGGCCTCTTGCGTACCTCGAGGAGCCTCTTGTGGCCTCTTGGGGGACTCTTGGGAACCTCTTGGGCGCCTCTTGGGGATTCCTTGGCACCTCTTTGGGCCCTCTTGGGGCGCTCTTGGGAGGCGTGGGCACACTCTTGGAACCATCTTGGAGGGCATCGATAAAAGAAGGAAGGAGCTTGAATTAGCTTTGCCTTTCTAGAGTGCCTAGAATCGTCTCTTGGACCCCTCGTGGAGCGCTCTTGTGGCGCTCTTGGGCTCTCTTGGGGCCGTCTTGGGGCCCTCTCAGGCCTCTGTCCGGGCTCTCTGGAGCTCTCTTGGAGCTGTCTTGAGGCCCCGGAAAGCCATCAAAAGCAAAAAGGCGAGAAAGCAAAATTCATTGATTTTCCTTACACAGGTGTTTGAAGGGTTTGGGCCTCTTGGCGGCCTCCGTGAGACGCTCCGTGGCCGCCTGGAACCGTCTTGGAACGGTCTTGGGGCCTCTTGGAGCATCTTGGGTGCCATTTTGATGCATCTGAGCCATCTTGTGCCATGCAAGCCGTCTAGCTAACTCCCACCCGCCCTCCCAACACATAAGCAACACCCGAGCCTCAGCATGTTCAGCGGTCGTCTGTGGGGATGGACAGCTACTGGGAACCAAAACCGAGCCCATGTGCGGGACGCTTGGGCGAGGCGCGCCACGCGTGCCAGGCGCGCAACGCGCGCCAGGCACCCCTGGGGCCCGGGCGTGCCTGGCACGCTCGGTGCGCCAGATGCGTCACGTGCCTCCGCGTGCGCCAGGTGTGCCGCATACTCCAGCCGTGCCAGGTGCGCCACGGTTGGGGCTCGTGCAGAGTGTGTCAGGTGCGCCTGCGCACGTGGCAGTACCCATCGGGAAACATGTCGGCCCCCACCATTCTTGCCGAGAACCAATGCCCATCATTGTGTCTGATTGGCCTGCGCACAGCAGGCCATATGCCACCGCCCCGCCGTCCTTGTCCAAAACCACTTGACAATGATCGTGGGGTGGCCGCGCACGATCCAGATTTAGCCGCGAGGTGCAGTTTGTATTGTGCTTTGACTGGGATGGTAGCCCTGCGCACAGCAGGCAATATGCTGACACACCCGCCGTCCCTTTCAAAAAACAGGACAAAGTGCTCGCGGGCCTCACGGTCATGACTCCAGACGTTGCCCAAAAGTGTATGGTGTGCTCTTTTTGACAGGGATGGTGGGGGGGACCCGCATCAGATTGGTTGCGCGCTCCGAATTCGGAGGCCCAGCGTGTTTCGCATTGTTTTGTTGACACGGATGGTGGGGGGGTGAGCATGGTGTCCTAATGTTCCTGGTTGGCTGCTGGTCGCCTGGAGGAGGGGGGGTATATTAATAGGGAGCAGTGATAAACCCCTCCCTGAAGGGGAAGAAGGGGGGTGGAAGAGGAGCCTCCGTAGACCACCTACGCCCAGAGAGCTGGTGGCATTGATACCGTCCCAGCCCAGCCGGTATTGACCCCCCCACCATCTTTTGTGCAAAAAGCATTATGTGCACACACGTTGATCAAAAGTAATAAGTTTTCAAGATCCCCTTCAAAAAAGGGGACGAAAGACACGCGCGCGTCGTCGCGCGCACATGCCGAAATCTGTCAAGAAACGGTGGGTTTAGTAAGGAGTTCAACAGCAGGTGTCCCGAAATCGTTTAAAACATTAGTTTTGCAACAGCCGTGTTCGCAAACATGCTCGCGCTCTCGCGAATTCCTGAGACAACCTTCAGATGTTTTCATGGTGAACATCAAATTCAACCAAACGGGCTTCTCGCACGCGCATGTCGAAATCATTCGAACGCCCTTGTGCGCGTGCTGGGGGAGCACGATCCCTGTCAAATAATACCATGCGGGTCTCTCGCGCGCGTCAGCCGTGCGCGCATGTCGAAATCTTCCCAAAACCTTCATCACCGACGCGAGGACACCATCGGCAAGATCAGCATCGGCGCCGTCACTTGGCCTGGCCGTCATCATCGTCACCATCATCGCTACTGTCATCATCGCGTCTGCCGTTGCCGACGTCGCCAAGATACCGCGCCCGCCCACGTCACTGATTCGCACGGGAGTGCCCGCGCGTCAGCGCGGCCTGCGAGACGCGCTGTAAGTGCCCAGCGGTCAGCGATCGCAATCGCCGCCGCATGGGTTTTGCAACTTGGTCGCGCAACTTATCTTGCACCGCCTATACCCCACAGCATACATGCCTCCACACCTTTCGCACACCATTCGCCAGCAACACGCCGTTTGGGGCCCACGCTGGCTAAAACTTGGCTGAGGAATTGAGTGGGTAACCTCAGGTTTCTGTTAGTGGCCGGCCCTGGGCAGCCCGCAGCAGCCCCGTGGCCGCCTCGCGGGCCCCCCGTGGCCGCCCATGGCCGCTCGCAGGGGGCTCCGTCGAGGTTTCGCCGCGTCGCCGCTTCGTTGCCGCCTCGTTGCCGCCCACTTGGTGGGGTCCGTCGAGGTTTCTCCGCGTCGCCGCTTCGTTACCGCCCTCTCGGGAGGGTCCGTCGAGGCGTGGCCGCGTCGCCTCCCGTTGTCGCCCGCTTGTGGGGGTCCGTCGAGGTCTCGCCGCCCCGTTGCCGCCCACTTGCTGGGGTCCGTCGAGGTTTCGCCGCGTCGCCGCTTCGTTGCCGCCACGTCTTCGCTCACTTTGGGGGGTCCGTCAAGATCTCGCCGTGTCGCAGCCCACTGCCGCCTCGGTGCCGCCTCGTTGCCGCTCACTTGGGGGGGTTCGGCCAGGTCTCGCCGCGTTGCCGCCGGGTGCCGCCTCGGTGCCGCCCCCTTGTGTGGGTCCGTCGAAGCTTCGCAGTGTCGCCGCCGGTTGCCGCCTCGGTGCCGCTCTGTTGCCGCTGCGTCGCCGCCCGTTGCCGCCTCGTTGCCGCCCACCTGGGGGGGTCCGTCCAGGTCTCACCGCGTCACCGCCCGTGCCGCCTCGGTGCCGCCCATTCGAGGGGGTCCGTCCAGATCTCGCCGCACGTTGCAGCCTCGTTGCCGCCCACCGCGCTTGGGCGACCTGTCGGGGTTGCACCACATAGTTTACACCACACAGCTTGCGCCACGTAGATTGCATCCCATTGCTTACACCTCCACAGTTTAATAACTTCCTGCTTCTGGTCCACGCTGAATATATACATATATATATATATATATATATATATATATGTGTATGCACATCGTCATTCGTCCTTTGAAAGGTGCTGCATGAGCTGCGCCACACGCGCTTCGACGAGAGCCGCTGGCGAGACGCTGGCGATTCGGAACGAGCGCCGGAAACGGTGACACCATAGCCTCGCGCGTCGACACGGCCGCTCCTCGGCGTCATGGTCCGCGCGAGTGCGAGTGGATAGTTCTCAGAGGGGCCTTCGCGAACATTGGAGCATTTCCAGAAGCCGAAGTCGCCCGCACAGTGCTATGCGCTGCAGCCGAGGCACCTCCATCGAAGCGGCCGTCAAGGGAATGAGGCCCTTCGTGAGGGTTCGGTCACGCGTTGCCTTGCAGCTGACAGCTCGCAGCCCAGGGACCGTCTAGGTTCGAGGGTCAGCTGGGGCCACTAGGGCGGCTTGGAGGCCAACCGCAACTCAGAGAGTTCGTTGCGTCTCTGCTTATGTTCCCTCTTTTGACGCCTCTTGCCATCGTCCTCATCGATCGTCTTCGGCCTGGTTTCTCCGGACATTGCAAGTTCAGCTGCCGCAGGTGGCTAACAACTTGTTGAAGCCTTCCGCCATGCATTTTAGTTTCCGTTTTTGTTTGTGGTTGCACCTGTGCATTCGCATGTCTGTACATGTCTGTTTGTCTTGCGCTCTCTACGTCTGTCCATGTGTCCCGTGTCCCTGTCTGTCTCTGGATGTCGTTGCCAAAATGTGTTTGTTCGCCTGTCTATCGTTATGTCTGCCCTCCTGTATGGCTGGCTCCGATTGGTTACATGCCTGTCTGCCAGTCTCCTTATATGTCTGGTTTCCCATCCGCCTCTTCAAGTACTTGTTGCTGTCTGTCTGTATTTGTCTCTGGCTGTCTGTGTCTTTGACTGCTGGCCTTTTTCTGTCCATCTACCTCTGACTGACAGGTCTGCGCATAGGCTGTACACAGGCCTACCTGCAGCCTACCATAGGTCTACTGCAGGCCTGTGCATAGGCCTGTCGCGGGCCTGCACACACCCTACCGATAGGCCTACCACATGCCTCTACACAGGCTCCGCGTAGGCCTATCACAGGCCTGTGCACATCCCACAGATCTGTGATGGGTCTGTGCACAGGCTGTGCATAGGTCTGTCGCCGCTGTGCTCAAGCAGAGTATACTCGCGCGCTGTGCTCAGGCAGATTAGAGACCTGTGCACACCCTGTGCATAAGCCGATGTATAGGCCTATGGTGGTTTGTGCACAGCCTATCGATAGGCCTGTCAAAGGCCAATGCACAGCCTGTCGATAGGCCTACGACAGGGCTATGCATAGCCTATCGGAAGGCCTATCATAGGCCTATCGATCGGCCTTCTCAGGGCCTGTGCGCATGGTCCGTCATAGGCCTATGCATAGGCTATGCACAGGCCTATGATAGGCCGGTGCACAGGCTACGCATAGTGGATTGTTATCTAGGGCCACTGGTGTGCCTGCCCGCGGCCGCTCAGCTTGCGCCGAGGAGCCGCACGTCCCAGCTGCCCAGGATGTCCCTGACTGACTGTCTGTCCGTCCGTCGCCCTGCCTACCTTTAGGTCGGGCATATCCTCCTACAGGCGGATTTTGGAAGAAAAATGAAAATAGTCAGAAATATTCAGAAATAGTCGAAAGAATAGTCGAAAGATCGTCCCCTGAATATTGTTTCTATTTTTGAATATTCCTCCTGTAGAGGGACATGCCCGATTTAAGTCTACCTGTCTAGCTATATCTATGAGGGTGACACCCCCTGCCGCCAGCCCCCCAAGCTGGGTGGTCTTGTGGCTATAGTGGAACAGCTCTGGGCCATCATGGGGCCCCTCGGGGACATTGAGGCCATCTTGGGCAATTTTGGACCTATCTTTCAGTCGGCCACGTCCCTCCACAGGAGGAATATTCAAGAATAGTCCGAAACTAGTATGGGGACGACGTTTCAATTGTGGTTCGACTACTTTTGCATATTGTTGACTATGTTTCACTCTGTCTTCCAAAATCCGCCTGTAGGAGGACATGCCCGACCAAAAGCTATCTTGAGGCATGTGGAGCCCATCGTGGAGCCCGTATTGGGCCATCCTGGGTGATGTGGGCGGCATCTTGGAGTCTTTTGGAACCACCTTGTGGCCGTCTTAGGCAACATCGGGGGCTCCGGGGGCCGTCTCGAAGGAATATTAGAACATCTTGGGAGCAAAAAATCTGGAACAGGCAAGAAGCATGGAAGACACTGTAGTGCTTCAGTATTTTTTGCCATCTCGAGGGCGTCTTGGGGCTCTCCTGAGCCATTTGAGGTCCATCTTCGGCCATCTTGGGCTCTTGAAGCCCTCTTCGAAGCTTCTGGGGCCCTCTTCGAGGCATCTTGGGCCCTCCTGGCCGCGCGGTGACGTCCTCATGTGATTACTGGGGCAACCTAGAGCGGCAAGGCGTTCGAGGGGCACCCCTCCCCGGGCGGACGTCTGCCCAGGATTGCCCTCTTGAGAACCGCTCCAGATACGAGGGCTGGCGGTCGGCTCGTGTGGTGTTCCAGATTGTTTGGCGATCTTTCGGCTCGCACAGCGGACTCGGCCGAGACAGGTGAAGTTCAACGGTCGCGTTCCATTCTTCCTCCTCCTCCAAGACAGCATAAACACAGGACTGGACATTCAAGAGACAGAACGCGAAGGAAACACAAGTAGCGCAAGACAGCAGTCCAGCAGAAGCCCGCACAACCTGCCGCCCCCACGGGGGCCGGCGGAATTGCTCTTCTTGTCTATGTGTCCAGCCGTCCTTTGGTCCATTTGTCTACTGCGCGATCTCGTTTTGTAACTTGTTTGGTTTCTACTGTTGAGCAGCCCGCCCGGGACGTCCTTCCGTGGCCGCCCCCAGCTCGAGCAGGACCCGCGCGGCCCAGGCAGGTGCTGTGCCTGGTGCCATGGCGGAGCCCTCGCCGGTGGCTGCCGCGGAGGCATTGGACAGACACCAGGTGGCCACACCGGTGGGCGAGGTGGAGGCCCGGGTCTCGAACCGTCTTGCTCTGGCTGTTTCTAGTCCTGCTCCTCCTCCACCTCCTCCTGGTCTGAGCCCCTGGTCCTAACTCCTCTCCCATACTCTCTCCTCGTCTCTGTCTTTGTCCTCGGGCCAGCCTGCCTTTGCTGCTCATCTACCTCCCCCTTCGAGCTCTTCTCCTCTCCCTTTCTTCCTTCTTCTGGTCCCCCATCTTCCTCCTCGACCCAGCTTGACTTGGCGGAGGCGGGGAATATCGTTTACTACGTTTCCATTTAGGGCCGCTTCCTCGGCACAATTGGTTAGTTGTTGTGTCGCATGTAGCTTCCAGTCTAGATCATTCCTCGTAGGTCACCGTCGTTATGTATAGTAGAGGTGGGTGGCAGCCGTTACCGTTATTGATCCCGCCTCCTTCGTCAGGCCAGCTCCAGTCTCTGACCCTTCTCCCTCAACCAGGAATGCACAGAAGGGTCCTTGTCGTCTACTCGGCAGCGGTCCCGGCTTCCGCGCGGTCTACTGCCGGGAGCCGCATAGCAAGAGTGGCAGCAAAACGAATTGCAGCAGCGATTCCAGAATAGTTGCGGTTGTAGTCCAATATTGTTTTGTTGGAGGTATAGTTGCTTGTGTAGTCCGATCATGTTTTGTTGGAGGTGCGGTTGATTTGGCATCGCTCGGACGTGTGCATTTTTCTCGGCGAGGACCATCGAGAAGCATCCTGGATCATCTTGGAAAACGCGCACGGAATCGAAAATTGCACGGGGAATGGACGTCCGAGCGATGGCAAGCTGATTGGCTGACTGAGATGGCTGACTGGTCGCGCCCGTCAGCAGGCCACTTTTGCCAGGAGGGCGAGGGCGCAACTTACATGGAGCAGCCAACGGCAGGCCGTCTCGTGTTCGGCGGCCGAGGGCACGTCCGATTGAGCAACCGATTTCGGGCCGTTGTATTTTGGGCGGCCGAGGGCGCAACTTACAGTCGGACCGAGGTGTAAGATCGTGGTCGGTTCGGGGAGGGTACCCTAATGTTGTTCGCGTTTGTTGGATGTTCTTTTGCATCCTAGGGAGGATATCCTTGGGTGTTTGTGTATTTTGGCCCGCGGAGGGTCTCGTGTTCTTGAAGGACGTTTTTTTCTGTAGGTCCGACTGCACGACACGACCCATGACGCAACAAGTGGCGCAACCCATGAACAGCGCAACATGCGGCGCAGCCCACGGTGAAACTTCTGGCGCAGACCATGGACAGCGCAACCCATGGCGCCATGTGTGGCCCCCCACAGTGGGTGCAATGAAATGGTGCGGCCCATTTATTCGAAGAAGAAGAAGAAGAAGAGGAAGAAAGGCAGTAAACAAAAACTTGTGGCGCTGCACACGTATTTCTTGGATCCGCGCTGAGCCCCCCCGGCGACGCCTCCAGCGCCGCCCCTGGCGCGCTCCGCGAGCAAGGGAGGGGGATCCAGCGCAGATCCGAGAAATCCGCGCGGATCGCCAAAAGCTCATGTTTATGACAGTTGCTCTTCTTCTTATGGATGGGCGCTGGCGTAGCAGGGCCACCGTGGCGCCCCCGCAGCGGACCTCTCGGAACGTGCGCCCCGTCAGGGGAGCTGTGCAGCGCTGCGCTGGGCGAGTAAGTGTATGGGTCTGACCCACGGGTCAGCACAACATGAGTCACGCGCCCATGCGTCGCGTATCACACAGCACAAATCAATATTCCTCCAGCGTGCACGGAGCAGAGTTGGTCAGGGCTGGCCCGCCCACTCATCCTGAACTGGGGCACCTGGCGCTCGTGGCGCGAGAAACGCGGTCAACTTATTGCTGGTGGCGAAACCCAAAATGGCGTTCGAGAGTGCCTTCGCGGGATCGGGGAATGTTGTAAAGTCCCCAAGATAATAACCTTGCTGCCTGCGGCAAACCCCGCCATCGTGCCAGCGCAGCAGCGCATGCTCGAAGAAGAAAACATAAACTGTTGGCGCTCCGCGCGAATTTCTTGGATCCGCGGTGGGCCCCCCCGACGCCGGGAGGGGAATCCAGTGCAGATCCAAGAGATCCACGCGGAGCGCCAAAAGTTCATGTTTACGTCGTTTGGTTTCTTCTTCTACATGTTGGAGGATGTGAAGTTCAAGACCTGGACCGATTCACCGCCCGGTCTGAGCTCACGTGGCTCTTCAAGTCGGCGTCGTTCCCTCAGTCGTGGGGCCGTCTTGGAACCTTCTTGGGCCATCTTGAACGGCTCTCGGGCAGCAGTGGGGCCATGTGGGTGTTCTCTGGGTGTAGTTTCGAACCGCCATCATCATCATTATCAGCATCAGCATCAGCATCAGCATCATCAGCAGCAGCATCAGCATCATCATCATCACCATCAGCAGCAGCAGCAACTGCATCTGCATCTGCAGCAGCATCATCTTCATTATCATCATCAGCAGCATCATCATCCGTATCAGCAGCAGCATCAGCCTCAGCAGCAGCAGCGTTGTTATCGCAAGCATTAACAACATCAACGTCGTCATGATCTTACTCATCGTCTTCACAGCAATCACCTCCATAAACACCATCACCATGAGAATCGTCGTCATCCTCATCATCCTCATCAGCAGCAGCATCATCATCGTCATCGTCATCGTCATCGTCATCAGCACCAGCATCATCACCATCATCCTGATCATTCGTATCAGTATTGTTCTCACCATCACCTACACCATCACCATCACCGTCACCATCACCAACACCGTCGTCATCCCACAACCCGTGTGGCTTCGGTGAGGCGCCTGCCTGCCTTCGCTCCTCACCGCTCCAGCCAGCGCTGGCGAGCGCTGCGCCCGTCTCCGCTTCGGGCCGCCCCAACATGGCGAGCGGCAGCGCGCGACGGGATGCCTGCGCCCTCCCCGCGGTGAGGGCCCTGGCGGTCCTCGCGGCCGCGGGCGTCGCTGGGGACGCGGGCTGCAGGGCGCGCGCGCCGCGCGCCGAGCGGGCGCCGTGGGAGGCCTGCGCGATGTTCCTGCAGGTGGGGAGCCAGGTCCGCATCCGCACGGGCGACGCCAGCGCGCCGTGGGCGAGCGAGGCGGCCGGGCCACCCGCCGCGGCCGTGCCGCCGAGGATGCAGTACTGGAAGCGCTGGGACCCCGTGCGGCTGGCAGAGGGCTCGGCGGAAGAGGGGTCCCAGAGGTTCCTGCTCTTCGACATGGATCTGGGGGGGCTGAACAACCTGCGCATCGGGTGGGAGGTCGCTGCCACCCTTGCCCACGAGACGGGCAGGACGCTGGTGCTGCCCCCGCCCAAGAGCGTCTACCTCATTGACAGTGGGCCCGAGTACGTGCGGTATCCAGAGCCTGGCCACAAGTCCAGGATCGAGGACTTCATCAACATGGAGCAGCTGCAGAAAGGGAGCCTCAGAGCGCTGACGGTAAAGGAGTTTGCAGACGGGCAAATGGGAGAGAACACGACGGAGACTCAGGCGGAGCTCTTCTGGGTCGAGACCGCGCGGTCCAAAGCGCGGAGTGTACATGGGAACACTTCGGTGCTTTGCGACCTCTCACATTGGGATGCAGAGGACAAGTTCATTTACGCCCACATGGTGTCCGACACCGACGGCCGCATCTTCGGATGTAGCAAGTGGTGGAGCCTCGGCACGGCGCAGCTCAAGAGGGACGGCGAGCCATGGACGCCTTCCCTACAGGCCGTGTCGATGCTCCACGGGGGCTTCGTGTGGCACCAGGACGTGTTCAATATGGCCTCGCTCATAGTGCAAGACCTCGGCATGTACAAGTATGCCTCGCTCCACGCACGCTACGGGGACTTCCAGTTCGAGGACAGCAAGGAGCCTGCTGGCGCCATCATCAGCACGTGGTTCACGTCCGACCTGGGGCGCCGGCTGATGAAGAATACGACAGGCGTCTACGTCTCCACGGACGACACCAGCGGCAGGCTTGCGGCAGAAATCTGTTCTTCCCGCGAGCCGCGGGGATGGCAGATCCCAACCTGCCCCTACCATCCCATCCTCCTCGCCTCACTCTCCGTCCCTGGCATCCTCCCCTCCCGCTCCCAATCCCCCCACTCCCATCCTCCCAGCCCCCGCGCCTCCTCCCCCCCCCATCCCGTCCCCCCATGCCCCATCCTCCCAATCGCCGCACTTCCTATAGTCAAAATTGATAGTAAGGATGATCGACTTTCCAAGGGTGCCCTTGCATCCTTGCCTCTTCGGTCATCTTCGCTCCATTCTCAACCACTTTCGATGGCCCGTCGCGTCCGAAACGCTTCGACATGGGCGTCCAAGGCCCTTGCATCCTTGTGGCGCATCCTTACTATCTGTTTTGACTGTATTTTCCCGTCCTCCCCCTCCCCCCCCCTCCTCCTGCACCAGTTTCCCCCTCCCCACCCAACTTCTGCCCCTCCTCCCTCCTCCCCACCCAACTCCCTCTCCTCCCTTCTCCCCACCCCCTCCTCCTGCACCACGTCCTACTCTCCCTTCCTTCCCCTCCTCCCCCCCCCCCTCTCCTGCACCTACTCCCTCCTCCCCACACAGCTCATGCC
>CAUYUJ010019259.1:118371-130871 GCA_963575745.1 Prorocentrum cordatum
GACTTTCTGGTACTGGTTGCAAGGTCAGGTTTACAAGCTTGGGCCAACGAAGGCCTCAGCTGCTGACAGGCATGAAACCCGCAGCAACTACAAAACCAGATCCTCAAGCCCGTGTGGTACAGCATTGTGTGAGGCTCGTGTGTCCGTATACTGACTATACGGATGGTTCGACCCTTCGGCAGCCCCAAGAAATTGCGAACTCGCCCGTGCCTCGAGCTCCGTGCAGCAACTTCTCCCTCCGGGCGGTCAGCGACGATTTGGCAGCACTGCCACGGCACACGGGGACAACCTAGGAGAGGGGAGGACCAGGAGGAGGAGCAGGAGGAGGAACAGGAGGAGGAGCAGCAGGAGGAGGAGGAGGAGGAGAGGAGGAGGGGAGGAGGGAGGAGGAGGAGGAGGAGGAGGAGGAAGAGTAGGAGGAGGAGGAGGAGGAGGAGGAGGAGGAGGAGGAGGAGGAGGAGGAGGGGAGGGATGACGGAGCAGGCAGCTGCGGCCGTCTTCTGCGAAAGCATGCTCGGACCCGAGGAAGCCGAGGGAAGCCGCGGAGGGCGGCGGAGGGCACGTCTGTCCATAGCACGAGGCAGACGCTGCTCCGCAGCTTGGGGGCTTCGAGGCTGGCCCCGAGCCGTCGCCTCCTCACCAGGGCGCGCCTTAGGGCTCCTCCTGTGCCGCCCGACTGCGGTCAGATTCACTGACACGACACCCTTTTGCTGCTAGGCTGGCGACGGAGCGAGGACGAGCGACGACGACGACGACGACGACGACGGCGACGACGACGACGGCGGGATTCGCGGAATTCCTGGGAGGCGCCCTCGCCGTCGTTGCTGCAGGCGCGGGACGCGGCCAGGCGACCCGGTGCCACTGCTGCTGCTGCTGCTACGAAGGGAAAGAAAAGGAGGACGAGTGGAGAGAGGGAGGAAGGGAGGGAGGGAGGGAGGGAGGGAGGGAGGGGGGCGGAGGGAGGAGGGCGGAGGGAGGAGGAGGAGAAGGAGAAGGAGGAGGAGGAGGAGGAAGAGGAGGAGGAAGGAGGGAGCACGGAGTAAGGACGGGAGGGAGGAGGGAGGGAGGTAGGTGGCGGGAGGAAAGGAGGGACGGAAGAAGGAAGGAGGAGGAGGAGGAGGCCAGCAGCAGCATGAGGAGGGCGCCAGGCGGCCCGGTGGCCCGAGCGCCCGCGAGCGGATGTGGGGCGAGCGCCGCTGGGCCGCGGTCACCAGGGCAGCCGGAAGCCGCAGCGGCCTATCTCCCCAGACCCCCTCGCGTTGTGAAACAAATCGAGACGGGAGGCGTTTCGCTGTTCGGCCTCCGGGAGGCCCTTCCCGGGCCTCGGGACCGTTCAAAAAATACTCGGGATGAAAATCTGGTCCCAGGGAAGGGGTCGATCGAGACCTCTGGGAGTCGAAGTTGCGGAGAGATCACGACGTCGGGAGTCTGGGTCCGCCCCATCCTTCGGGGGCTCGCAGATAGGGACGATCGACATGGGTACGAAAAGAGTGGGTACAAAGTCCAACAGCAGTTCTTGTTCATTCTGGTTCGTTGTCGGCGTCGCCGCGGTCGTCGTCCGTTTGACTGAAGGCCGCCTGCCCAAAGGCGGCCGCTGTCGATTTTGAACAACATTTGTTGCTGGGCATCATACACGTTTTCCTCGTACCCCTTGTCGGGCGTCCAAAATAAAGGGGGGGGTCCCAGGGTAGGCTTAGGCAACGAGCATAGTTGGACATTCTCGTTTCCTTCCTCCAAGCCCAGATCCCCAACGTCATGATTTTTGTCCCAAACGTCGACCCCAAGAGGTCTCGACCCCCTCCCCAGGACCAACTTTTCATCCTGAGTCGTTTTTTGACGGCCCCGAGGCCCCGTAAGGGCCCCCAGGGGCCGAAACCTCCCGTCGCGATTTTTGTCACATCGCGAGGGGGTCTGGGGGGGGCGTCTGGAGCGGCTTGTCTCGAGCCCCACCTCTGCCCCGCTGCTCCCCGATCGCGGCTCCGCCCGCTCGAGCGCGCCCTCTGGCGCGGGCGGGGCGCCGCTGGCTCGCGCGCCCCCGCGGCCCGAGCCGAGAAGCACCGCTCATTGCCTCGGCGCACCCCTGCCCTCCGAAAGGGGCCGGCCGGCTGCTGGGCCGGGCGGAGCTCTCGCCTTGCATTGTTCGTATCGTACTTCAGGACCACATCCCAGAAATAGTTTCGGGCACCCAGGAAAGTATCGAAACAGTGTCGAAGGAGTATCGCCTCCCAGGGCCCGACACGTGAAAACTTTCCAGTTTCGGTATTTTCTTGGTGCTCGAGATTGTTTTTGGTGATCAAGGCTAAAGTAGGCTGGAACATCATAACTCTCGCCATGGAGGGAACGGGTCCTGAGGGAAACTGGTCCTGAGGTTGTTCGCCGTTTTCGGGCCCTCGGGGCCCTCCGCGGGTCCTGGGACCTGCCGGAAAGCAACTCGGGACGAAGGTCTGGTTTTGGCGGAAGGCCCCGGGGCCCAGGACCCGTTTCCCTCAGGACCCGTTTCCCCCATGCTAGAGTGTTTGTCCCACCTTTGCGTCCCGCCGAAGCATCCTCGCCGTCCCCCTTATCCTCACGACGCAGAGCAGCTTCGGCGCCGGGGCGGGCCGTTTCTCGCTACCTTGGGCTGACTGGACGTCGTCTTCGTCGTGGAGGAGTTCGCGCCTTGCGTCGTCCTCCTTCTCCTCACGACGTAGAGCAATGTCGGCGCCGGGGCGGGCCGCTTCGCGCTGCCCTGGGCTGACGGGGCGTCGTCGCCGTCGTCGAGGGAGAGTTCGCTCCTTGCGTTGTCCTCCTTCTCCTCACGACGTAGAGCAGCTGCGGCGCCAGGGCGTGCCGCTTCTCGCTGACCTGGCTTGACGGGACGTCGTCGCCGCCGCCGTCGAGGGAGGCGGCGCCTGGGCCCTTGCCTGCGGGGCCCGGTCCGCCGCGATTCCACCATGCCGACCACCAGCGCCTCGCCGAAGTCCAACATCAGGCCGCTCGAGCAGGCTTTGCAGGCCTCTGGGCCCCAGCCCCTCCGGCCGCCAACGGGGGAACGCATGGAGGCATGGCCATCCTGGCACCGTCCAGGGTCCGTGTGACTCTCGCGCCAGGGAGGTCTTCAGCCGAGTTGGTTCCTGGAAGGGTCCTTGCGGCCCACGTTCACTGGGGCATGAAGCAGGGCATCACCATGCTATCAATCTACCTTCACGACGGCAAGGGCCTCTCTGACGCCAACGTGGAGATTCTTCGGCAGGTCGCCACCTACATCTGTGAGCTGGAGGCCCGAGAGCAGCCTTGGCTGTTAGCGGGAGACTGGAACATGCAGGTGGATGATCTTCGGCATTGGTTCAACTCCATAGGGGGCATCGTCGTCCACCCTAACTGCCCCACCTGCCTGCAGTCGAAGCCTGGAACAATGTACGATTACATGTGTATGCATCCGCGAGTTGCTTGTCGGGCAGGAAGAGCTTTTGCGCATGAAGACTCGGACTTGTTTCCACACTTGCCCGTCAGAGCTCCGCTCCAGGATGCTGAACATGAGATGTGGGTACACGTGCCTGATCAGCCTGAGGCCGTCGACACGATACCAAAGCCAGGGTGTGCGAGGTTCCCGCCCGTCGTCGAGTGGGGCATGGCCAGGGAGCTCATCGCTGCAGCTGAGGATGCCACCACCCTCGCCGACGCCTGGGATGCGGTTCTGACGCAGATCGAAGAGGAGCTACTGGACAGGCACGATATAATGGGCCAGGACCGAGCACGTTACCTTGGAAGGGCGGGCCCAGCTACCTGGTCTTGGAAGAAAGTGGCTCCACCTGAACCCAGGCCATCTCAGAGGCTCCAGGCTTACAAGCTGATTGGACGCTGGTTTCGGCACATGAGAGCTATGAAGCTGCGGATGATCTTGGCTGTGGAGCGGCTCCAGACAAATGTTGACGTACCTGGTAAGTTTCCACGGCACATGTTGCCGACCAACCACACGACTGATAATTATTCAAGCTGGGCACGGTCCTTATCTACCTTTGGAGCCTACGACGCTGGGCTCAGTACGGCTGCGGGCACTGCAGCTAATGACAAGGAGCTCAAGTTGTTTGTGAAGTTGGCATGGGACCTCCAGGGTTTCTTCCATCGGGCGTGTAAGGCTAAATCGATTATGCCGCACCTCGATGAGGATGAACGTGCTCGAGTCCGCGACCTCTCCCACCAGTTCTGCTGCGACGATTTTCTTGAGACTGCACATCTTGTCATTGACAAAGTGGAGAGAGTAGTGCAGGCCATCGGCGCATTCAAAACGGCAGAATGGACGGAGTGGGCTCAGGCGTCCTTCAACAATGAAGCGCGCCAAGCGCACATATTCTTGAAGCTCCGAGACTTGCAGGAGGTCCTGGAGCACACCCAGCAGCCACAACCCTTTGAAATGGCTGATGCGTCCTGTGCCACCCACGCTTCCAGACGCCTGCAGTTGCCACCTGACTTCGCGACGTGGCACCAGCTCCCAGAAGTCAGTGTAGCAGACCTTCGCCTAGTTCTGCGCAAGTTCAAGCTTACCTCAGCACTTGGACAGGTCAACCTTCACCCCAAGGCGATGGATGTTGCATCAGACTACGGACTGCAAACTCTTCTTCGTCTCCTGCAGGCGCGCGAGCGACTATGTTGCTGGCCAGAAAAAATACAGGCACGCCTTGTCAGAATACCCAAAGCCTCAGGACGGCACCGACTGGTGGCTTTAATCAACACGATTGTGCGCATTTGGGCTCGACTCCGCAGACCTGTTACACGAAGCTGGGAGCGTGCTAATCAGAATTCTGACTTTTGGGGCGCGAGGCCGGCTGCCGCATCATCGGAGTCAGCTTTCTCTCATAACCTGCAAGCAGAAGTTGCACGATACAAAGGACACGTCAGTAACGGTGCTGATCGGCATGTACAAGTGCTTCGAGATGGTTAAGTTGCAGAAGCTAGTCGACTTTGCTTACATGCTGGGCTACCCACTACGACTCCTTTGGCTAATACTAGCCAACTACCAGTGCCCCCGAGTTGTACGCGCGTGGAGGTCTCTTTCTTATGAATATGCGTCATTCCAAGGCATGCTAGCTGGATGCACTCACGCGACCACGACGGTGCACTTGTTACTGCATCGGCTTCTTCTTCGGATGAGGGACCTCTTTGACTCAGTTGTGCCACGCATGCTCATGGACGACGCGAGCTTTCAATGGACAGGCGAAGATCCCAGACGATCTAGGGTTCTGTTCTCAGCCGTCAAGTACTTTACAGAAGGTGCCTTTGAACTGGGATTGGTCATTCAAGCGGCTAAGAGTGGATGTGTTGCTACAAATGCGGCTGTCAAGAAAGTGATCACACCCTTTGACAAGCGTCTCAGGACGAAGATATATTCTCACATGCGGAACCTTGGACATGATCTGTCTGGGCCCAAGGCCAGGCGAGTGATCGAAAAGAAACTACTTGCTGGACTGGTGGCTAGAAAGCCCAAGCTTCGCGCCCTTGTGCGAGGAGCGAACCACAAAGCCCGAACTTTGTGGAGAACAGGATTGCTTCCAGCCGCTGCACATGGAGCAGGAGTGGGTGGCATCACCGACGCTACCCTCAATTCACTCAGGTCTATTGCGGCCGTGCTTGCTGGAGCGCGCCAACACGTGTCTATCACAGCTTGGCTGGCCACTCAGGCGGATGAGTTCTACGACCCGATATATGACGCGACCATCTTGCTCGTCGTCAGGTTTGCCAGCACGATATGGGACAATAGATTCTCAGTTGCCGACCTCCAGCGAGCCTTTTTAGTTATGAAGCGTGATTTTGGAAATAAACTCACGTGGGCCAAGTGCCACGGGCCCATGAGCGCGACTTTTCTTTCGTTGTCTAGAATGGGCTGGGCTATGCTATCCGCACACCAAGTTGTCGGTGATAGAGGCTCCACGATTTCTTTCCTGCGCGCGCCGCCCATGGAGGCCAAGCGATTGCTGCTGGAGTCCATTGGCAGCTGGCAGATGAAACGGATATTGGCGCACATTCCTGAAGCATTTGGATCTGAAGAAGTGTGGCGACGTGGCCTTCGTCTTGCAATATTGCGCATCAAGGACGACGTCAGGAGAGGCTGCGCTCGTTTACTCTTGGGCTCCGGATGCTGACCACCCTCGAGAAAATGCGCAGCAGGGTATCGATCGACTTCCGCCTGTGATTTCTGCCCGAACCCCAACGCTACCCTAGGACACCAGCTGTATCAGCGCCCAGCTTTAACTCAGCCCCCAGAGGATCTTGAAGTAGAGCCCCTTCCCGAGGACATAGCAGAGCACAGAGAGGCTTTAAGGGACTCGGGGTACTCTGGATTACAGGCCGACTGGGACACATTGGAGCTTGCGTATGGGCCCCCTTTTTATTCCCTCCGTGTTCCAGAGATCCCCGCGGCCCCCACGGTTCATTGGGGTGCAATTACGGTGCCCTGGGGCACGCGCATCTAAACCGACGGTTCAGGGCTTGCGAATGCAAGCCCAGAACTTAGACGGTGTGGATGGGCTGCCGTCGAGGTTGGCCAGTGGGGCGTGCCCCACAGGGCCCTTTACGGGCCTTTGCCCGGGCGCCAGACGGTGCCCCGCGCTGAGAGGTACGCGGCGCTTCGTGCGTTAGAAGTTGCACCCCAAGGGGCCGAAGTGGTCACAGATCACCTCCAGCTCGTTCGTGAAGGGTGCTCGTGGGATCCTGATCTGGCGGCTGCCCGAAATGTGCATGCTGATATATGGCGCAAGATATTCGAGCTTCACGGCGGTGGCCTTGAGAGGCCACGTTTCCGCTTGGCCCCAGCGCACCGAGGGCCAGAAGATATACTATCGTGCACGAGCTCAGACCTCCAAGACTACCCTGGAAATGCATGGGCCGATTTTTTCGCCAGGCTCGGTTCGGGCATGCACCAAGTTCCAGAAGTTTATGTCAAGGTCGAGAGGGCCCAGGTTAAAAAGCATCAGCTCACCTGGGACTTTCTAGCACGCGCTATCCAGATAATTAGCATTGCGGGAGACCAGGTCGAAGCCCCGCACCCCCCCCCCCACCCCACCCCACCCCCAAGCCGGCCCCAAGCATGGTGCCGAAGCTATCGATTTCGCAGCATGAACTTTGTTTTGTCGAGGCCCGTGCCGAGTGGAGATGTAGGCGCTGCAACATGGCAGCGACCACCGGCCAGACACTCAAGGGTCTGAGAACGGGGGGAAGTCGTGAATGCAAGCCAACAGCCATTCAGCAATGGCAGGCCAACATGTGTTTTAGGCAGTTCGCTGAGCAAGGCCTGGTTGTGGGCCCAGACTCGACGGCTGCCGCTGGTCCCGCTTTGGAGCTTGCTAACACGATCCTGGGGCATCTGCCTGGAGCCTCCTCCTCTGAGCCTCCTGGGGACCTGGGAACTCCCTCTTCCTCTTCCTGGTCCAGGGGCGCCTCAGGATCGGCCGAAGTCGGCCTCGAAGTTTTTAGCGACCTTCAGCACCGACCAGTATGCCACGGTAGAATCATCATCTGCCAGAATTGTGCTTGTTGTTTGGTGCTCCCTGATGGCTGTTGTCGGGGACTTCGTCTGAGGTGCCGTAGCGCATCGCAAGTGCAGGCGACGCGCAATGGTCGCCTCAGGAAGCTTGCTCGTGCGGAGAGTGGCCGACACCCTGGCACGGGTGTCCAGCTAGAGCTCATACCCGAGTCTCCTGACCGCGCAAGTGCCACCGCCCACTGCTCTTCCGTGTCTGCTGCTGCGGCAGCCTCGAGCATCGTTGTGGTTTGTGGCGCTGGGGAGGGAGACTCGGGTTCGTCTGACTAATATCTTGGGGCTGCGAATCCTTTTCGTGGCCCCCTTTTTTCTTTCATCAACCCAGGCATCTTTGCCTTCCGTCGGCCTGTGCCGAAATTTAGTTGCCGTGTTCACTTGGTGCCTGGTTTGCAGGCGCTGACTGCTCAGCGTGGCCAGCACTGCACCCACGGTGCTCGCCACGGGCGCGGCGTGGCGCCCACTCGGCCGCCCTATAGTAGCAGGAGGGTTGGCATCTCTGCCCACCCTCCCGCGATCTCCATCCACGGCCGCAGCTATCGATCCGACTGCTGCTGTGCCACTCGCTCGCTCGCTCCCCCTCCCTCCTCCCTCCCTCCTCCCTCGATCCCTCCATCCCTTCTCCCCTTCTCTCCTCCTTCCCTCAATCCTCCCTCAATCCCTCCTCCCTCCTCCTCCTCCACTCGTCCTCCCTCCCTCCATCCATCCATCCCTCCCTCCCTCCCTCCTCCCTCCTCCTCCACTCGTCCTCCTCCCTCCCTCCCTCCCTCCCCCTTCCCTCCCCCCTCCCTCCTCCATCTCTCCCTCCGTCCCTCCCTCCCTCTTCCCCTTCCTCATCCTCATGCTCCTCTGAGCGCCTTCGGGCATTACCCGCTATCAGTGAGAAGGAAAGGAACAGAGAACCCTAGCATGGCCCCCCTGCGCAATGATGCCGCGCACGCACACACACACACACACATACACACACACACACACACACACACACACACACACACACACACACACACACACACGCTCAAGCCGAGGAGAGATATAAGTTTCAGTGCCATGCGGTGCTCAATGTCCTATTCCGTCTTCTGGCTCATACGTTCCCGTCCCCTGGCACATCTCGCCTTCACTGCTCATGTGGGCCGTCGTGAGGCTGTCTTGGGACCATGTGGGGCAGTATTGGGAACCCCTTGGGGCCTCTTCGGGCCGTCTCGGGGCTCTCTTGTGCCGCCTCGGGGCCCTCTTGGTTTTCCGGGGTGGCTCCTGGGGCCGTCGCGGTCGCTTTGGGGCAGCCTTGGTCCGTCGAGAGGCCCTCGAAACTCGAAAGTTAAGTCGGGCATGTCCCTGCATAGGCGGAATATTCAAAAAATGCTTCACACAAAAAAGTGGACGATTTGTCGACTATGTTTACTGTGTTCGAATATGTTTTGACTATTGATCGCTTTTCTTCCAAATCCGCATGTAGGAGGACATGCCCGACCTAACTCTAAAGCCGTCTTGCGTCCTTCTGGAAGCCCACTTGGGCCAGCTTGGGTCTCTTGTGGGGCCATCCTGGGCCGTCCGGGAGCCTTCATGGGCCGTGTTAAGCCGTCTGGGGGCCCTTTTGGATGCCGCAGGGGCCGTCTTGAGCCTATGGAGCCCGCAAGGGCGAAAACGCGAAAATCCTTCAAACCCCCGAGGGAAAACAATGATTTAGGCCTCCTCACTCCTGCTGGGGATCCGCTTGGAGCCCTCTTGAGCCGTCCTGGGGGCCCCTTTGGCCGTCTCGACGCCATCTTGGGCCGTCCTGGCGCTAACTTCGGCCGTCTTGGAGGCATATTGGGCCATCTTGGAGGCTTAGCTGGGCTGCCAGGGCCGCCTTGGAAGCCATCTTGGGCATCTTGGACGGCGCCCAGGGACCCTCGGAAGAGGGAGGCTGGCGATGCATGCGACGAAGTGCGAGTAGAGCGGGGGGGGGCCTTAGAAGATTACAGAAACCCTACCATGCAGCACTTGGCATTCTGCCACGCCTCACCATGCCAGGGGTGTGGCGAAAGCTACGAGGCGAAGCCCGTGTGGCGCAAGAGGCGCGGCGTTGCGCTGTGCAAGCCATGCGGTGCACGCTGCGTGGCGCAAGCTGCGCGGCACGAGCTGATGTGGTGCGAGCTGCGTGGTGCCACCCTGGCGATCCCCGAGGCGCCCACGGGGCGCCCACGAGGCGCCCCCGGCCCGCACGCCTGCCGAAAACCCTGGGACGCCCAGCCAGCGCCACGGGGCGCCCACGGAGCGCCCCACGGCCCGGACCCCCGGCCGAAGGCACCGTGAAGGCCTGCCGGAGTGCCCCGGAAGCGCTGGAGAGGAGCCCGGGAGCGTTGAGGGCGCCCACGAGGCACACCGGCCGAAGGCACCGGAGGCCTGCCAGAGTGCCCGGAAGCGCTGAAGAGGAGCCAGGAGCCAGAGTGCCCGAGGCAAGGAGGAGCCCTGAAGCGCAAGTAGTGCTGCTCGAGGAGCCCTCTGGTCTGTCATGCCCAGCAGCCACACCCGTGGAGGGTGGCACCTCTGTCGGAGTGCTGGCATCGCCAAGGGGCTTCCCCACCCCGGGCTGCACGATCACAGAGATCCAGATCCCCCGCGGCTGCACAGACCGAGGGTGGCCTCTGCTCAAAGAATGGCTCTTGCGCGGTGCTTTCCCAAATGGAGCGCTTGAAGTTCCTGACGACTGCTCGGATGGCGGGCGGCGTCTTTTCAAAGTCGTGTTCTCGCCCAGGTGCCGCGCACATTTGCTTCCCGACCTTGCGGAGGCTTGCCATCGCTCGGACGTCCATTCCCCTTGCATGTTTCGTTTGTGCGCGTGGTTTTTTGCTCGACGGTCCAGGATGCTCCTCGATTGTCCTCGCCGAGAAAAGCAAATCACACGTCCGAGCGATGCCAAGGCAGGGCTGCCGTTCAGTATCCCCCACACGCGGGCCCGCAGGGAGGCGGGTTAGCAGGGGGGGGGGCGGGGGGCACCGCCCCCTAAAGCGCCGCCCGGCCACGCGCCAGGGGCCGGCGGAACTCTCGCAGAGCCTCGGCAGGAGGCCAGCGGAACTCGGAGCGTCCCTAAGCTCGGCATCGCTCGGACGTGTGCATTTTTCTTTCGGCGAGGACCTTCGAGGAGCATCCTCGACCATTTGGCGAAACAACCACGCACGAAACCGAAAAAAACACAGGAAATGGACGTCCGAGCGATGGCGAGTAAGGCGATGCGACGGCCGAGAGCATGCCCCGAGGGAGCCCCAGGAGGCCCCGAGAAGCCCGCAGGAGGCCTCAGAAGGGTTCTCCAGCTTTCGTAATAAAAGGGAGGGGATCTGGACCCTCCAAGACGAGCCATTTCAGACCTCCCCCCGTGGGAGAACCCTCCAAAACATCGTCCCCAGACACCCCCAGGCCCTCCAAGATAGCCTGGAAAAGACCACCCCCCGAAATGAGACCCCCCTCCCTTTATTACGAAATCTGGAGTTCCCCGATGGCCTCAGGAGACGACGGTGACCCCAATGCGCTAACAAGATCACCCGAGGGAGCCCGATGAGCCCTCAAGGATGTCTGTACACAGTCCCCCAGCGAGCCCAAGGAAAGAGAATAAGCATGTCTGTGTGTGCTCACCATGCTTCGTCTTCGGCTGGTGTTCACATCGTGGAGCGTGGGGTGAACAGCCCCTGAAGGCCCTAAGAAATCCCAAACAAGAGGCCACGAGAGCGCCCCACAACGGCCCCAGGATGGCCCCGACAGACCCCAAGAGGCACCCAGAAGGCTCCCGAGGAGGGCCCCGAGACGCCCCAAGAGACTCCCAGGAGAAAGGCCCTCACGAGAGCTCCAAGAGCCCAAGACAGTCGACGAGGCGGGTAACATGTAGAAAAGGGGGACGAGGACGAAGGAATGAGGAGCAAGAAGGAGGAAAAGCAAGAAGGAGGAGCAAGGAGGATGATAGGGGAGGAGGAGGAGGAGGAGGAGGAGGAGGAGGAGGAGGAGAACGGAGGGGGACGAAGGAAGGAGGAGCAGGAAGAAGGAGAGGGAGGAGAAGGACGAGGGAAGAGGGAGCAGGAGGAGCAAGGAGAAGGAGGAGGAGGAGGAGGAGGAGGCAGGAGGAGGAGGGGAGGAGAAGGAGGAGGAGGAGGAGGAGGAGGAGGGAGGAGGAGGAGGAGCGAGCAGCAGCAGGAGGAGGAGGAGGAGGAGGAGGAGAGAGGTGGGACAGAGGACGGCAGGGCTGGACCTAAACGTGGTTTTGCTGGATTTCGGGCTTCGTCTTGTCTTTCTCTTTAGCGAAGGGGCCCAGGGGTACCGGCAGATCGAGCCGACAAACAGATCGGGAAACGCAACAAAAAAAACACCGTTTGGGTCCAGCCCTGGAGGGCGGAGGCGGGAGGAGGGAGGACCGACGACCTGGCGGCAGGCAGCGCCTCCGCCGGCGGAGGCGCGCATCCCGACCACCGCCCTCGAGACAGGACGCACTCCCGGGCCCTCGCAGGCCGACCCTGGTCGGAGGACGCGCAGTTGGGGGGGGGCGATAGGTGGTGGGGGGGGGGCCGCGAGGGCTGCAGAAAAAGGGGCCCTTTAGTGCCGTGCCCCTGCAGGGGCCCCAAAGGGGCCCCAGAGCGGCAACTTTCTCCCCCCCCATTGATCGCCCCCCCCCCCCCCTGAAGTCGCTCCCAACCTGGCGGTGAGCAGAGAGCGATGGGCCCCTGAGGGCCCCGAGCACCAAAAGATCAGGGGCCGCCTGACCGACCCCTAGCAGACCATCCCCTTCCGTGACGACCCCCTCGCCTCACGGAAGGTGCTCGTCACGGAAGGGGCCGGCGAGGCCGCGCCCGACGAGATGTGGGCGGCAGCCCCGCAGAGGGGGGCCGAGGTCCGAGGCCTTCCCCCGGGCTCCGCAGAGGTCCGACCCCTTCCCCGTCTCGTTTTGTTGACGACGCGGGCCCGCAGAGGTCTGGACCCCTTCCGCGGGATCCGCTCGCCACCCCGAGCCGCTGTCCGACGGTCC
>CAUYUJ010019259.1:133371-169420 GCA_963575745.1 Prorocentrum cordatum
TCAGTATCATCATCATCATCATCATCATCATCATCAGCAGCAGCAGCATTAGCATCATCATCATCATTATCAGCATCATCATAATCAGCACCATCGTCAGCATCACCACCACCACCACCACCATCATCAGCATCATCATAATCGGCATCGGCATCAGCATTATATTCAGCATCATCATCTTCATCAGCAGCAGCATCGTCGACATCATCATCATCGTCATCATCGCCATCATCGTCAGCATCATCAATCTATGTATGATCATCATCAGCAGCATCATCATCATCAACAACATCATCATCAACAACACCATGATCAGCCTCCTAAGCATCATCCTCAGCAACATCATCATCAGCAGCATCATCATCAGCAGCAGCATCAGCAGCATCAGCATCGTCATCGGCATCGCCATAGTCGCCATCAGCATCAGCATCATCAGCATCGGAATCGTCATCATCAGAGTCAGAATCACCATCATCATCAGCATCACCATCAGCAGCATCGTCATCATCGTCAGCATCATCATCATCATCATCATCATCATCATCATCATCATCATCATCATCATCATCCTCGCCTTTCCTCCTCCTCCTCCTCCTCATCATCATCATCCTCCTGCTTCTCCTCCCCCTCTCCTCCTTCTCCTGCTCCACCTTCTCCTCCTCCTCTTCATCATCATCCTCATCAGCATCAGTATCATCATCATCATCATCAGCTCAGTCAGCATCATCATCAGCAGCCTCATCATCATCAGCAGCAGCATCATCATCCTTATCATTATCATTATCAGGAGCAGCATCAACATCAGCATCATCATAATCAGCATCAGAATCAGCACCATCGTCACCATCATCATCATCATCATTATCAGCAGCATCATCATCATCAGCACCAGCATCATCATGTTCCTGATCGACATCGTCATCATCAGCATCAGCATCATTATCTGTATCATCATCATCATCATCATCATCATCATCATCATCATCATCATCATCATCATCATCATCATCATCATCTTAAACACCACCACCCTCCTCCTCCTCCTTCTCCTCCTGCTCCTAAGCATCATCATCGTCAGCAGCAGCATCAACATCATCAGCAACATCATCAGCAGCAGCATCAGCATCGTCATCGTCAAAGTCACCATCAGCATCAGCCTCATCAGCATGAGCATCAGCATGAGCATCGGAATCATCATCATAATAATCAGTAGTATGATCATCATCAGCAGCATCATCAGCATCAGCATCCCCTTGCCTCCTCCTCTCCTTTTCTTCTCCTCCTCCTCCTCCTGCTCCTGGGGTCGCCCTGCCTTTTATAGGCGTCGCGACTCAGACCCCCAAGGGCCTTATCCTTATCCTTATCCTCCTGCTCCTCCTCCTACTCCTCCTCCTCCTCCTTCTCCTCCTCCTCCTCCTCCTCCTCCTCCTCCTCCCGAGCACTGCCGATCGAGCGGGCCGTTCCAGCCGCCCCAGACCTCCAGTTTCTTGAGCGGAAGATCGAGGCGGAGGTGCGTCGTCGTCGTCGGGTCGTCCCGAACAGGGCGCGTTCGGTCTCCGGGGCCAGCAGCAGCAGACGGTTTGGGACGAAAGTCTTCGGACCTGCTTGCTGCGCGAAACAATCAGGACGGGAGGTTTTTTGTTATTTTCAGCCTCCGGGGGCCCCCGTCTGGCTCAAGGACCGTCCAAGAACGGCCCAGGATGAAAGACCAGCCCTGGGGAATGGGCCGGGACTCCCAGGGACCGCGTACAGAAAAAATCAGGACGTCGCATGTCTGGGTAGGGGGAGGGGGGAAGGCTTCTTAGAGGGAGGGTGCTTCTTAGAAGGCGCGGGCCTCATCTATAGATGCAAGGCCGGCGCATTCTAAGAAGCAGCCTCCTTCGAAGAAGCCTTCCCCTCTCCCCCTACCCCCTTGTGCGCACCGCCGAGATCCAGGCCTCCCAGCTGGGGTCCGAGCAAATGGGTCGGAGGATCGCGCCGCATCGGCGATGCGACTCGACTTAGAGCCCGAGTTTCTCCACGCCGACGGCGCCGATGCATCTCCGACGTCGCCGAAGCATCGGCAATGCGCTGGCGATGCGGCGTGGTCATCAAACCCCATATACTCGGACCCCACTGGGGAGGCCTCCAGAGAGACGGGTCCCCCGGAGAGTGCTCCAGAGTTTCAGGGGCCCTTTATTTTGAAAAAGGCACGGCATTGGAAGTCTGGAGCGCCAAGTGTGAAAGAGCCCGAGCGTTCCGGGCCGAAAGCCCAGGGAGCTGACTGGGAAGCTGGATACGCCAGATGCGGCCCGCTTGAGCGAAAGCTGGACACACGCAAGGAGCGACAAAGCGGCTTCGCCTTCGAGCGCCCGAGAATTCGGCATCTCGCTCGCGGCGGAGACTGGCGGAAGGCTCGCAGAAGCCCGCGGAGACAGAGTGAGGGCGGCTTCATTGGCGGAAGCCCGGCTGGGGGCAGCAGAAGTAATGATGAGCGCCCGGGAGATCAACGCCGGCGCACCAATACAATGGTTTCCAGAGTCGGCCACACGTGGCCGCGCGTCTTTCCACCCGTATAGCCGCGTGTGTCCGGCAAGTGGCCTCCGCATGTTCTGCATGTGCATCCAGCCGAATTCGTGTCCATCGCCGAGTGCGTTCCACTACTCGCAAAGTGCCTACTCGCAAACGTCCGAACAACGCATGTCCGTTTTCGATGTAATTTATCGTAGATCCCCCGCTCGGATCCAGGCCATTTGCGAGTATTTACTTTGCGAGTAGTGGAACGCGCTCGTCTAGTCCAGCTTCCTGCTGCGTTTGCTTGCGTGCTGACCGAGGCTCGTTCGAAAGTTGTTCCTCCGTTGGCTGCGCACGCCAGAACTCGAGCCCGTGCCGAGCCAGGGTCGAACAGGCTTCTGTGCTGCCCCTGTTGCTCCAAACTTGCACTTAGGGGCTCTTACTTGCGTCGCTGGTAGGGAACAGGGTGGGTCCTGGACCAGCGAGGACTTCCTGGACAGGGGCTCTTACTTGCGTCGCTTGTGGGGAGTCCTCGCTGGACCAGCGAGGACTTCCCACGATGCTGCCACCGGCCGCCTCGTGCGCTGGGGAAGGCCTGGTGAGGTCTCGCCACGTTGCCGCCCGCGGCCGCCTCGTGGTCCATTTGCGCGCTGGGTGAATCCGGCGATGCTTCGCCACGTTGCCGGCCGTCGCCGCCTTGGTGCCGCCTCTAGCGTGCACCACGTATGATGCACCACATAGCTTACGCCACACAGCTTGCGCCACATAACTCGCACATCGACCGCGCAATGACTTCCAGCTCGGGGTCCGTTCACGCTTGCTTATATGTTTGATGTGTTGTTGTGCTCCGACTCGTTGGCAGGAGGCGGCAACTACTTTCAAGGCGACGTTCTTGCTGGTCATAATCCAGATGGTCTTTGCCAGCGTGGTGATCCTGCTGATGGAGTTCCGCAAGATGTCGTGCACACAGTGGCGAGACATCCTGAAATGGTCGGTGGTGCCGATCGCTTTCGCGGGTATGCTTGCGACGTCCATGTGGGCCATGCGCGAGGCATCCCTACCCGCGGTGCTCATCCTGAAGAACTTCTTGCCCATCGTCTCTTTCGCAGCAGAGAAGGCCCTCTTCGACACCCCACTCAGCGTCACAGCATCGATGCTATTCTCCCTGCTGCTCACTTTCGCGGGCACCGTCTTGTACGGTTTTGCGGACGCGTCTGTGACCAATTGGGGCAAGCTCCTGGTAGTGGTGAACTGCGGCTTCACATTGGCAGACCGCCTGGTCCAGACCTACTACCTGAAGCTCAGCAAGGACTTCACCCTCTCCGTGCCCCTGTGCATGCTGCTGAACAACACCCTAGGAGTGGTTCCGATACTCGCACTGGCCTTTGCCAGCGGGGAGATGCCCCAGTGGGCGGCCGTGGTGGCCCAAGCAAACTCCGCCACTTGGCTGTGGGTGGTCTTGTCCAGCGGCTGTGGTGCATGCCTCGGGTACGTCGGGCTGAAGACACAGCAGCTCGTGTCGGGGACGACGGTGCTCGTCCTGCAGAATTTCAACAAGGTGCTCCTCCTGGCCGCGAGCACAGCCGTCCTGGGAGATAGCATGCCCCCCCTTTCGTGGCTCGGCTGCGCGATCTCAATCTGCAGCTGCTGCTGGTACAGTGCGCTCCGGCTGCCAGCAGAGACCAAGGGCATCGCGGTCGGCAAAAAGTGAGGGACTCGAGAGGAGCACGTGCGCTGCGAAGCGTGGCGCGAAGCTGCTCTCCTCGGCTGCCGAAAAGGCAGCGTGTTCGAGGCCTCCCAAGCCAGAAGCGCAGAGGCTGCGAATTCTCAAGTACGAGCTACAAGAGCTTCGTCTGCTGGATGTGCAGGAGGAGGAGGCGGAGGAGGAGGAGGAGGAGGAGGAGGAAGAGAGCCAGGACGAAGAATAAGAGGACCCTCGGTCACAAGGCCGCTCCTTTGAGAAGGGCTGCGCGACCCCTCCGCCAGCACTACAGAGGGCTCGAGGCACAGGGGCGATTCTACAGGACGGGCCATCAAGTGCTCCGTCTGCTGCCGTGCGCCCCTCGGCCACCAAGGGTGCTACCAAGCCCTCGCCCCCAAGGCCGTTATTTGGGGAGGCACGCCCACAAGCCGATCCCATCCCAATGTTGCGTGAAGCTCCAGAGTCTTCCATGTCGGCTGGTGGTGGTGTGCGTGAGCGCTGACCAAGCCCATCTCATCCCAGGCGGTCGGAAGCCGCGTCGTCCTCCCTCCTCCTGCTCCTCCTCTTTCTCCTCCGCCTCCTCATCATCCTGCCCCACAATCTCCCTGTTTTTTGTCCATCCTGCCCTAATCTCCAATGCAGCTTGCACTTGCTTATCATCGCTCCTTCAACTGTCCTACTTCTCCATCCCACCCTCCTCCCTCCTCACTGTGCTGGCGCTCAAGCTGACTGTTGCAGCGAGCCTCCTTAAGTCAAACAAGCCTCACTGCACTCACCATGATCATCATCCATATAATCACAGATGATATGTTTGTGGAGCGGCTGCTGCTCATCTTCGTTATCGTCCGCATGCTGGGCGTCGTACAGCGATGCTGATCCTGCATTTCTACTGTCGTTTCCCTCCGCTATGGCTACAGCCCCCCCGGCATGTCCACGGCAAACCTCCTCCACTTCGACGGGCCTGCAGAGTAAGCGGATGCATTGGTTGTGGCGCTGTGAGATACGACCCTGATGGTGTTGAAGTGCACAGGTTTCCGCACTGCAGTGTTGGTGGTGGTAGGTATTGCGATACCGAGTGGCACGGTCTTGTGTTTGGCATCTCGCTCTATTGCAAGAGAGCATTTGCACGTCTCACGATTGAGGGCCACAAGGAGTCTGTCATACGTCAGTGTTTGTGCATCTGGCACTGCTGGGGTGAAGCGTCGGCAGCCCATCAACAGCTGTACTGTAGCACTTGTGGCCAACCTACATTCCTGTAGAAGTTGACATGCTCGTCGCGCTTCCAACCATCGCTCTGACCATCCGGCCAGTGCTGGGATTCATGATTGGCCCCTGCGTGGCTGTTGCTCCCCGAGTGTCCAGCGCTCGTCCGCTAGCGTGGCCGTCTTACTGTACCGTTTCATGTTATTACTCGGCCTCATTTCTTCTCCCTCCTCCCTGTTCCTTCCCCCCTTCTTCCCCCCTCCCGCGCTTTGTGCGACACGCCAGCGTCCACCCGGCAATTCTTCGGCCAGGTGTTGATTTCTTCGTCCGGTTGCTCATTCGACCGGTCCACCTTTCTTGTCTTTCCGCTTCCTTTCTTGTCCCCCCGCTCTGTCTTCACGCCGTTTCACCGATACGTCCTGGGGTGAATTCGTATCGTGCAGATTCTTGGTACCTAAGACGGGGGGCAAACCAAACACTTTAAGAACTTAGATTTGCGTGTTGGCTCCGTTTGTGCAGTAGTCTTTCTTTTTGCTCCCCCTTTCCCCTTCTCTACCTGTTCCTGCGGCCCGAATTTCAGCCACGTTCGCAGGACAGCATCCGTCCGTCTCCTGTGCATTTGCGGTGTCGCTGCACGTTGCCTCGTTTCTTCGCCGCTGTTCGGCCAAGTGGCGTGGGCCATTGCGCCGCGGTGGTCGTGTTGTCGTTTTTCGTCCGAGGCCCTGGGACCCTGCTGGCCCTCTTGAGTTCCCTTCAGGCCCAAAAAAAAATGATTGGCCCCTGCGTGGCGAGGAGCGTCTCACAGTTCCGCCAATCGTGTGCAGCTACCCGACCACAGTCACCATCGATGAAGTGTCGCTCCCCCATCCGGTGGCAACGTTTCGTTCTAAATTACTCCCTGCTGTGCTTCCAGATGGTGCCACGTTGTTCGGCTTCAGCTTCAGGGACACGGCGTGCCCAGATGGACCGAGATTATGTTGTCTTTCGCACGTGTCCATCATGTTCCTCCTCGTCTTCAGGGTCTGTACGTGCTCGGATAGATGATGAGCTTCCCGCTTGTCGAACATGTCCTCCGTACGATGTTGCACGCGCAGGGCGTCATTGTCTTGCCAATCTTGCGCTGTTGCCCGAGCAGGCAATGGCGGAGTGGTTCCGCCACCTGCACCCCAATCATTGTTCAATTGAGCTTGCCAAGGGAATTGGGCGGCGCCATCTTGGACACGATATCGGAGCAGCTTTTCTTTCGCTGACAACGGCAGTTTGCACACCACCCAGGACATTCCATTGTCGACTTGGACATTGTGTTCGGAATGCTTGCTCAGCGGAGTGCACAGCGGAGGCTCGACTTCGTCTTGGTCAGCTCTGATGTGTTGACGGCGTTCGATGGAGTCAGACACCCAGCATTTTGAAACGCAATGTTGACCCAGCATTGTGTGCATTGTTGCTCCGTCACATACGGCAGTTCTATCATATAACATGCAGGTGCGTTGACGTCAAGTTTGACATATCTTCCGTTCAAGATGTCGCTTCCTCAAGGTAGCATGTGGTGGCCGCGGTTCTGGACCAGTGTGTTGGACTATTGCGTACCACATCTGCTGCATAAGTGAAAATAGTTGCAGCTAGGCGCCGTTCAAAGCACGGTTGCCCCTCACGCAAAGCGCGGTGCCAAATGTTGTTGGAACTTCAGTTTCAAGGTGGTGCCGTTTATCGTGGTCTCGGACAACCTTATATAATTGTTCATTGCGCCCGCGATGCACACCAGATTTCCGAAAGTGTTGGTGTCGCTTTACACGACCACAGTTTCGACTTTCCAGCCAATAGTGCGCGGTGGGTTAGCCAGAAGTTTGAGATTCCAAGCATTCGTTGCTTGGAACTACATTGGAGGGTGATAATGCTGTCATGCGTTGCGTCGACATCTCCATCACTGTTAAAGGCCCAACCGGGAAAGAGATCCGAGTCAAGCCATATTACGCCCGGAATGTGATTGCTCAATCGGCGTGTGCTCTTCATAGCAGCCTCGGCAGCAGATGCGTGCGTTCATGAGACGGAGTAGCATGTTCCTCGCTATTTGGTCTGTTGGTGCATGGACCCACGATCAAAAGGTTGCCTGGAGGCTGCGAGCAGTCCAAACCAAAACTATGGCGATGTACTACCGTCTCGAAGGGTATCGCAGTTAAGCCGATGATCATTATTCCCGTCGATTTGACGGACATCAAAATTGAGGATGAGTTTATTGGTTAGGACATAATCGTCGCTCGGTGTATGTACCGATATGTCGGGCAAGCTTGCCAGCTTATGGACATTGCCTCGAGTTGTTCTTATGCCAGGCCCCCAAAAGGAATCATCATTCACAGGGCCGTTCGATTTTGCACGGAGTTTCGGGTAGGCATGGGCATGTCCGTTGTTTTTCGCCGTGCCATTATGAAGTTAGACAGGTCACGAGGATTAGAAGGTTGTGGGCTTAATTCGCAATCGTCATCATCTTCCTTCCGCTTATCGTCCTCATCCCCAGTGTGCTTGTCCTCCTCCTCCTCCTCCTCCTCCTCCTCCTCCTCCTCATCATCATCATCATCATCATCACTGTCATCCTCTCGCTTCGCCTCCTTCGACGCCGACTCCGACTCCGACCAGCTGGATCTCAGCGAAGACGCAGCGGATCGATCTTGCAGGCGGCATTCCTTACGATCGAGGATTGCCACGAGCGTCGCAGTGCAGCGCAAGCAACGCCCGTGGCACGGAGTCGTCGTCGGCGGCGGCGGCGTCGGCGTCGGCGTCGGCGTCGGCGGCGGCGTCAGCGTCGGCGTCGGCGGCGCCGTCGTCGGCGCAGGCCGCCCATGACGAATACGTGGGCGATCTGCGCGGCCGCCCTGCGAAGGGCGGCGGGCGGCCTGCGAACAGGTCCGCCCACTCCTGCTTCGGAGCGGGGCGCTCGAGCACGGCACTCGGGCGGCTCCTCGAGGGCGCCGCTTCCTCCTCGCGAGCCGATCTTCGAGCTCGGCGGCGAGGGGCCCTGAGCTCTTGGCGGTGCAATTGTGGTCACGGCGGCCGTCTTCGCCACGCTTCGGGCCCCGGGGCTTTCACAGATCGATGCGGCTGGAAAATTGAAGCAGGAAGAGCACTGAAGCTTCAGTTTTGTAAGAAATTTTAGTGAAACTGAAGTTTCTGAGGAGCAGGAAGAGCAGCTGTAATAGCCCTGAACTGGGCTCTTCCTGAAACTGATCGATGGGTCCGGAGCTCTGGTCGTGGCTTGTTGCGCTGCAGCTGCTTCGAAGTTTCGGACCTCAGGGGAGGCAGAGGCGCCGCGGAGACCCGCTCCCAGCTTGGCCGCACGGTCGGCCTGGCCACTGAGCCAAGCAGCCTACTCAGCGTCGGGGGCTGCTCGGCTGCGTGCACGTGCGACTTTGACTCGATTCGGCCCGCGTAGGCCTGGTCCTGCCGACGGAGGGCCCGCCAGAAACCCGCGGAAGGAGACGAGGACTTGCCCCGTGGGCCATCCCGCTCCAATCGCCTATTCAGTAGGAAATCATGGGAGCCTGGTATACCTTTCAATTTTGTCTTTAGCGTCGATTCGCGTCTGGGAGTCGGTGAGATAGCGCCGATTTAGCGTCGATGTTGCGTCGATGTTGCGTCGATTTAGCGCCGGCTAGCGTCGACTACCGTCGATTAGCGTCGATTCGCAAGAGCCGACAAGATGGTATGGGAGGCTCCCATGAGTTGCCACCGAACACCTATGTATATGCAGGTCCCGTCCGCTGCGCCCATGAGAAAAGCATTGGTACTCTGCGCAAACTGCCGACTGTGGCATCCCTGCAGGGATCGAGCCGACGATCATGCGAAAGACGCCCAGAATTCGAAGAAGATAAAATGGCATAAACATAAACTGTTGGCGCTCCGCGCGGAGTTCTTGGATCCGCGCTGGGCCCCCATGGCGGCGCCTCCGGCGTCGCCCCTGGCGCGCTCCAGGGAGGGGGGTCCAGCGCAGACCCAAGAAATCTGCGCGGAGCACCCAAAGTTTACGTTGGTGCCGATCTTTCTTCTTCTAAGAACGGGGTCCCAGTGGACCACTCCCCAGCGCGCTCGCCTGAGGGAGGTCAGGGAGGAGGTGGAGGCCGACCCGTCCCTAGCGATGGCAGGATCGGCGAGAACGCACTTCCTGATCGCCCACGAACGCTCGCATGCAGCCCCGCGGCGGCTCTGGCGACCGCCGCGGCCGCGAGGGCATCGAAAGATCTTGCAGCAAAGGGGCGCCCACAACACGGCAAGCCCCGAGCCCATCTTGCCACCCCGAAGCCTCGGCGGAGCGGCCTGCCCCGTAGCGCGGGCAGCACGGGACGTGGTTGTGGACAGTGTTGGGCACGGCGCAGACAGCACCTTGCCCGCTCACGAGGTACCCCCAGGCCCCGCTAGCCCGTCGTGCACGTGCCGCCGAGGAGCGGGACAGCAACGTGGTGCTCGAGGGCGGCGAAGAACGGGCTGCTGAGGCAGGCCTGGACGGCCTCCCACCAGATGCCGCCGAAAGAGACGGAGGAGGAGGAGGAGGAGGAGGAAAATGAGGAGGAGGAGGAGGAGGAGGAGAGAGGAGGAGGAGGGGAGGAGGAGGGGGGGATAAGCGGGGGAGAAAGAGCAGGGGGAGGAGGAGTGGGATGAGGAGGAGGAGAAAGAGGAGGAGGAGCAGCAAAAGCAGCATGAGCAGAAGGAAGGGGAGGAGTGGGAGGAGGGAGGGAAGGAGGAGGAGGAGGAGGAGGAGGAGGGGAAGGACGGCGGGTGATTCTGGCATGTTCGAGGACCTTCAGGGGGTCGCTCCGCGACACAGCTGGACTCGCCTCCCGGTCCTAGACAATGCGCGCTCCTGGAGGCCCGGCCCTTGGCCAAGCCCATGGCGGCGAACCAGCAAAACCCAGAACCTCCACCTCCTCCTCCTCCTCCTCCTCATCCTCATCCTCATCCTCCTCCTCCTCCTCCTCCTCCTCCTCCTCCTCCTCCTCCTCCTCCTCCTCCTCCTCCTCCTCCTCACCCTCCTATTCCTCCTCCTCCTCCCCCTCCTCCTCATCCTCATCCTCATCCTCCTCCTCCTCCTCCTCCTCCTCCTCCTCCTCCTCACCCTCTGTGAAGATGCAACTCCTGATCCGTTGCGACGGGTGTCGATATGATATGCTATAGGTTTCCGCTGAACAGCCTAAAGCTCAAGGGCCCTGAGCCACAATGTTACACACAGTCAGTACATCATGAAACGAGGGGCAAGCACGTGCATGCACACGCCATCACTTTCACACTCGTTCTAAAATTCTGTTGCCCCGAGGCAATCCCGGGAATATGGAAACACGCATGGCATATCACACGTGAAAATATGAACTCAGGGCTGTCAGCCGTAGATCGGCTTAAATACATTCAGCTCAGCGGTTTTTACAGTTCTACAGAAAGAAGGCAGGTGTACGTATACTTTACCGGGTGTGAGTGTGCGTACTATACACGCGCAGCGTGCTCGCAGGCGGGCAGGCAGGCGAGCTGGCAGCAGCAGATTATTTGTCGTCGGTGCGACCGGCCAAACCACCGTTCGAGCACCGATCCCATCATCAAGGTATCACCACCATATCCATTTCTCCCATGTCGTAGCCCATGAGGTCAATAACGTGTTATTATCATTATCATCTGCTGGCGGCGTGTCCTGATGAAACAAAACTCTGCCGTTCATAGCAGCTCGTATCTGGGTGCCGTCCATCCTTTTTGTCAAAGCATCTGCCACCATGTACTTCGTAGGACACCATGAAAGAGGCAGCTTGGACGTGGTAGCTGCAGCAACTTCTTCGCATAGCTCATCTTCGAATAGCTCCCTCAAACCAATCAAATCTAAAACCAAACGGCGCTCTGCTGGTAATTTGACAGCTCCTTCTCGGCGAATAGTGTCGTACAAAGATGCACAGTCGGTCACGCACTGCATGGGGCATAAACTCGGGTCTATATCGTCGATCGTCATGTTAGGGTATATTATATTCAGCACCGAAGCTCGCATCACAACAGCTGCTCCCAATGCATCAACTGCGCTCATGGTCTCCGCTGCAAACGTACTTCTGCATACTCGTCTGATGGTAGCGGATCGCCAGTCCACTAAGGCAGCCTTGCCTTCACCATCATTGAGGATCTTCTTCTCGGCCACGAAAATCAGAAATCCCGCTTGACTCTTGGCCTTGAGGCGCTTGGGCGCTTCTGAGGCAAATGCCGTGCGTACTCGGCGGGCAAACCACCAAGCAACCCCAGAGACCTTGTCATCTGGCTCGTCAACGTTAGCCCATGCGGCGTCGTGAAACACAAGTATACACAAATCTCCCTCCATCTTCGGAATAGTGACACCGGTCTCCTTGAAACGTCGAGCTTCTGACACGATACGGTTGGTTTCGATGAGGTCGGCCACCACTTGTGAATTCTGAACTCTCTGAGACATCGAAACTCCTGCTGATAAATCGGGTCGTGTCTGAGTCACAAGCCAGCCTAAACTTCCCACCAAGCTCCTGTTCTCCGCGATCTCCAACTCTGTGGCTGGACATCCCAAGTCTCGCTTGCGCTCCTTGGTGAGATCGAGTGGCTCCAGCTTGTCGGCGAACACTTCTTGACATAGGACAACTAAACCGTCGGCACGAGTAGTCACATCCTTAGCGCAGAACGTGAAAGGTAAACCTTGCCAACCTCCGAATGGAAATAGCTCCTTGATGGTCTGGTAGCTGGACTTTGTGCTAGCGGCTATCAGTAGGTCGTCGACATGAACACACACGATGGCCTGCAGAGATCCATCTGATCCGTGTCCCACGAACAAGGCTGGGTCCACCAGGCTCTGCACCAGGTTGAACTTGCGGCCGTTCTCGCCGATCAGCTCCACCTTGAGTAGGGTTCTCTTCAGCGTAGCCCACCATTGCCTTGGAGCCGTCGCAAGACCAAGTACCCCTTTGACAACTCGTAGCACTTGTCCAGGCATCAGTCCGGGCAATCCTTGCGGCGGCTGTTCCATGAAAAGCTCCTTCTCGCGAGGTTGCTCCTCGCCCTGCATGAGCGCGGACATGATGTCTGCACACTCGGGCTCCCAGCAGTGCCGAACCGTCATGATGAAAAACAGCAGCGAACTCGTGCGCGTCACAGTCGGGGCGTCGGTTCTCGAGGCTCCAGTTTGTAGATCTGGATCGCGGTGACCTCCAGCGCACAACCGAGCCTTGGCCTTAACTGGTACTGGGTTAGCCTCCGTGCGTATGGTAGCGTTCTTGTCACGAAACACGAACCTCGACGGTAGGAACCGACTCTTGTCGTTCTGCTCCCTCGCCTTGGCTGAAGCTTCGGGCGACATCACCTCCACCGACCCGATCTTCTTCCACTCTCCCCAGTGCTCCGCGATCGCCTTGATGTAGAGGCCCTTCTGTTCGTCGGGAATGTCCTTCCAAGCGATCTCCTTGTCTTGCAGCTTCTTCCGGAGCCTCTCGCTCTGGGCTCGAGCTCCTAGCAGCATCGTGGCGAAGGCGGCGTTGGTAGAGCTTCCTTCGTCCAAGTCGTCATCCGCAATCGTATAATATGGCTGGGCTGCTTGCCGTGCAGCTTCCGCCTTGGCGCGTGCCGTCTTGATACACAATGGCACGTCATCGAGGGGGCTGTATACCGCTCGTCGTCTCTGAAACTCTTCGCGACTCCAGTCTCCGTAGTCTGGCCCTGCTTGCTGCTGGGCTGGTCCAGGTGCTGCTGATGAGGAAGATGCTGGCGCAGGTTGCCCAACTGAGGTCTCGTCCTCCACGGATGGAAGCTCGACGTCGGCTTCATCTTGAGGCTACGCCACTTCTGCGGAGGGATCTGCCTCGGGAGGCCCAATCTCTACGTCCGCGGCGTCCTCTTCCTCTGGCGGCGGTGGTGGTTCAGCTCGAAGGTCTTCGCACTCCATGTCAGCGGCCACGTCGGCGTCCCTGATGGCGCGCTGCAACTGCTCGATGGCCTCCCCGTGTTGATCGTCAATGCCAGGCCACCAGATCTCCTCGGATGAGATCGGTCGAGCATGTTCTGGAGCGATGAGCTTCGTGAAACCACCATGCGATAGTAGTTCTGGCCTTGCTTGCCTACCACCACTGCCGGACCAAGCCAGGTCCCTTTCTTGATGGAGCCCTTCTTGAGCTGCCGATAGTAGAAGCACAAATCTCCCTGCTCCAAGGGATGAGGAGTAACTCGGGCACGTCCAAGTAGAGCCTTGCGCAGGGTACTGTCGTTCTGCATCTCCATGGAAGCCTTGCGCGCTGCTGTCCTCATCTTGAGTTGTCGCTCCATCGGCTGTAGCTCCGCGCCCTCGTGAGCCGCATCGTGATGAGCTCCGTCAACAAGGTCGGCAGGTGAGCGTGCACTCTTTCCAAATACCCACTGCTCCGGACTGAAGCCACGCTGTCGGCGCAAAGCCTTCTTCGCACCTGTAACCACGGACGCGAGTACACGCATATCTGACTCTCCAGCTGCTTGAGTATGCGCAATCGTCCTCTCGGCTAGCTCCTTCCACCAGCCTCCTTGCCTTTCAGTCCGTCCATGTTGCCACGCGGCCTGCCCTGCCACTGGCACCACGGTGCAGTGAAATCTGTCGAGCATCTCCTGGAATATTGAGCCAAAACCTCTCTCGAGATCCACCACGACGCTTGTCGGAGGTCCTGCCCAGCTGGTCCAAATCTGAGTAAACACCCGCACGAGCGTCTCCGAATGATGGCTCTCTATCATTCCAACCACGTGAAATGTAGTACCCAAATCCACCACTGAGAGAAAATCCCACGACTGGCCGTTCGCGTCCTTGATCGTGAAACAGTCCAGGCCGATCTGCTCGTTGAAATCTGCCGTGTGAGATAGTCTAGCTGGGCGCGCTATCTTCTTCTTAGCTTTGCCCATGCAGGACGCGCACCTTAACGACTTGGCCGCCTTGACCACCTCAGCTCGGCAGCCTGAGAACCTCAAAGATCGGGCCAGGTCTTCGTTACTAGGATGGCCCAAGTTCTGGTGTAGCTGACGTAGCGCCGACGAGTCCTTACTCGAGCACTCCGAGCTTCCAGGTCCGAACGGAATAGCCTTGGGGCGCCCAGGTCGCTGGACACCGGCTCTGGCTTGTACCACAACTGCACCTTCAACTTGGCTGTGCGATCCAGCTTGGCTCGTATGTGATCCAGGGGAATGTCTGCTTTCTCGAAGTCCTGTAGCACCACGTCGGCGTCTAGGTCCGTAATACGGCGACGTCCCACTCGTGTCCAGTCGGGGCCGTCTGGAAGCTTGGTTGGCAGCTTCCTGTAGTCGCCTATGTTTTCGTAGTAGAACCACTCGTCGGACTCTCCGCCCATGAGGTCCATCAGGTCTCTGGTCGCGTATACTCCGTACTCCATCATGTAGGTAGAGTTGCTGCACTGGTAGGCCACTAGTACTGCTTTCGCGAACTCCTTGGTGTATCTGCCAGCCAACCGTGTATAGTGAGCTCCCTCCAAGTGGTCATGACGATGTTTTCCGTCGCATATCTTGCCCAGTTTCCTGACGTACGACTCGTTGGATACCAGAAGCTTGGTCGACTTGCGAACCTTACCTCCATATCTCGGATGTCGTAGGTTGAAGCGGCACATGTCGACTTTCACCTCATGAACTCTAGGATGGGCCATCACACGAAGCAACTGTGGCTGTTTGAATGCTTCTGACTCCCAAGGGTTCTCGACTAGGATGTCGTTCTTGTTGCCCAACTGCAGCATACTCACTTCTTCCGCGAATTCGAGCAACGGCTTGTCACGTAACCTCTTCCTCCTCAACTCTTGTTGTCGATATTCGCCTCTGTAGTTTATTATTGTAAGCTGCGTCCAGAGCGTACATGGAAACTCCAGCGTCACGAGTCGAGGTCTGCATGCATGGTACATATTCAAAACTTCGCGTCGATCAGCGGGCGTGCGCAGGTCGTAGTTGTAGCGTTGGTCTATGGGCTCGCATACTTTCAAGCCTGCCTGACTGAACTCCTCGGATAGGACAGCTTCACCGGCGAATATCTGCATCAAATCATAACGTAGATCTGTTTTGATACTGAAAATGTCCCGCATGTCCTGAGCGATTGCCTTCCCTTCGTTGAAGAGAGGCTTGATCAAGAATGATCCAAGAAATGCCGTCTGCCACGTGAGGAACATCAGAGCCTTGCTGAACATATCCTTGAAGCGCTTGGTCTGGCCTGGCTTCATCTTCCTCTTCAATCGTGGCCCCTCCGGCGACTCTTCCCGCTCGGTGCGATCATCTCCTACGGCTGGTCTTCCTCCACTCCGATGTTTTCGGCGGTCACAAAGTCCTCCTCGCTGATCTGGTCCGCGTCGTTCTCGGAGCCGGCGGAGCTCGTGGGCTCTTTGACCGTGTTCGGCTTGGCCGCGCAGGCCCCCGAGCGTGAGCTGAAAGCACTCCTCCAAGTCGAAAGCTGCTTCAGCGCTTCCTCCTCCTTCAGCTCTTCCTTCTTGATCGCTCTCGGAACTTGTCCCTGTAGCAAGCATATGATTTTGTCTTTCAGCATGTCGTCGCTGACCTTGATGCCCTTTTTCTTGGCCAGCACGAGCAGCTCCGCGCGCTTCATCTTGGCGATGCCTTTCAAGTCTGGGTCCAGAGCTGGAGACTTCTTCTTGATCTGGCCGTTCTGGATCCTCCTGTCGTTGAGAATGACGCGCATCTCCCGGCAGCTCAGTCCTTGATACTCCAAGTCGTTGTCTTCCATCGCGTCCTGGAGCTCGATCTTCACCATGTTGCCCAGCGGCAGCAGGCGACGTGGTGCTCGGGGTTCGCGGTCTCGAGATGCGAGGCTCTCCCCCAGACGACGCCCGTTGTGGAAAATCAGCCCCACCGACGGATCCCTTGCCATCACCACGGCTGTGTAGAGCAATCGAAACAGGCGCTTCCAGCGTACTAGAACGGCCGTGTTGTAACGCTTGTTGGTGTCCACGTCCAGGATATCCCAATTCGAGATCCATGCGAGGACGGTAGCTGGTGGCATCCCGTGTCGAGGACGTTGTACCCTGTGAACTCGTTTGAGCCCACAATGGCTGCCCAGGCTGTTTGTTATGTTTGAGCTCCTCGTGGGTCTTGAGAATTGGTTTTGTTGTTCTGCTTGCTGTGTTTCTTGCTTGTTGCTTATCATCGGCGATATCGTCAGGCTCTGGCTTCTTCAGTTTTGGCTGATCTCTATGGTCTGGCTGATGTTGCGCTTGGCTTTGTCCTAGCTCTCGTTCGAATCGGACTCGCTGTGCTTGATTTTGTCCTCGTACTTGATCGGATTGATCTTCGGGCTCGTCTTGAATCGCATGATGAATGTTATGATGCTCGTGATGTTGATGACTTTCCTTTTCCAGAACCTTCCACCACCGTTTTGAAGGCGGAAGCAGCCTGATCTCTGTCTGGCTGGGGCTCACGTCTGGAGCCACTGTGAAAAGTCGGGCCCTGTCGAACTCAAGCACGTTGAAACTGGGGTGTCCACTCTTGGTCTGCCCCAACTCGAGGCCCTGCAAACCGAGCCTTCGGAACGTCATGGTACTCTCGCCAGCTCCTTCGCCATGGTCATGCACAGCTCCCAGCTGTCCCAGCGCTCGTTGAGATAATAATCCTGGCACCAGGCAGGGCACAATTGAAATCCTCAGCGTGAAGTGTCGTCCCTGAATGGCGAGTGGAATGAGAGCGGCTATCGTACTGGCAACTGGCTTACCAGCGCCGAAACGAAACATCTCGTGCTCATCAATCTCGATAGGTCGTAAACCCAGCTTGGCCAAACGCCTCTTGATATCATCATACCAAACTTGGCCTCCAACGGCCTTAGCACAGCACGAATCTGGCAATAATTTACCACCACACTGTTGCAACAGCTCCTCCTTTGAAGTCATAACCACATTCATGGTCGGGAAGTTAGCGTGAATCTGGTTGCGTGTCTCTCGACGCGCAGGGTTGATAAAGAAACTCTGCTCAGAAATCTGCTTCTCTTTGTCGTTCCAGTTGATGTTCGTCGTGTAGTAACCTTCTGCTGGACGCTCTCCTTCGTCTTGGTGATCATCATCCTCAGTTCCAGCCATGTGAACTTTCTTCTGTGGTCCATGGCATTCAGGGTCTCCCTTCCAGTGTCCGATTCTCTGGCATACTGCACAATGACTTCGCGCCTTCAACTTCGCAATTCGGTCACCGCCCTTCCCACCGGAAGACGAACCTCGTCCAGCATCACGTCCCTTGCCCGAGCCGCCCTTGCCTGATCCCGGCATGCGATCTCGATGATAGAAACCTCGAGCTTGCTTCGCATCACGTTGTCGATCCTTGATTCGGACAAGCATCTTCTCTAACTTGTAAACCTCGTCCTCCGCGTCGGCGTGCTCCTCCAGAAGCTCCTCTGGCACGTCCTCCGTGTCGACCTCTGTCTCGAACGTCTCGTTATTTGTCACCTCCTCGTCGTTCTCTTGCTCTGTCATGTGCGCTCCCCATCTCCGCTGTGGTCGGTAGCCTTGCGGCCTTGTCGTCGGCTGTGTTGATGGGGACTGCGGTGGACGACGAGGGTTGGTACGATCCATCATCTTTGCGTCCTTTACGTTGAGCAACGTCTGCTTCTGCGAGGACTTCAGCTCATACTTATTCTGATTGGCGTTCAAAACTCCTGCTTCACGATCGGGCGGCAATCCGAGCCACCACATAAACAGCCACGCCAATGCTTGATCTGGAAGCTCTATGCTCAACGTCTTCAATCTCGATACCTGCGTGTCGAATATGTTGATATAGCTTCTCATCTCTTCTCCATTCTCTCTTCGCATCTTAGTGAAGAATGTTTTCAACTCTGCGCCGAGCTCCATGACCTTCTCATCGTCGAACTTCTCCGCTAGGAAATCGAGCAGCGTCTGGATCCCTTCTTCGTCCTGCAGAGTTGTCGGATCTAGATCTTCGGCGTGAATCCAGGCGTCGCCCTTCAACTCTCCATACAACTCCGCTGCTTGCTTTTCCACTGGTACTCGCGTGCGTATCTTGAATACTGCCACTCGTCTCCGGAAGTCTTTTATGGTCATCGTTTGTGGGTCGAAGCTCGGCACCTTCACGTTGTAGCTGGGACCACCGTTGGTACCCGCTTCATCATCGTCGGGCGCCGCCTTTGGCGCCATCTCGCTGGAGAACTGGACGAATTACTTGTAATTCAGAAACGTGTAGGGCGTCCAGGTCTTCTCCTCCAGCGTCCACTAGAATATTGCTCGATGGGCAATCCACCTGATAGCGGTCAATCCGCTGGGCCACTCGATAGCACGAGATCTGCAGTCCGCGGCTCGAACTGCTCCGCTGCCAATGTGAAGATGCAACTCTTGATCCGTTGCGACGGATGTCGATATGATATGCTATAGGTTTCCGCTGAACAGCCTAAAGCTCAAGGGCCCTGAGCCACAATGTTACACACAGTCAGTACATCATGAAACGAGGGGCAAGCACGTGCATGCACACGCCATCACTTTCACACCCTCCTATTCCTCCTCCTCCTCCCCCTCCTCCTCACCCCTCCTTGGCCTGCTCGACGCTTCCCTCCGCACTCTCCCCCGGGGGGGCCCTGGAGCGGGCCCTGGGGCGGACCCCCGCCACGAGGGCCTCGCTCGCGCACGGCGGCGCGTGCCCCCCCCCCTCCCACCCCGGGCGACCTTGCCAGGGGATGGATCGGCCCGCAGAGGCCCCGGGAGGAGCGAACAGTGGCCTCGATAACCCGGCACTGGAATGCCACCTGGCTCTGCCGCCGCTGTCTCGCTCCAGCACGATCCACGCGCTTCTCGACCGCGACACCAATCTCATGTACCCCAGTCGCCCCACCACCAAACCCAAGCCCGCCCCCGCTGTGCCGCCAGAGCCCTCCCTGGTCAGTCTTCGCTCGGAGACCAGCCTGAGAGTCTGCTCGGGAGGCTCGTCCTGGCGAGTTGCGGCTTTTGCTCGACAAGCGCACTGCGAAGCGATAGCATCATCATCGTCAGTATGGTCAACATCATCACCGCCATCAGCATCATCAGCATCACAATCAGAATCAGCAATATCACCATCAACATCATCATCATCGTCAGCATCAGCATCATCAACACAACAACAGCAGCAGCAGTATCATCAGCAGCAGCAGCATCAGCGTCATCAGCATCAGCAGCAGCCTCATCAGCAGCATCAGCATCATCATCGTCATCATCATCATCATCATCATCATCTGCATCTGCATCAGCATCATCATCAGCAGCCGCATAAGCATCAGCATCATCATCAGCAGCATCATCATGAGCAGCATCAACATCAACAACAGCAGCATCACCATCATCACCATCAGCATCCTCATCATCATAGTCAGCAGCAGCATCATCGTCGTTACCAGTATCATTATTCTGGAGGCTCTCCCCGCGCAGGCGGGACGGCCTTGTCATGATTTTTATGCGGCCTGCTCCGTTCCCATACACGCGGGGGGAACGGCGGCGAGGGGCAGCATCTGCATTGCATCGCATTGTGTAGCATATCTCTGGTTAGTATGGTTTTCAGTTGAAGGAATATGCACGCGCTGGGGTGGACATTGTTTTGCAAAGTCTACGCTTGAGCCTTGACCCAAATCCTTGAGCCAGCTTGAGCCAAGACTCTTGAGCCACGACACGTGCTCTGGAGTTCAAGTGGATCACGCTTGACTGAATCTTACTCAGTTCAGCACGTTGTTTGGAATCCTTGTGTCCCGCAGCCGCCCTCGGCCCCAAGGGCCTCCCCATGACGATACATGGATTGGTCGATGCTGCCCGATGGCCGCCTGGTTCAGGACGATGGCCCCAATTATCTCAACTGCCCCTTGACAGATCCCCCTCCTAGTTCTCCTAGTACTCCTATTTCTTTCCCGTTACCCTTTTTCTTCCGATTCAGCATCATAATCTGCCACATCCGATTCGTCGTGCTCACCATCCTGCACATTCTCCTGCTCCTTCGCCTCCTCCTCTTCCCTCTGCATATCCCTCGTCCGCCTCCTCCTCCCCATCTTTTCATCTCGCCGTCATCATCAACAGCGTCAACAGCAACACTTGTCATTCACCTCACCCTATTCGTCGCTTATTGTTCGTCTATCCTCATCCCTCTCCTCGCCTTCCTCTTCCCACTAGGACTGCTACTACTGGCTTTCGCTCTCCACTCCTCACTCCTCACCGGTCTTCGATCAATCTCGCTCCTTGCCACGGAACCTCACAAAGAGATGGGCGGGGCCGCGCTTCCGAGGCCATAGCTTTGTGGAGAATAAAAAGAGTTGCTGAGGATCGACCCTCTGCAACAGCACTGTGGATGCGGGATCCCGATACCAAGATTGATGGGCCTGTTTTCCACCACCACCACCATGAGTTGGAGGAGGACCCCCTCCTCCTCCTCCTCCTCCTCCTCCTTCTCCTCCTCAGCATTATCATCATCACCACACCACCATCATCATCAGTATCCGCATCATCATCATCAGCATCATCATCATCAGCAGCATCATCATCAGCATCATCATCTGGATTATCCTCCTGATGATCCTCGTATTGCCCATCACCACAACCAGCATCGTAATCCTAATCACCAGCATCCTTATCATCATCAGCCTCACCCTGGTCATCACTGTCAACACTATCCCTACTCGTGTTACCCCTCATCGTCATGATAGGCATCATTGACATCATCGTCGTCATCATCAGCAGCATCAGCTTCATCATCAACAACACTATTATCATCACCAGCATCATCATCAGCAGCATCAGCATCATCATCCTCATCATCACCATCAGCATAATCACCACCAGCAGCATCACCATGATCATCATCATCATCAGCATCATCAGCATCGTCATCATCAGCAGCATCATCCTCACTATCATCCTCATCCTCATCATCAACAACACCATCATCATCAGCAGCATCATCATCCTCATCCTAATTCTCGTCGTCATCGTCGTCGTCACCATCGTCGCCGTTATCATCAGTATCATTATCATCCGTATGGTCATTATCAGTAGAATCCGAGTGGTAGTCAGCAGCAGCAGCAGCAGCAGCATTCGACTCATCCCTCCGGGTCCTTCTTTTCCCCTCGCCTCACCCGCTGTCCCCCCTCCTCCTCCAGAGGTGCGGCTGTCCCTGCCGGCGGGGCAGCGGCCCGTGGCGACCGTGCTGCTGGTGCACGGCATGAACCCGGCCCCCCCGATCGTCTGGGAGTGGGGCTGCGTCGTTGAGCCGCTCCGGAAGCGGAAGGCCCCCCCCCCCAATGGGGCCAGGAGGTGGGAGGACCATTCCCTCCCTCCCTCCCTCCCTCTCCAAGCTCCCTCCCTTCCGCCCTCCCTTCGTTTCCAACCTCTCTCCCTCCCTCCCTCCCCTCCCTTCCTCTCCAAGCTCCCTCCCTCCCTCCCTCCCTTCGTTTCCAACCTCCCTCACTCCCTCCCTCCCTCGCTCCCTCTCCAAGCTCTTTCACTTCCTTCCTCCCTCCCTTTCCAACCTCCCTCCCTCCCTCCCTCTCCAACCTCCCTCCCTCCCTCTGATCCTTGTCCTTCCCCCATGCCTCCTGCCGCTCCCCCCCAATCGTCTGGGAATGGCGCTGCATCGTGGAGCCGCTCTGGAAGCAAAAGGTCCAACCCCCCTGGGGGTGGGAGGAACATTCCTCGAAGATTAAAGCAGTATATAAACATCATGTTTCGGAGCTCCGCGCAGATTCCTTAGATCGGCGCTGGGCCCCCCTGGCGGCGCCGCCTCCGGCGTCGGCAGGGGGCTCAGCGTAGGTCCAAGAGATCCGTGCGGAGCTCCAAAAGCTTATGTGTATGCAGTTATGTTCTTCTGCAGCTTGGTTCTTCCTCTAACTCCCCTCGCGAACCTGCCTCCCTCCCTCCCGGCTGATCCTCTTACCTTCCCCCATGCCTCCTGCCGTTTCCCCCGCGCTCGCGGGGGCCGAGGGGAGGAGCGGGAGGGAAAGGAGGAGGGGAGGAAAAGGAGGAGGCGGGAGGCAGGAGGAGGGGAGGAGCGGGAGGGGAGGAGGGAAAGGAGGAGGGAAAGGAGGAGGAGGAGAGGAGCGGGAGGGAAAGGAGAAGGCGAACGAGGAGAGCAGCTGGAGCGAAAGGAGGACCTAGAGGCGGCAGGCTGATGGTTTTCGGAAACTTTGACGCCCGCTGGGGATGGGGACAGGTCTCACGAGACGGAGGGAAGGCTCGGCCTTCCCGCAGGTGGCGTGCGTTTTCCCGAACCTGCACTCGTGCGAGCGGACGGCACCCGCGAGCAGTTCTCCGGAGGACGTGTTCGTGGCGCTGGAGGCGCCCGCGGCATCGGGGATCGATGGCGCGCAGGAGTGACCCTGCGGCGAAGTGGTCTTTGGTGCGGGCCCATCGGGGCCCCCCGACCGTTGAAGGCGATGCGGTAGCAGCGGCCTGCGTGCTTAGGCTTCGCCGACCCGGGCCCCCCACGAGGCCTCGCACCAAAAGGTCACCCCTGCCCAGGGCCACTCGTGCGCGCAGCCGGCGTGAGCGAGGCCTCCCGCCCGGAGGCCTCCAGCAGTCGCTTCCAGGACCTGGCCGGCGGCTCCAGAGGACCAGTCGACCAGACGGCACCCCTGCTCGCGAGGGCCAGGAGGGCCACGGGCAACCGATGCCGGCTGCGAAGGCCAGCCCGAAAACACGGTCGCCGCGGGTCGCGGGCCGCGGACCACCGATCCCACGCGAGCGACGCAGGAAGACGCGGTCGTCTTCGCCGGCATTGGCGCTTAAGTTGCCCGCGTAAGGTTGCGCGTAAGCGCCTGCGTTTCCAGCGTGGCGTGCCGCGCTGGCGACCCGCGCGAGCCGCGGCGTAAGCTCGCTGTGCCGTCGTGCGCCAGGCCCGTTTCGTGTCGTCGCTGACGTGCCAGAGCCGCTCCACACGCGAGCGCCACGAGAGGCCACGGACCGTCGGCCACCACACCCGCTTGCACGAGGCACTCGGCACTCGAGGGCAACGATGGGCCGTAAGTCACGGGCTTCCGACTCCGCCCGTTTAGACCAGAGGGCTGCGAAGGGCCGTGGGCAGTGGAACCCACTCGCGAAAGCCACCAAACACACACACACACACACTTTCTTTTTGGCGTCGCGGCCCCGTGCACGGCGACGGGGCGGAGAAAGTCGAGTGCAGGCAGTGACGCGCGCGCATCTATGCCTGGCCGAGCACTCAGAGACCGCTTAGGGTCTCTCAGCCGGCGGGAGCCCAAGCCATAACCATCCGGGCAGGGATGGCGGGGAGGGCGGGGAGAAGACGAAATTACGGTGAGGCGGAAGGTGACTTAAGCCAACCGGGACCGGAAGACGGGGAGACCGAGTGAGCAAGAGTGGACCGACGAGGGAGAGCGCCAAGGAGCGCGACGGAGAGATCGAAAAGAAGGCGGCGGAGCCGCAAAACGTCGCAGGCCGAAGGCGCCGCAAAAGCCGGCGGAGCTGGGCGGCGCGCTGGAACGGCGGCGACCGAGAGGGTGGTCCCGAGGGAGCGGCCCGAGCCGGCCCCCCAGAAGGAGGGGGGCCAGCAGGGACGAGCACGGGCAGAAGGCGGAGAGCGAGGCGGCACAGGACTGCAGCGACGGCACAGGGGCCATGGCGGGCGCGAAGCCAGCTGGGAAGGCCCGAGGAGGGCGTGGAGGGCGTGCTGCCCCAGGCAAGGGGGGGGGGGGGACAGGCAGATGCCGAGGCCCTGTAGGTCCTGGGAGGAGGCCCTGGAACGCGCGCGGGTGCAAAACTCGGGCAGCGCTGACCGCAGCGCAAGGCGAGGCCCGGAAGGGAAGAAAGGGGAAGAGCCCGTGCACCGTCACCCACACATACGAGGGCCGCGAGGGGCCACAGGCAACAGGCCCCCAGCCGTTTTCTGAACGGCACCCCCGCACGCAAGGGCCACGAACGGGCCATGACCCACCGAATCCACCTGCGAAGTCACCCCACACTCAAGGGCCGCGAGGGACCACGGGCAACCGAATCCAGCTCGGGACGCCACCACACACACACACACACACACACACACACACACTTTTTTGCGTCGGCGGTTAGGCAGAGTGACTGCGCTGGCAGAATGGGCATGTGTAGGGCATACAGATGCGAGTTAAGCCGCGATGCACGTGGGGAGGGAGAGGAAGCGCGGCGCGGGCGGGAGCGAGGGGAGACCAGGCCCGCGGGGGGGGGGGGGGGGGGCAGGCCCAGCGCGAGCTGGGGAAGGGCAGCGCAGCGGGGAGGCCGTGTTGCCGAGGTCGGCGCGACCTCCAGGCGACCGGGCGGCAGCTGGAGAAGACCACCTCAGGGGAGGGACGGGCGGGGCGCTGGGGAAGGAGCCCAGCAGGGGGGAGCGGAAAGCGAGCGCAGGCAGCGGCGCCGAGATCCGTGGGACCTGCGAGGCGCCTGGCGCGAGGCCGGCCAGGGCCACCCCAAGGCGGAGCCGAAGTGGCCAAGGGGGGGGGGAGCAGCAGGGCGGAGCAGGCAGTCGACGACTCTTGGCGCGGGGGGCACGTCGACCCAGCCTGAAAACCAGGCAAAGAGGAGCGGCGAGTGTGGTGGCTGGGGACAGCCAGGCACCCAGAGCCAGAGAATCCCGGTGGAACGGTGAAGGCGCCACGGCCCCAGGGAGGCGCGCAGGCCCATGGGCACGAGCCACCGAATCCTCAATTGAAGGCCACCCAGTGCTCGATGAGAACGAGGTGCCATGGGGCGCGGTCTATCGAGTCGTTTTTCCCAACCCTTCTGCGCTGGGCCCTCGTTTTGAACAGAGCACAGTTGCTCTTTCATCCCGTCCCCTCCCCCATCCCCCCTCTCCTTTCCCGCACCCCTCGCCTCCTCACCTTGCCCTGACGGGGTGCTGCCAGACGCGCCATTGACGGCACTTGACTGTGCCCGTGAGAGGCCCGGCTGAGTGGCGTCATACGCAGATCAGGCACGACCTCGCCCTCGCTGGGCACGCAATTATCGTTGCTTCTGCTGCGCCCCTAAGAGGTCCAGCGGGTCAAGCAAAAGTTCGCCCTCTCTGGGTGCTTGTTGCCAGGCGCGCAATTGTCGCTGTGCTGCTGCGCCCTGGAAAAGACCAGCGGAGTAGCGTCGAACGCATGAGATGTGCCTGGCGCGGCTGCCCCACGTAGCCTTTACGAGGGAATTGCATGCCTTTCCAAGTGGTTGATTCGTTTGCGGTGGGCCCGTTGATACTGCAACTTGTCGCAGATGGGTTGGGCAACTACGTCCGCGTCCTGCGAAGCCTCGTCCGTAGCCGTTTTGGCTCAAGCTGCTTGGGTCCAAAAGTGCTGCCCCGCCTTCCCGTGCTGTACCGCCACGTCGAGGCCCAGACTCGAAGGGATGGCCCGCTCCGGCTCGTTGGTGCTCGCCTGCGCCATCGCGGCTGCCGCGTTTGCGTAGTTCGGCATGCAGTCATTGTCGTTTGTCGGCGCGTCGCAGACACGGGGACTGCGATCATCGGTTTCGTCAGTCGACAGGGCGGGCTACGGCGGGGCTCCAGGCGGTAAGCCTTTTTGGGCCCACTGGGAGAAAGGGGAGTACTACCTGAAGCCTCCTCCGGGCACCCTGCAGGGGTTCGAGTACGGGCGGAACCAGCTGGCAGATGGGCGCACCGCGGGTGATCAGATGAAACCAGCAGCGGTAGATCGGACATCTCAATCGTTGTTATTTTGACCGTTTTTTTTCTTCGCTTCGGTCTATGCGAACGACAGCGGCTTCTTCTTCAACTCCTTAGCAGGCCCCTCATCGAATTGACTTTGCACGGGCACGCGCCCAGCGCGCTGGCAGTTTTAGGACCCCCGCAGGCTCCGATATTTGTAACCATTGCGCAGGCATCTTTCTCCCGATTAAGCCGCCCACGGGTTCTCATCGGCGGGTCCGATCGGCCTCTCGGACCTGTCGTTGCGTCTACGCCTCTGATCAACAAAAAATGTCCTTCGAAGCCTTGAAAGGCTCCCCGCAAGGATCCTTGCAAGGATCTTTCGAAGGACCCTTCGAGGCCAGAAGAGGAGCCCCACGAGCATGCCTGCAAGGATCCGTGGAGGTCTGGAAAGGAGCCCCGGGATCCTTGCAGGGATCCCTGGAGGCCCGGAGAGGATCCCCGCGGGGGAGCCTTGCAGATATCCGTGGCGGCCCAGAGAGGAGCCCCGCGGAAATCGTTGCGAGGATCCCTGCAAGGACCTTTCCGAGCCACAGGCGAGGACGGGTCACGACCCAGACATCCGACTGCTCCAAGTTGCTCGATGCGTGGACCCCCGAGGTCTGGACCATTTCCGCAGGGCTGGCTCTTCGCCCTGAATCGTTTTCTCACGCTCCCAAGGCCTGGTGAGGGCCCCCAAACGCCGAAACAATTTTTTATATGTATATATATATATATAACACAAAAAAAGAGAACAACAACAAAAAAAAATAAATAAAAAAAAAAAAAAAAAAAAAAAAAAAAAAAAAAAAAAAAAAAAACGTTCCAGGTTGTTCGGAGCGTCGGATCTCTGGAGCGGAGCCTCCAGGTAACCCTTCGGGTAACGCTTAGGGGAGGATGGCGGGGAAGATCAGGAAGAGGAGGAGGAGGAGGAGGAGGCCAGGAGGCCAGGAGGCCAGGAGGCTAGGAGGAGGAGGCTAGGAGGAGGAGTAGGAAGAGGAGGAGGAGGAGGAGGAGGAAGAGGATGATGATGAGGAGGAGGAGGAGGAGGAAGAGGAGGACGAGGAGGGAGGAGGAGGAGGAGGAGGGAGGAGGAGGAGGAGGAGGAGGAGGAGGAGGAGGAGGAGGAAGGGGCATTCGGGGAGCCTCTGGGGGCGTTTGGGGGCTTCTAGGGGCCTCTTTGGCTGCTAAGGAAGGCCACCCTGCACAAGGAGGCACAAGGAAAGAGGCAGGAGACGGCACACGGAGGGAGAAGAGGAGGAGGAGGAGGAGGAGGAGGAGGAGGAGGAGGGGACCAGGGAGCAGGAGGAAGAGGAGGAGAAGGAGGAGAGAGGCAGGAGGAGGGAGAGGAAGAAGAAGAGCAGGAGGAGGAGGAGGAGGAGGAGGAGGACGAGGACAAGGCCACCCGGCACACGACGGGACCACGAGGGGCCACGGGCCACGGGCAGCAGAGCCCGCGCTGAAGGCCAGCCCGCCGAGGCGAGGGGGGGCCGCCGCAACCACGAGGGGGGGGGGCGGGCCGTCGCATGCGCCTGCGGGAGAGGAGGAGGCGGAGGAGGAGGAGGAGGAGGAGGAGGAAGAAGAGCAGGAGGAGGAGGAGGAGGAGGAGGAGGAGGAGGAGGAGGAGGAAGAGCAGGAGGAGGAGGAGGAGGAGGAGGAGGAGGAGGAGGAGGAGGAAGAAGAGCAGGAGGAGGAGGAGGAGGAGGAGAAGGAGGAAGAGGAGGAGGAGGAGGAGGCGCGCGCATCAGACCGGGCGTTCGGCCGCGCTGGCGCCCGAGCGCGCCCCGCGCGTTCGGGTGCGGGTCAGACGACCCGTTCGTGGCCGCCGAGGAGCACCGCGGCGACCACACGGGAGTCCTTAGGAGAAGGACCCCCGACCACAGGGGCCCTGAGAGGACAGACCCCCCGACCACGAGGCCGAGCCCGACGACCTTCATTACGCCGACCTTCAGCCCGCGTCGTCGCTGTCGGACACGATGGCTTGCTCGAAGTCCGCGACAACCTGCATCCAGACGGCCTTGCCCCTGTCCTCGGCGAACTCGCCGTCCAGGAACTTCGCGCCCCACTCCTGCTCGTCCAGTCTCGTGGTGCTGCCTTGGCCCACCGCCTGCTGGGCACCGTCGCGGAGCCTGCCGAGAGCGGCCACCACTGCGCGCTTCCCGAGTTTCTCCACGACCGCGCCCGAAACGGGCCCGAGTTCCGCCTTCAAGGACGCCACCAGGGCAGCGCTGGCCAGCTCGGCAGACCCCGCGCCCTGCTTAGCCTTCTTGCCCTTTTTCGTTTTGGGAGCACGGGCTGCCGCCAGCGGCGGTGAGGGCGCAGCTCCCGCACGCGCCGCACGCGCAACGCGCGCCGCTGCAGCCGCCCGCCGCCCCAGCCAGCCGCGCCAGCACCGCTGCACCACGCCAGCAGCGGCGGCACGCGCATTGTCCGCCCGCCGCACAGCTTCGGCCGAGGCCCACACCTCCGCCGAGCGCGCCGCGAGCTCCTGCGCCGCCTCCCAGCGAGCCGCCCGCTTGCCCTTGCCTTGCATGGTCTGCCACTCGTCGCCAACCTCGCCGCTCATCCGCTCCAGATCGAAGGGACGCACGGCCTCCACCAGCTGCTGCACCTGGCCCTGGGCCGCCGCGTTGCTTTTCGTTTCCGGCAGGTCCTTGCACACCGCAGCCTTCGGACGCCGAACAGCGGTCCCGCGCCGCGCACCATGTGCGCCGCCAGCGTTGCGCGCGACCGACTCCTGCACGTGCACCGCACGGCCGTCCACGGGCGCCACCGACTGCTCCAGGCCGCTGCCGTCAACGTCGTGCGCAATGCCCTGACACGGCTGCCTTGCGCCTTGTAGCAAGCGGAGCAGCTACTGGCTCCTGCAGGGCCCCAGTCGCGTTGTCAAGGCCCCTCGAGGTGGCGCCCTCGGAAGCCGCAGCTGTCAACCGTCCAACCCAACCTCTCACCACTTAGTTGTCTCACTGTTCTGCTTCATCCCTCTCGTATATCCTTGTTGTCTCTCCTTGTCCTCCACTTCACCCTTGTCCTTCCGCTTCCGTCTAGGGCCCTGGAGCCAAGGCGCCCGGGAAAAGAGCAATCGACGATGCGATCCGAGCCGGTCCTCGATCAACATAGATGGTAGCGGAGCTACGGCTCCACGAATAGTAGCGCGCGGGATGTTAGATCGGGCGATCGTCATCGGCCATGACATCCGCCATCTTCGATGGGTCTGGTGCGAAAGCATGCCCAATTGCCGGTCCATCACAAAACTGGGAAAGCGACGAAGAATACTTGCAAGCATGGCACAGGGGCACCGAGCTGAAAGCAACGACTGTGGGACCACATGTAAACGCCAGAGGTTTTTCGGCAAACTGCACGTTCAAAAAACCAAGCCAAACTGTTAGACATGACTCGTCCCAGTAGCGACTCCGTTGACGAAACCGGAACAACTGGAAAGTTGGGTTCCAATTATTTGCTAGCGATCATGCTAACAGAGAACAGGACAAATGACGACGTAGCTAAGATCATCCGTTGCGCCTCATGGCTGGACTTGAAACCAGGTCATGAAAAAGTATGGGACTACGTCGACGAGTCGTTCCGATTGGTACAGAAAGCAGACCAAGACAGGTTTGCAGTATTGAAAGATTACGTCAAGTCGTTGATATGGGTCATTAACGCACAGCTCACGCAACAATTTCGTAATTTGTCGACCAGGCTCGACTTGGACGCATCTCTGATTTTAGCTAAGACCAAGAGTGCGATCCTGAAGGTGCTAAGAGACAACCCTTTGGCCAAAGCGGCTGAGCACCAAGGCTGCGAAGCCTGGGAAGAGTGGCCGTCTGAGGAGCACGACCAAGATTGGAACGAGCACAGCTGGCAGGACGCCACTTGGACAGAAGAGGCCAACTACGGCCAGAAAGGCTGTTTGCGGCGCGGCAGCCCCGACCAATGGGTCGCCCAGTGTCAACGCCCGCCGAAAGGCAAGGGCAGGGGCGCTAAAGTGACAAAAACGCCCCCAGGAAGAGGCAAAGGAAACGCGCCCAAGGGCTACGCGGCTGGACAGCCGAAGCCCACGACCAGCAAAACCAAAAAAAAAGCAAGAGCAAGGGCAGACCCCAGGGAAAGTCGCGATTCGCTTTCGCCGCCGACGAGCGGGAATGCTGGACTGGCACTTGGTCCGAGATCCCTGACTGGGCCGCCACGGACTGGAAGTACACGCAGCACCAGGACCCAGACGCGTCAGCCGTCCTCGCGTGGTCGTTCACGGTTGCTCCTGCGTCTGGACCGCCACGCTCGGGCTTTCCGGCCGGTGGAAAAGACTGCAGCCACGAACCGTCTTCCGGACCATCGAGCTCGGGCCCCCCAGCCGCTGGAAAGGAGGGCGCGCGCGGCTCGTCCACAACAACGTCTCCCGGACCGGCGCGCTCGGGCTTCCTGGCCGCTGGAAAGGAGGGAGCTTGCAGTTCGTCCGCAGTGCCGCCCGTAGCGGCCGACAGCGAGAGCCCCCCACGACGTCTCGTTCAGCTGACTTGCCGCGGCAAAGTCATGCCCCAGTACAAGCGCATGTCCCACGGAGAGTGCGGCAAGGGGTTTTTCGCGCGCGAGCCGCGCACCCCTGTGGACCCAGGACTGCGCGAGCCGCGTCGGCGCATAGGCCTTGCCCCGGCGACCCGCCGAGGCGGCGACTCCGACGACGAGGGCGAGGACGAGTCGGACTACGACGAACACGACGACGATGACCGCAACACCACGGAAAAAGACAGAACATTCTCATTCAGCGCCCGCTTTCCCCAGCAGCTGGCGCGTCGACGACTGAGTCTGACACGTCAGCGGCCGCCTTGCCCGCGACCGCGGTAGAAGACAGCACGCGCGCAGACATTGGTGACCACGAGGCAATCATAGACTCTGGCTGCTCCAAGGGCATGGTCAGCAAGGGTTGGAAAATGCCACACCTTGCTTCGGCAGGAGTGCCCGAGCTCTGCGCGAGGGAACGGCCGTCGAAAACAAAGTACAGGTTCGCTTGGGGAGACCCAAAAAGACAGAAGCCGCTGCAACTGTCCCTGTCCAACACTGGACGCCACCACTGAGTTCGAAATTCCGAATACCAGCCCCGAGCAGGCAAAGGCCACGCTTCTTTTGTTTGGAAAGCCGTAGCTCAAGAATCTGAAGGCCGTGATCGATCTTGAACGGGGCGCAACGCATTCTAAAACAACAGGCACCACAGTCCGGCTGAATACTTCGAGTGCGGGACACTATTTCCCCCCTCTCACGCTGCTCAGCAGCGTTGCCGCCGTCGCACCGGAGCCCCCAGAGACGCCAGACTGCGACTGCGCACCCTTGGGCGATGCAACCGCTTTCGACACAGTAACTGTTCAAGAACACCCGAGAGCCTTCACCGTCTCGTTTCCGCCAGGGTTGGAGCAACTCCGCACCGAGCTCCAGACTGAATCCGGTCTCAAACGGACGCGCGACAAGTTGGCGCGCCCGACCGCAGACGAGCTGACGCGACACATCACTCCGGTTCTGCTTCCCGAGACAGCGCCACAGATCAGGAAATTTGCCGAGAAAGTCACACTGGGTTGCAAGATCTGCGACAACTTCAGGAAATTACACGCTCACCCAAAGACGTCTGGCACGTTTGTGAGAGACGTAGACAACCCTGCATCGACTCTTTTGAGGTGCCCGCACGCGGAAGCACGTACATCTTCCATCACACGGTCGACTCCTCAAGATGGTCGCTCGCGGAGTTTACGTCCACGCGCGAACCTCCTGGAACCCTTGCTACCCTCTCGAGGTGGCAATCGGTATGCGGCTGTCTCCCACATAGTGTTCTCTCGGACAACGGCGGTGAGTATCAGAACAAGGAGGTGGAAACGTTCTTGATGCACCACGGCACGAGGCATTTTCGGATTCCTCCACATACCCCCGCCTCTCCTGGTCTACCAGAACGCCACGACGGACCGGGTGCAGTACTCAGCATGGAGGAAAACCAGAAAGGTTTGGCTCAGGGCCCCTGATGGCAAGGCCATCGCTGTCCACAGGCACCGGGTACGACCGAGGGAGAACAGAGGCCAGCAGGACCAGAGCAACCGCCAGAAGGACCGCAGCAGCCGCCAGAAACGAGGCAGGAACTACGCAACATACGACGCGCGTGAAGGAGGAGCCGCAGGACGACGATTCTGCGCCACCACCCCCTCCACAAGCTCCACCTCCAGCAGTTCTTCCTGCTGCTGCAGTCCGTCCAGCCCTTGCTGGTTTTCCAGGACCTGCGAGCTTGGGACTCCCGGCCGCGGGAAATGGGACTCCAGCGCCTCGGGGCACGCTGCCCCCCCCCTCCGCGCGCGCCTCCTGTCTTTCCACCACAGCAGACGCCAGCCTCCGGCGCCGCTTTCGCGCCACCCATGGCGCCAGCTCCTTCGGAATCTCTACGCAGACACACGACCAAATATGCTCCGGGCGCAGGGGGGACAAGAAAAGGCAAAGGAGGAGGAGGAGGAGGACCAGGAAGAGGAGGAGGTCCTGGAACAGGAGGAAGAGGAACTTCGTCTTCATCAGCGGCCAAGAGGAAACCGTCCCGGGACGCCACAGATGACCAGCCCGCACACACGCCACAAAGGCTCCAAGACTCTGACGACGATCTGCTCGCTTCGACCCCGAATGACAGACGATTCGTTTTTCATCGTGCCTGAACGGTGGCGCGGCTACGCTGCCGCGCGCAAGGTGTGTCGCCCCTGCCGAGACGCCGCCGTCGTAGGCGAGTCCGTTGTGGTCGCTCTCGCGGCAGCCAAGACACTGAAAGGGTCGCAAACGATTCCGTCTCGCATAGCTGAGTCCGACCCTTCCTCCGAAGCACCCCAGTTGAAAGGGGTAAACGCTATTTCCGAAAATTTCGACGAAGTACGCCTGCCACATGGGGCCAGAGCCGTTCCCTCTCGGTTCGTGCACACAGCGAAGGAAGGAGATCCCAAAGCACGCCTAGTCGCGCAAGGCTGTTTCGAACCAGGCGCCGAGAACCACGTCGTAGACTCACCAACTCTCAACGGGAATTCCGTCTGATTCTCGCTGTCCTGGACGGGTGGACCCCCGAGGCGCGGAATGTCCGCAAAGCCTCCTTGCAGGCCGAGACCGACGCACACCCCCGCGGCGATGGCCCACCTGTCTGCGTCACGCCCCCGAAGAGCGCCCCAATCAGGCCTCGATTTGTTTGGAAGTTTCGCGGCGGCAAAACATGGGGCGGACTTCGTAGAGCACCACGCGCGCGGTTCTTTTACATGCGCAAGTTCCTCTTGGAGCGCGACTTCCAGCAATCCATTCGGGACCCTGCGTTTTCCCTCACTTCGAAGACGGCCATTTGACGGGATACGCAGGGCTTCACGTCGACGACGCGCCGCTGGCAGGAAAGGGGAAGCTTCGGGATGTGAGCGACTCGATACCTCTCCATTGGGGCTCCCAGCACAAGGACGACTTCACTTTCTGTTGTTTGGACATTTCCGTCAAACTTCCTTGGATATCTTTGGATCTGAAAGAGCACTGTCGCTCCCTATCGCTGATATCCGCGCCGCCTCGCCGGGCCCGTCAGCCGAACACTCCTGCGACAGAGCCGGAACGCGCAGCACTCGGAGCTGCTCTTGGCGAACAGATCCAGCGCACCGATCTGACCTGCCCCCGCGGCGTTTTCGCATGTAGCTCCACAGCGCCCACAGTGAAATCTGCAACAGTGTCCACCCCCCTGGAAGCGAACAAGAACGCCAGAAGACTGAGGGGGGAGGATGCAGTTTTGCATGTTGGGCCTATGGATCCGACAAAAAAATCCGTTCACGCGCACGACGACTCGTCCAAGGGAAAGCCGCCGCAGCGAGGCATGACCACCTTAATTGGAGAAGCGATCCTTGATGGTGCTTGTCCCATTGTGCGCGCTGATCTCTACCGCTGGGCTTCCAAGAAGTAAACGAGGTCGATTAGCTCCACGATGGCCAGCAAAAGCCTTGCTGCAGAAAGTGCCCCTATGTGCAATACGCGACGCGGCGGAGGATCCAAGAGGCTCTAAACCTAGAAGAGCCACCTGCTGGACTCCTCCTGGCGGATTCGTGATCCCATGTCACGAAGACGTACTCCACCACGCCACAGATCACGGAAGAAGACAGAACTCCACCCTTGCAGCGGATCAGAGAAGCGTGTGTTGAGTGGCAAAGAACAGCGAACAGCAAAGTTGTTCCTAGTGGTTTGTCTTGGGTACCTGATGCTAGCATGGTCGCAGACCCACTGACCAAGCCACACAGCAATCCAGCGAAAATCCTTGATCCGATCAGATCATGTTCGATCGATTTGCGTTCGGCCGCGAGGCCGACTAGCGCTGCCTCGCGCTACCTGTCGCAGCCGATTGCGGCTTAAGGCGGACCGTCGCGCTGTGCCTACCGACCGGCGGAAAGTTTGAGTTCGCCATGGTTGCCACCGCTGCCATTGGTGCTCGCCCCCGGACAAGCACGGCGCCAGGGACCACGAGCAAGGCGTCCGCTCTGGCACCTCTGCCGCGCAGACCGCCGCCCACAGCACCGACGCCGCCGGTCAAGCATCAGCTTGCAGCTGCGCCCGCGCGCCAGTTTTTCGCAATCGAGCGCCACCTGGCCACGGAGAATCCGCGGAACTTCCGTTCCGAAGCGCCCGCGCCCAGGCGGACGCGGGGCCGCCAAGACCTCCGCCGGCCAGGGCAGGCCGAGAGAGCCGTGAGCCTCCTGAGGCAGCAGGCGCACGCGCAGCAGAAAGACAACATGCTGACAAACAGGCTGGCCGCGGACACGCACCTCCGAGAAAAAGGTGCGCCGCAGAAAGAGAAGCACCACAACGTTCTGTACCGCAGAGATGCGGGTCTCGGTGGACACTGGACGTCGGCTCGCCTGCTTCGGGGCCGCGAGAAGGCTAAGAGAAATCGCGCCCGCGCCCGGCTGGAGGGCGCAGATAGGGCCATTCAGGAGAGAGCTTTGACCCCAGGCAGGTCTTCCAGTTCACCCGAGTCGCCTGCTGAGGAGACGCCTCTTGCTGGTTCCTGGGGGCCGGCTGTCGAGGCAAAGCCAAGTCTTTCGCGCGCCGTTGTGTCTCCATCCCTTCACTGTGATTCTGACGCCGAGACCCTCAGTTGCGACGGCAACGACAAGGGGGGCACTTGGAGCAAGCCCGAAGATATCGCGCCGCCCAAGCAGCCTCCAACAGGGAGGAGAATGACTGGCACGGCGGTGTCTCGAAGACCACAGACTGCCCTGAGCTGAGGCTCTCCACAGACCGGAACCTGAAGCGCAAGCCCCCCAAACAGGCCAGACGCAGGAAGCGCATTGACAACCAGCAGGCGGAGAAGCAGGCCAAGGCTGAAGCAAAGAAGAAGGCGAAGAGGCGAAGACGGCTACTTCCTGAACTGAATTGAGCCTTTCCTTTTCTGGCTGCTTTTCCCCTTCTTTACATAAACAAAAGAAAACTTGGGAGGCTGTCAACCGCCCAACCTCTCACCATTTAGTTGTCTCACTGTTCTGTTTCATCCCTCTCATCTCTCCTTGTTGTCTCTCCTTGTACTCCACTTCACCCCTGTCCTTCCACTGCAGTCTAGGGCCCTTGAGCCAGGGCGCCCAGGAAAAGAGCGATCGACGATGCGATCCGACACGGCCTTCGATCTACAGCAGCAACACCTGCCACCTTTTGGTGTAGCACCACGCCGATGACGCACATCTGCTGATGTTGCCCGCCATATGGGCTTCAGGTCGCATATCCACATGTCGCGCACCAGCAGCCTCCATCTGGCAGCGAGCCCTTACCGCCGACGTCGAACTCCTCCACGACCGTTGGCTCCACCAGCCAGTGGCCCCCGCTGGGCAGCAGCACCGCGCCGCCGCCACCAGCGAGGCCCACGGACGCGAGGGGAGAGGACGGCCCCCTGGGCACGGACAAAATGTCGGATTTTGCGTCGCACGTTACCGCTAACGACGCGCCCCGCCCTAGCGCCCGCCGCGCGCCCCGAAGGACACCCCACGCGCGGGGCGGCCCCAGAGAGCCAGAAGGGCTACGGGGCTCAATCCC
>CAUYUJ010019259.1:169520-250160 GCA_963575745.1 Prorocentrum cordatum
TGCGTCATGCTACAATGGCATGGAGGGGGAGGTGGCAGCAGGAGAAGCAAAAGAAGAGAAAGAACAATGATAATGGTGGGGCAGGAGCAGCACGAGGATGCGGATGGGGAGGGCAAACGGAGACGGAAGAAGGGGGCGGAGCAGGCAGTGGGAGAGAAGGGATAGGGAAGAGATGGAGGCGGGAGGGGTCGGGAAGCTGAGAAGAAGGAGGATGAGGAGGAGGAGGAGGAGGAGGAGGCGGAGGAAGAGGAGGAGGAGGAGGAGGAAGAGGAGGAGGAGGCAGGAGGAGAAGAGGAGGGATAAGGAGGAGGGGGAGGGGGCAGAGGGGGAGAGGAGGAGGAGGAGGAGCAGCAGCAGCAGGAGGGGGGGAGGAGGAGGGGGGCAGGAGGAGGAGCAGGAGGAGGAGGAGGAGGAGGAGGAGGAGTGAGAGAGAGGATGGGGAGAAAGAGAAAGAGCATGGAGGAAGAAGGCATGCAGTGGTATGGGCCCCGCTTGAGGAGGAGGAGGAGGAGGAGGAGGAGGAGGACGAGGAGGAGGAGGAGGAGGAGGAGGAGCGAGGAGGAGGGAAGCGGGGGAGAGCGAGGAGGGAAGGAGGAGGAGTGAGGGAGGCGGGATAAAGAGGTGGAGGAGCGAGGGGGGGGGGGCATGCGTCTCTCGATCTGCTCGGCCCCGCAGCAGCTTCAGCGCGAGACATGAATATATTGGGCCAACTTGCGCTCGCTTGATACAAACATGGGGTCGACTGTCCTCGGCGTCTGGCGCATTCGCCCTGGCTGCGTCATGCTACAATGGCATGGAGGGAGAGGTGGCAGCAGGAGAAGCAGAAGAAGAGAAAGAAAAATAATAATGGTGGGGCAGGAGCAGCACGAGGATGCGGATGGGGAGGGCAAACGGAGACGGAAGAAGGGGGCGGAGCAGGCAGTGGGAGAGAAGGGATAGGGAAGAGATGGAGGCGGGAGGGGTCGGGAAGCTGAGAAGAAGGAGGATGAGGAGGAGGAGGAGGAGGAGGAGGCGGAGGAAGAGGAGGAGGAGGAGGAGGAAGAGGGGAGGAGGAGGAGGAGGATAAGGAGGAGGGGGAGGGGAGGGGGAGAGGAGGAGGAGGAGAGCAGCAGAAGCAGGGAGGGCGGGGAGGAGGAGGGGCAGGAGGAGGAGGAGGGGGCAGGAGGAGGAGCAGGAGGAGGAGGAGGAGGAGGAGGAGGAGGAGGAGGAGGAGGAGAGGATGGGGAGAAAGAGAAAGAGCATGGAGGAAGAAGGATGCGAGGTAGGGCCGCTTGAGGAGGAGGAGGAGGAGGAGGACGAGGAGGAGGAGGAGGAGGAGGAGGAGGAGGAGGAGGAGGAGGAGCGGGGGAGAGGAGGAGGGAGAGGAGGAGTGAGGAGGGGAAAAGAGGTGGAGGAGAGGGGGGGGGCATGCTTCATCGATCTGCTCGGCCCCGCAGCAGCTTCAGCGCGAGACATGAATATATTGGGCCAACTTGCGTTCGCTTGATACAAACATGGGGTCGACTGTCCTCGGCGTCTGGCGCATTCGCCCTGGCTGCGTCATGCTACAATGGCATGGAGGGGGAGGTGGCAGCAGGAGAAGCAGAAGAAGAGAAAGAACAATGATAATGGTGGGGCAGGAGCAGCACGAGGATGCGGATGGGGAGGGCAAACGGAGACGGAAGAAGGGGGCGGAGCAGGCAGTGGGAGAGAAGGGATAGGGAAGAGATGGAGGCGGGGGGAGGGTCTGGAAAGCTGAGAAAGAAGGAGGATGAGGCGGAGGAGGAGGAGAGGGGGACGGAAGAGCGAGGCAGGAGGAGGAGGAAGAGGAGGAGGAGGAGGAGGAGGATAAGGAGGAGGGGAGGGGGAGGGGGAGAGGAGGATGGAGGAGGAGCAGCAGCAGCAGAAGGGAGGGAGGAGGAGGGGGGCAGGAGGAGGAGCACAGGGAGGAGGAGGAGGAGGAGGAGGAGGAGGAGGAGCGACGCGGAAGCAAGATGGAAGGGCAAGGGCGATGGCCAAGCGCAAAAGGGGTCCACGCCCAGCGAGTCCCCCCCCCCCCCCGCGCTGCGGGGAGCGCCCGCAGCCAGTGGAGGCCATCGCCGCCTGGGCCGCCACGGTCGTGGGAGACTCGCCCTTGCTCGTCTACGGCAAGAGCTGGGGCGGGGAGGGGAGGGGGAGGGGAGGAGAGGTAGGAGGAGGAGGAGGAGGGGGAGGGGAGGAGAGGTAGGAGGAGGAGGAGGAGGAGGAGGAGGAGGAGGAGGAGGAGGAGGAGGGGAGGAGGGAGGCGGAGGAGGAGGAGGAGGAGGAGAGGGGGGGGAAGCGGGCAGGAGGAGGAGGAGGCGGAGGAGGAGGAAATGAGGAAAAGGTAAGAAAGAAGGAGGTGGAGGGAGAGACGCGAGGGGGAGGAGGGGAGAGGGAGAGGGAGAAGCGAGGAAGGAATGAGGAGGAGTCAGAAGGAGGAGGGGAGAGGAGGAGGAGGAGGAGGAGGAGGAGGAGGAAGAAGAAGAAGAAGAAGGAGGAGAAGAGGAGTAGGATGAGGAGGAGAAGGAGGAGGAGGAGGGGGGGAGAGCAGAAGCAGCAGAAGCAGCAGCAGGCGAGGCAAAATGAGAAAGGAGATCGCGCAACACCTGACATCCTGCCCCTCGCCCCAATATCCCTTCCCACTGCGCTGAATGAATCATTGTCTCGCCGCCAGCTGGGTGTCACAAAGGCCCTCGATGCCCAAAAAGGACAGCTGTAGGATGTGACCCGCAGATTGGTGCACCCAGGAAGGAGCAGCAGCAGCAGCAAACGAATGCGTAAGAGGCGGACGAGAGGAAGAGCTGAAAGGAGGAGGGCGAGGAGGAGGGTTAGGAGGAGAAGAAGTTGGAGAAGGAGGGGGAGGAGCAGCAGCCGCAGCAGGAGCAGCAGCAGCAGAAGCAGGAAGAGCAGGAGGATCAGGGGACGGCGGAGAGGGGAAGGGTGAGGGAGGGAAACGACAAGGAGCCAATCGAATCAAGGAGTGAGTACCATGCTGAACGACTGGAGCAGAGCACCGATCCTGAAATGTGTTTCACGCTGCAACGGGTGCACTGTTTTTGAAGGACCGATACAGGTCTGAATGGAAAGCAGCATACACCATAACATGTGGTATTGAGGGTGTATCCCAAATAGCATGTCCCTCCCAATATATGGTATGTAACCTGTGTGGGGGACATATACGATGTGTCAAATCTAATACATATGTATATACATACACACGTAGACATACAGTTATAATGTGTTCAACCGCTGATGTACACACAACATATGTGAAGCCGTAAGGGAGGTGCCATCCAGACTGTGCAATATATGGTGTGCTGCGTACGAGAAACACTATGATGTGCTGTCTGCGCGGTGTATCTATGTTGCGCAACATACGTTGTGCAATGTGTGGTGTGCGATGTACGTGGTGAAATCCATGCGGTTCAATGACTTGTTCTTCGCAGTGAGTTGTCAACTCCACTGCTCGCGCGATCATTCCACCCACCGACCCGCAGCATGGTTTGCAAAACACTTGCGGCGGCGTTTGCGATGACTGCTTGACGCTGGTTGGCGCACCGCTGCGGCCGCGCAAGCGCGCAGGCTCGCACGCGGAGCGGCCAGCTAGTCTGGCGCGAAAGACGCGGCAGCGGTGGCGATGACCGCTTGGGAATCCCCAGCGCGTCTCGCAGGCGGCGCTGACGCGCGGGCACTTCAGTGCTAGTCGGTGACTCGGGCGGGCGCGGTGTCATGGCGACGTCGACAACGGCGGACAGGATGATGATGGTAGCGATGCTGGCGCCGATGGTGGCACTGACGACGGCAGGGTCAATGATTGCGCCGATGCTGATCACGCCGATGGCGATAATGGTGGCCACGTGTCGGGGATGAAGTTGTTGGAAGGGTTTCGACATGCGCGCGCGGCCGACGGGCGCGAGTTGCCCACATTATGTTATTTGACAAAGGTTACGCCCGCCCCAGCAAGCTCGCAAAGGCGTTCGAATGAGTTTGACATGCTCGCGCGAGAGGCCCGCTTGGTCGCGGCTGATGTTTTTCACCCAAAAACAAGGTGCCCGGTGGAATTCGCAAGAGCGCGCGCGCAGACTTATTTGAAAAGTCATACTGCAAAACCAGCGCACGTGGTCGGGACAATCGATTTTGAAAACCTTACGAAACCTGCGGCTTGTTTGCCAGATTCTCTGGCAGACTCGTGCGACAACGCGCGCGTGTGGATTGAGTCACATATGTTCCAAGAAACGATTTACAACTGATGATTTGTGACAAACGAGTGCGCGCGCATATCTACATCTGACGAAGATGATAAAGATGGGCCCGTACCGTTTTATTTGGTATGGTACGAATAGGAATCCTACAATGGACGATGGGGCAGAATCATATGTCAATTGCAATACGTGAGGTCGTCGTGAAAATCCAAGGAGAGCGGGGCGGCTTCTAGAAAAGAGAATCGATGTCGGGGCGGCGACGGTGACAACACAGCCGCCAGACCGCCACGCAGGCCCAGGCGACGGGTGGTGGCGACGGGGCGGCGACGACGGCAACATTGCCGACTGACCGCCACACCGGAAAAGACGACGGGCGGCGACGAGGCGGCGACGGGTCGGGCAGGCCGGCCAGGGCCCCGCCCGTGGGCGTACCGCGCGCGCGTCGTCGTCCTGGGGTGGTTGCATTGCATTATGGAAGCCTTGGGGTGACCTTATCTCTCCTGGGGCCCCATCTCTGGTCCTCTCTTGCGGGTCTGGTGGCGACCTCCTGGGCCTCCATCATCCTCACTACTAGCAGCCACCTTGGCCCAAGAGGAAGAACACGGAACGAGGCCTCCTCCTCCTCTTCCTCGTCCTCTTCCTCCTCCTCCTTGTCCTCCTCCTCCTCTTACTCCCCTCTCCCTCTCGCACGCCATGCGCGCGGCACTGGCGTCAGTCCTGGCGCTGGGCGGCACCCTGCGGCTGCCGAGAGCGGTGGATGTGCCAGAGGCCATGCCCGCCAGTGACGAGGTGGACCTGTCCAACCTGGATATCCTGGAGGCCCTCGCTGCAACCACCAAGCTTACCTGGCTAGTGTTGGGCGGAGATCGAGCAGCTCGTTCTCATAGGGTCGAGCAGCTTACTGCACTCTGAGGCCTGTAACGACGACTCAGGAGCCCCCGACGGAGTCATCCATAGCAGAATTTCTGGTGAGGTGGCCTGCTTGCGAACGACTGCCCCCGCTGCAGCCAGTGCAGTTGGTAAGGCTTCGGGCTGCGCACGGACAGCCCCCCCCGGTAGTCCCAGCTGGCCTCCACAAGCCCCGTGGGTAGTCCAGGGGCGATCTCAGCACATTGGCGGCCCCCCTGGGGCGCTCTGCGCCACAGGGCTCGGGCGTTGAGACCACCCCAGGCTACTCGGCGGGCCTGTGGAGGTCAGCCGGCACTACCTGGCGGGGTTCCCAGACCCCCGACGTCGAGATTTGTCTCGCAACGTCGACTCCCAGAGATCTCAACCCTTCCCTATAGGACTGGTTTTTCCTCCGGGTCGTTCTTGTGACGGCCCCGAGGCCCCGAGGCCCCCGGAGGCCGAAGACAGCGAGAACCCTCCCGTCTCGATGTTTCACAGAGCGAGGGCATCTGGGTCGCTGCTGCTGCTCCGCCCCCCTGGCGCCGCCCCTGCCGCGCGCCTGGCCCTGCTCTGAGCGGGCCCGGCCTCCGTCTCCCTCCCGCCACCGCCGGGCGTCTCCTCTGTCCTCCTCGTGCATCGAGGCTCAGTTCGCGTCGTGCATGACCTGCCAACGCCCTATCCACCAGCGCAGTCCCTCTCCCTAGCCGCCGACGCAAAAAGGGACCTGGGTTACCCGTGCGCAACCCGACGCCTGGCCACGTCCGACCCCCTCGCTCCCTCGTAGGGTGGCCGGGGCTTCCGACGTCGGGCGAGCTTTGGCCACGACGTGGGCCCCTCTGGAGGCCTCTCGGCCCTGCCCCCCCCCGACCCAGTCTTTTCGCCGCCGCCGTCGTCCTCGTCGTCCTCGTCGTCCTCGTCGTCGACGTCGACGTCGTCATCGTCCTCGTCTTCGTCGTCATCGTCGTCATCGTCGTCCTCGTCCTTGTCGTCCTCCTCGTCGTCCTCGTCGACGTCGTTGACGCCGTCGACGTCGACGTCGACGTCGACGTCGTCCTCGTCGTCGTCCTCGTCATCGTCGTCGTCCTCGTCGTCGTCCTCGTCCTCGTCGTCGTCCTCGTCCTCGTCGTCCTCGTCCTCGTCGACGTCCTCGTCCTCGTCGTTATCGTCCTCGTCCTCATCCTCGTCGTCCTCGTCGTCGACGTCGACGTCGTCCTCGTCCTCGTCGACGTCGTCCTCGTCGTCCTCGTCGACGTCGTCCTCGTCCTCGTCCTTGTCATCGTCGTCATCGTCGCCCTCGTCCTCGTCGTCAACGTCGACGTCGACGTTGTCCTCGTCCTCCTCGCCGTCGTCGTTCGTCGACGTCGTCCTCGTCCTCGTCCTGGTCCTCGTCGTCGTCGTTGTCATCGTCAACGTCGACGTCGCCATCGCCCTCGTCCTCGTGCTCGTCGTCCTCGTTGTCCTTGTCATCGTCCTCCTCGTCCTCGTCCTCGTCCTCATTGTCGTCCTCGTCCTTGTCGTCGACGTCGACGTCGACGTCGTCCTCGTCGTTCTCGTCGTCGTCGACGTCGATCTCGTCCTCGTCCTCGTCGTCTTCGCCGTCCTCGTCGTCGTCCTCATCCTCGTCCTCTTCCTCGTCATCGTAGTCATCGTCGACGTCGGCGTCGTCATGGTCCTCGTCGTCGTCGTCGACGACGTCCTTGTCCTCGCCATCGCCCTCGTCGTCGTCCTCGTCGTCGTTGTCGTCCTCGTCGTCGACGTCGACATCATCCTCGTCCCTGTCCTCGTCCTCATCGTCGTCCTCGTCCTCGCTGTCGACGTCGACGTCGACGTCGACGTCGTCCTCGTCGTTCTCGTCGTCGTCGACGTCGTCGTCAACCTCGTCGTCGTCCTCGTCCTCGTCCTCGCCGTCTTCGTCGTTCTCGTCCTCGTCGCGTTCCTCGTTCTCGTCGTCGTCCTCGTCCTCGTCGTCGTCGTCATCCTCGACGTCGGCGTCGTCGTCGTCCTCGTCCTCGTCGTCGTCCTCGTCCTCGGCGTCCTCGCCGTCGTCGTGGACGTCGACGTCGACGTCATCCTCGTCGTCGTTGACGTCGTCGTCGTCAACGTCGACGTCGACGTCGTTCTCATCGGCGTCGTCCTCGTCCTCGTCGTCGTCGACATCGTCGACCTCGTCGTCGTCCTCGTCGTCGTCACCGTCATCGTCGACGTCGACGTCGTCCTCGCCCTCGTCCTCGCCCTCTTCCTTGTCCTCGTTTTGGTCCTCGTCGTCGACGTCGACATCCGTGTCGTCGTCGACGTCGTCGCGACGTCGGCGACGTCCTCGCCCTCGTCCTCGTCCCCGCCGTCGTCGTCGACATCGTGCTCGTCCTCGTCGTCGTCGTCATCGTCGTCGTCGTACTCCGTCCGTCGTCGTCGTCGTCGTCCTCGTAATACGGCGTCCGTCGTTCACGTCCTCGTCGTCGTCGTTGTCGTCGTCCTCGTCATCGTCGTCGTCGTCGTCGAGGTCGTCATCGTCCTCGTTCTCGGCCTCGTCCTCGTGGATATTGTAGTCCTCGTTCTCGTCCTTGTCGTCGACGTTGACGTCGATGTCGTCCTCGTCATCGTCGTCGTCGATGTCAACGTCGTCATCGTCGTCGTCATCGTTGTCGACGTCGTCGTCGATGTCAATGTCGTCCTCGTCATTGTCCTTGCCGTCGTCGTCGTCCTCGTCCTCGTCGTCGTCGTCGTCGTCGACGTCGTCGTCAACCTCGTCGTCGTCCTCGTCCTCCTCGTCCTCGTCCTCGTCCTCGCCGTCGATCTCGTCCTCGTCGTCCTCATCGTCGTCGTCGTCCGTCGTCGTCGTCGCACGTCGTACGTCGTCGTCGTCCTCGTCGTCGTCCTCGGCCTCGTCGTGTCGTCGGCCTCGTCGTCGTCGTCGACGTCGTCGTCGTCCTCGTCCTCGTCGTCGACGTACGTCGTCCTCGTCGACCTCGTCATCGTCGTCCTCGTCCTCGTCCTCCTCGTCCTCGTCGTATTCTTCGTCGTCCTCGCCCCCGTCTTCGTTCTCGTCCTCGTCATCGTCATCGTCCTCGTCTCGCTCTCGTTCTCCTAGTCTTCGTCGTCATCGTACGTCGTCCGTCATCCGTCGTCCGTCGTCCTCGTCCTCGTCGTCGTCGTCGTCGTCCGTCGTCCGTCGTCCGTTGTCCGTTGTCCTCGTCCTCGTTCTCGTCGTCCTCGTCGTCCGTTGTCCGTTGTCCTCGTCGTCGCCCTCGTCCTCGTCGTCGTCGTCTTTGTCGGTGTCCTCGTCGTCGTCATCGTCCTCGTCGTCGTACGTACGTCGTCCGTCGTCCTCGTCCTCGTCGTACGTCGTACGTCGTCCGTCGTCCGTCGTCCGTCGTCCTCGTCGTCCTCCTCGTCGTCCTCCGCGTCCTCGTCTTCGTCGTCGTCCTCGTCGTCGTCCTCATCGTCGTCTTCGTCATCCTCGTCCTCGTCCTCGTTGTCGTCGTCCTCGTCGGCGTCCTTGTCCCCGTCCTCGTCGTCGTCGTCCGTCGTCCTCGTCCTCGCCGTCCTCGTCGTCGTCGTCCACGTCGTACGTCGTTCGTCGTCCTCGTCCTCGTCGACCTCGTCGTCGTCCTCGTCGTCCTCGTCGTCGTCCGCGTCGTCCTCGTCGTCCTTGCCTCGTCCTCGTCCTCGTCCTGGTCGTACGTCGTACGTTCTACGTCGTCATCGTCCTCGTCGTCGTCGTACGTTGTCCGTCGGCCGTCGGCGTCGTCGTCGCGGTGGCGGTCCTGTGATGGCCATTTCTGCGCCCGAGACGGGCCTCTCGGGTGGCCCGAGGCGTCGAAGATCCCGGCCGCCGTGGCTTCTTCCAGGTTGCCAGAGGTTCGAGAAGGGAGGGGGGAGGCACTTCGGGATGGGCCAGGACGAGGATAAATCCGTTCCAGAACGTTTCGGAACGATTTCAGAGCATTCCAGAACGCTCTGAGAAGGCCGCGGCGCCCGATACATACTCCAGAGCCGCCGGATCTCAGAGATTCTTGATTTTATTCTCACCTGAATTGATTCTCGTTGGGTTTAAGAGACGGGGGTCAATGCAGACGGGGGTCAGTCAGAGCGGCGGATCTTGCAGAGCCAGGGCTGCAGAGCCAGGGCTGCATTGACCCGGGTCAGCGTGCAGGATCCTGCAGCATGCCCGACAGACCCAGGCTTGCGCTGACCCAGGTCAGCGCGTCCCCGAGGAAGGGAGGGGGGCACTGCGTTGCTCGAGGCTTTGGCATCATCCATCACTCAGAGCGCCGCTCCTCCCGATCCCAGCACGAGGGTGCTGCGTCGGTTGCTTCGGCGAAGCCGGCGGCTCTTTCGCATGCAACTTAGATGCGGCCGCTGCACGGGCCCTGGCTTCCGCTGGCGGCTCGCCCCCCGATCGGAGGGCGCCGCCTCTCCACGCCCTCCGAGCGGTGCACACGCACTCCTGGCTTGGCCAGGAAGACATACGGTCATGAATGCTGGCTCAACCTGTCGCGCCGCCCGGTCTGGCCGTTCACGCTTCGCGCGGCACTCCAACCACTTCCTGGTCCCCAGGCGTCAACGTCCCGAGCCTCTTTCCCAGCCTCCCGCCCCGCGGTGCGGACCGACACGCTATCTGGGCATGGCTTGTCGCCTAGGCCGCCGCCGCGACACCTACGCAAAAGCTCCCGACCCTATATCGGCGACTACTGAGGGTGTGATTACGCCGGGGTGTGGTTTGCGATCGGCGCCGTTGGGGCTTGGGGGCACCACGCTGCCCTCGTCGGGCCTCCTCGGGGCGCGGCAAAGAACTCTGTCGAGGTCCTCGCCCGCCCCGGGGGCGGGTTGCAAGCCACTCCCTCTGCAGACCACACCCGTACACGCCAGTCGTTGAAAGTAGGTATTCTTGGATTCCCAGATCCCTATCTGCTTCAAGCGCCTCCCTGCTCCAGGAACCGCCATGCTTCTGCTGTGTTCTGCTCCTCTCTGGGAGGGCCTGGGCCCAAATCTGCTCGATCCGCCTTCCTACCTCGTGCCTTCTACCCACCTCTTCCGACCGGCGCGCAGGAGTCGCCGGGTACGCACCGAGCCCAGGCCCAGGGTCGCCCTGCCCAGGGGCCGGCGTCTCGGCGTAGGCCGGCGCCCCCCCGACCCGAAAGGGGCCCCTTCTGCCCCTGCCGGGCGCAGCGAGGGCCTCTGGCCGTCGACTGGAGCGAGCTCTCGCCCGAGGCGGCGGCGCGCAGCCTGGAAGGGCAAGCGTCGGGTCGGGAGGATGGCTTGGCGTCGCTCGGACGTGTGCATGTTTTCCCTTCGGCGAGGACCATCGAGGAGCCTCCTCGATCATTTGGCGGAGAAAAGCCACGCACGAAACCGAAGAAGCCACAGGGAATGGACGTCTGAGCGTTGGCCAGATGGGGCCGGGACGTGCTGAGGCCGTCCGCGTGCATCGCGCATGCTGAAGGTCGAAGAAGAAAAGAAGGACGGCACGAGCATAAACTGGTGGCGCTCCGCGCGGAGTTCTCGGATCTGCGCTGGAATCCCCTCCCTGGCGCGCGGAGCGCGCCAAGGGCGGCGCCGGAGGCGCCGCCAGGGGGCCCAGCGCGCCAAAAGTTCATGTTTGTGCCGCTTTTGGTTCCACTAGATTAGTTGAATGGGCTTCTGGCATAGTCGTGCCGCGACTCTGCCCAAGCCCCTTCCTCCCAGCACGATGCAGCCGGACCGAAGTATGAGATCGAGGTCCGTTCGGGGAGGGTGCGTACCCTAGTGTTCCTTCTTGCTTGCTGGATGCTGTTGTGCATCCTGGGGAGGGCACCCTTGGATGTTCTGCTTGCTCTTGCCGACGGAGGGTCTCATGTTCTTGAGGCATGTGTTGCTGGCCTTGCTCTCGAAGAATCAAGCAGTGGCGAAGCGTACTGGCTCGCCTATAGCCCTACCAAACAAGGTTTGAAGAACCTGTTGTGGTTTCCACGAAATGTTCTTAGAACATTTCTGGCTGGGACTGTCTGGTTTTAACACATCGGGGCTATCTTCTAAGAACCTTGTTTTTGTTATTAGAACATTTTGGGGTTCTAAGATCATTTCGTGGTAGACTATAGGAATGCCAGGACGGTCGGTCCCTGCTCAAAAGAACAGGGAATGGCATGAACATAAATTGGTGGCGGTCCGCGCGGATTTCTTGGATTTGCGCTCGGCCCCCCCCAGGCGGCGCCTCCGGCGCCGCCCCCAGCGCGCTCCGCGCGCCAGGGAGGGCGGTCCAGCGCAGATCCGAGAAATCCGCGCGGACCGTCAAAAGTTACGTCGGGCATGTCCCTCTACAGGAGGAATATTCATAAATAGAAAACCGTCAGGGGACGATTTTCCGATTTGCTGTGACCATTTGTGCATACGTTTTGAGTATGTTTGATTTGTCTTCCAAAATCCGCCTGTAAGGGGACATGCCCGACCTAAGTCAAAAGTCTATGTTTATGCCGGTTCCTTGTCCCTCTATAGGTCCGACTGCATCTTCCCAAGCCCTTCCTCCCAGCACGATGGTTGTCCGTCTCGGCATCCGTGCGGACCTGGTGGAGAAGCGGAGGGCGGCGGCGCGGGCCGCCGCGGAGAAGCGCGCCCGGCGGCAGGAGGAGCGGGAGCGGCGCGCGCTGCAGGACTCTGGCCCACCGCCAGGGAGCCACAGCCACAACTGTAGACGGATGCTTTGGGGGGGGGTCTCGGGGCCACGCGGAAAAGGGGGAGTAGAGGGAGGGGGGAAGGATCGTGAAAGAATAGGGACGGGAGGCGATGGTTAAGTCGGCTATGTCCATCTACGGGAGGAATATTATAGAATAGTAGAGAATAGTACGTTGACGATTGTTCGCCTGCTCTTTTGACTAGGTTTGATTTTTGTTTGGCTATTTGTTGCTCTCTTCCAAAATCCGCCTGTGGGAAGACATGCCCGACCTAGCGGTAGGGAGAGGGGGGAAGGATCGTGAAAGAATAGGGGCTGGAGGTTTTCGGCTATTTTCGCCCTCTGGGGGACCTCGCTGGGCCCCAGGACGGTCAAATTAGCCTGACGAAAGACCCAACCATACGTAGTTGTGAATACCGCAATTGTGGATATATTCTTCGGTGGCGCCCCCGGGCCACGAAACGAGTGAGGGGTGTGCCGAAATGGGGGGGTGGAACCGCATGCGAGCGCAGCCACTGGGGCGCTCAGTGGAGCTCCCTATGGAGCCACGAAACGTGTGAGGGGTGCCAGAATGGGGGGTGGAACCGCATGCGGGCGCAGCCACTGGGGCCTTCGGTGGAGCTCCCTATGGGGCCACGAAACGTGTGAGGGGTGTGCCAGAATGGGGGGGGAACCGCATGCGGGCGCAGCCACTGGGGCCTTCGGTGGAGCTCCCTATGGGGCCACGAAACGTGTGAGGGGTGTGCCGAAACCATGCGGGCGCAGACTGGGGCCTTCGGTGGAGCTCCCTATGGGGCACGAAACGTGTGAGGGGTGTGCCAGAATGGGGGGTGGAACCGCATGCGGGCGCAGCCACTGGGGCCTTCGGTGGAGCTCCCTATGGGGCCACGAAACGTGTGAGGGGTGTGCCAGAATGGGGGGTGGAACCGCATGCGGGCGCAGCCACTGGGGCCTTCGGTGGAGCTCCCTATGGGGCCACGAAACGTGTGAGGGGTGTGCCAGAATGGGGGGTGGAACCGCATGCGGGCGCAGCCACTGGGGCCTTCGGTGGAGCTCCCTATGGGGCCACGAAACGTGTGAGGGGTGTGCCAGAATGGGGGGTGGAACCGCATGCGGGCGCAGCCACTGGGGCCTTCGGTGGAGCTCCCTATGGGGCCACGAAACGTGTGAGGGGTGTGCCAGAATGGGGGGTGGAACCGCATGCGGGCGCAGCCACTGGGGCCTTCGGTGGAGCTCCCTATGGGGCCACGAAACGTGTGAGGGGTGTGCCAGAATGGGTGTGGGAGGGGGAGGAGGGGGGAGGAAGGGGAGGAGGAGGAAGGAGGAAGGAGGAAGGAGGAAGGAAGGCGGGGACCGTCTCTTCAAAACGAGGACCCAACAACACAGGCTGGTTGGGAAAAATTGTTTCGGGATGGAAAACCGGCCCCGGGGAGTGGGTCGGGGCACCCAGGGACGGCGTATGGAAAGAATCAAGACGTCGCATGTCTGGGTAGGGGGAGGGGGAAGGCTTCTTAGAAGCACCCCTGGTTCTTAGAAGGCGCGGGCCTTATTTGTAGATGTAGGGCAGGCGCCTTCTAACAAGCAGCCTCCTTCCGAGAAGCCTTCCCCTCTCCCCCTACCCCCGTGTGCGCGTCGCCACAGGGCTTCTCGGGGAAGAACCCACCGACCTCAACATGAACACTTTGGTTGTGGTTGTGGTCGATGTGGCCGTCCTGAGACGCCACATCGACCACAACCAGCACTGAGTTGGCTCCGGTGTTGTTGCGACTGTTGGCATGCGCAGGACATCTCCCAGGGTGTGTCCTCGATGTGGTTGCGGTCGCTTGCCGTCCCCGCGAGGACGTGTCGAGGGTGGCCAGATGCGACTTCTCGACGCCCAGCTGCTGGGAGGAGTTCTACGAGATCCACCCCGGCCACTTCTCGAGGGAGGAAGAGCGCTTGTCGACTAGACGCAAGAGTGACCCTTCGCAGGAGTGGCCTCTGGGTGCGGGCCCACGGGGGTCCCCCGACCGCGGAGCGCGCTGCGACAGCATCGGCCTGCGCCCTCGGGCTTGGCCCGCCCAGCGCCCCCCGAAAGCTGCGCACCGGCGGTCACTCTTGCCTGGGGTCACTCTTGCGTGTAGCCCGGCTCGGCATCGCTCGGATGTGCACCTTTCTCGGCGAGGTCAGCGCCAGGACCATCTGGGAGCATCTTGAATCATCGTGAAACTCGCACGCAAACACACACACACACACACAAACAACAACAACAACAACAACAACAACAACAACAATAACAACAACAACAACAACAACAACAACAATCATTTTACCCGAACGCTCAGTGTTCTCCCCAGTGCCAGGGTTTTCTTGCGACACCAGCCAATACCCCCACTTCGTGGGGGGGCCGTTCAAGCTCTACCAAATATCCAAACGACTCTTCGAGACCACCCACACCCAGCTTCCCGCCCTATGACGTTGGGACACTTCACTTCGTGGCGTGCGGACGACCCTGGCTACTACACTGGCGTGGGGTACACACCCACAGAGGTTGATCACATCTGTTACATATGATGTGGTACACGGTACACGTGAGATGGTACGCAGTGCCAAGATAGTTGGTCACATTTTTGGGGCAAATTCGTGGGGCAGGATTTCGACATGCGCGCGCGGCGGCCGCGCGCATGTGCACTTCGTCTCATTTTTTGCAAGGGATGGTGGCCCTCGCAGGCGCGCAACCGTTGTTGGAGAAGTTCAAAGCACCTGAAGAAGTAGCACGCAAAGACCCTTTTGACAGAAATGTTTAAAAAGTGGTGTGTTTCCTATGAATCCGCAAGAGCGCGCGGAAGGACATTTTGACAATTTTTTCTTAAAAAACCATTGGGTTTTTGATGTTTTTATGTTAAAATCGCTACGAAACCTAAGGTTTTGGAAGGATTTCGTCTTGCGAGCGCGAATGTCCACTTTACCTTATTTTTTGCAAGGGATTCTTGAAATTTGATCAACTAAGAACAAGAATTTTCATTTTCTATTGTTTTTTGCAAGGGAAAACGAGCGTCAACAAAAAACCGGATCCGGGGGTAATCCACTTTTCTGAAGCTTTCGCAGAAAAATGATGAAAATGTAGCTGCGGCCTAGGTTTTGGGCGGGGGGCGTGCACCAGGGGGTCCAACAATAATAATTCTTTAGAAGTAATAGTGTTCAACAACAACAACAACAACAAGAACAAGAACAAGAACAACGACAACGACAACGACAACAACAACAACAACAACAACAGCAGCAACAACAACAACAACAAGAACAATCATTTTACCCGAACGCTCAGTGTTCTCACCAGTGCCAGGGTTTTCATGCGACGCGAGACAATACCCCCACTTCGTGGGGGGGCAGTTCAAGCTCTACCAAATATCCAAACGACTCTTCGCGACCACCCAAACCCAGCTTCCCGCCCTATGACGTTGGGACACTTCACTTCGTGGCGTGCGGACGACCGTGGCTACTACACTGGCGTGGGGTACACACCCACAGAACTTGGTCACTTATTCGGGGCGCGCGTGTGCCCAGCATCCTGCAATTGTGACATACAATACATGACACAGACAGACAGAGAGAGAGACAGAGAGCAGACAGAGAGAGAGACAGAGAGAGCGGAGTTGGTCACATTTTTGGGGCAAGTTCCTGAGATCGTCGTGTTTTTTGTTGGTCTTGCGCGCGCGAATGTCCACTTTACTTTTTTTTGCAAGGGAGTATTGAAATTTGATTATGTTAGAACAAGACAAAGTAGCTCGCGCGAGCTCATGTAACATAAATGTTGAAAAACCATTGGTTTTGTGGGAGTCGGACAGCGCGCGCGGGATGAAATTTGGACATTTTTTTTTGAAAAACCATTGGGTTTTTGATGTTTTTATGTTGAAATCGTTACGAAACCTAAGGTTCTGGAAGGATTTCGTCTTGCGCGCGCGAATGTCCACTTTACCTTATTTTTTGCAAGGGATTATTGAAATTTGATTATGTTAGAACAAGAAAAAGTAGCTCGCGCGAGCTCATGTAACATAAATGTTGAAAAACCATTGGTTTTGTGGGATTCGGACAGCGCGCGCGGAAGGACATTTTGACATTTTTTTCTTAAAAAACCATTGGGTTTTTGATGTTTTTATGTTAAAATCGCTACGAAACCTAAGGTTTTGGAAGGATTTCGTCTTGCGCGCGCGAATGTCCACTTTACTTCATTTTTTGTAAGGGATTCTTGAAATTTGATCAAGTAAGAATAAGAATTTTCATTTTATAGTGTTTTTTGCAAGGGAAAACGCCACGTAACAAAAAACCGGATCCGGTACCAATCCACTTTTCTGAAGCTTTCGCGAAAAAATGATGAAAATGTAGCTGCGGCCTAGGCGCGGCGCAGAGGTCGCGCACCAGGGGCCCCAACAATAATTATTCTTTAGAAGTAATAATGTTCAACAACAACAACAATAACAATCATTGTACCCGAACGCTCAGTGTTCTCCCCAGTGCCAGGGTTTTCTTGCGACACCAGCCAATACCCCCACTTCGTGGGGGGGCCGTTCAAGCTCTACCAAATATCCAAACGACTCTTCGAGACCACCCACACCCAGCTTCCCGCCCTATGACGTTGGGACACTTCACTTCGTGGCGTGCGGACGACCCTGGCTACTACACTGGCGTGGGGTACACACCCACAGAGGTTGATCACATCTGTTACATATGATGTGGTACACGGTACACGTGAGATGGTACACGTGAGATGGTACGCGCGCCTGTTGGGGCCATCTTGGGTTTTAAAGATTCATCAAGAGACCGCGAATGGATTTCGAGATTTTTCGGATGAGAAAGTAGTGCGTTTTCATATGTTTTCTGAACATCGCATCTTGAAATTATTGAAAACCCATTGTGTTTGGCAGGATTTCGACATGCGCGCGCGGCGGCCGCGCGCATGTGCACTTCGTCTCATTTTTTGCAAGGGATGGTGGCCCTCGCAGGCGCGCAACCGTTGTTGGAGAAGTTCAAAGCACCTGAAGAAGTAGCACGCAAAGACCCTTTTGACAGAAATGTTTAAAAAGTGGTGTGTTTCCTATGAATCCGCAAGAGCGCGCGGAAGGACATTTTGACAATTTTTTCTTAAAAAACCATTGGGTTTTTGATGTTTTTATGTTAAAATCGCTACGAAACCTAAGGTTTTGGAAGGATTTCGTCTTGCGAGCGCGAATGTCCACTTTACCTTATTTTTTGCAAGGGATTCTTGCAATTTGATCAAGTAAAAACAAGAATTTTCATTTTCTATTGTTTTTTGCAAGGGAAAACGAGCGTCAACAAAAAACCGGATCCGGAGCTCATCCACTTTTCTGAAGCTTTCGCGAAAAAATGATGAAAATGTAGCTGCGGCCTAGGCGCGGCGCAGAGGTCGCGCACCAGGGGTCCCAACAATAATAATTCTTTAGAAGGAATAATGTTCAACAACAGCAGCAGCAGCAGCAACAACAACAACACCACCACCACCAACAACAACAACAACAGCAACAACAACAACAATAAAGGAAAACCAAACAACGCATGGGAAATGGACGTCCGAGCGATGGTAAGAGGGGCGCAAACATGAAATGATTGGAGGCTTGCGCAAGCTTCATGGATCGTCGATGGACCCCCCTACCTGGCGCGCGGAGCACGCCAGGGAGCGCCGCCAGGGGGGGGGCCCAGCGCCGATCCAAGAAATCCGCTCGGACCTCCAAAAGCTTCATGCTGGTGCCGTTTTTCCTTCCTCGCATTTCGACTGGTACCAGGTGAGCGACGCCGAAAAACGGGTTCGATTGCGCCGACACTGGCGCGTAAGTTGCCCGCGTCAGGTCGCGCGCAAGCGCCCTCATCTCCAATGTGGCGTACCGCGCTGGCGGCCCGCGTGAGCCACCGCGTAAAGTCGCTACGTCATCTCGCGTAAGGCACGTTTCTTTGCGTCGCCCAGGTGCCCGCGTCCGTGCTGGAGCCGCACCTCGCTGGGGTGCCTGGGGACCTGCGCGTCTTGCACGTGGGCTGCGGCACCTCGACGTGGACGAAGGACATCGGCGCGTTGCCCCGCGTGGGCAGCGTCCTGAACACCGACATCAACGCACCCGCCGTGGAGCGCATGCGCGCCCTGTACGCCGACGATGAGCGGCTGCGCTTCGAGGTGATGGACGCTGCCAACATGAGCCTCGCCGACGGATCGTTCGACGTGGTATTGGACAAGGGCCTTCTGGATATCTTCCGCCCTCGAGGGGACGGGGCCGTGTTGCGCACGGCCCTGGAGATGAGGCGTGTGTTGCGCAGCGGGGGGCTGCTTGCGTTTGTGTCCTACTCGGGCAGAGAGAAGCAGCCGCTGGAACTGGCGCAGTGGTGCACCCACCATGAGGTGAGGGACGTGAACTTGTACACTTGCATCAAGGGTGAAGCCGAGGAGCAGGCATTTAGAAGTTTAACGTTCGAGCCACCAGATGTAGCGCGGGAGGAGCTCTGATGGTGGGATGAGCGGTCGGCGGAAGTCGGATTATCTAACCTTTCCGTTGCCCCCCCTTTTCTCGTGTTCCTCGTCATCAAGCTTGTTGCCTCGCGCATTGGTTCAGACGAATCGAACAGTGCCGCTGGCCTGGATGATGCACATGCGTGAGAGCAAATATTTGAGTTTGTAGGTGCTGAATACAAGTTGCGCTGCCGCGCGAGGCCGCTACTGCGCATTGAGGGCAAGCGGGGCACCTGGGTGAGGGGGGGGCAGGAAAGCAGACCACGAAACGTGGTACCCTGGGTTCTGATGTTGGCACCATCTTATGCGTGGAAGACACGGAATTCAGGGATTCGGTCAAAACTAAACGTTCGTTGGGTTCGATTCGTGGGGGCCCTAGGTATTGTCCCAAGAAGAGCGGAACCAGCGCAAAGAGCAACGGCACGACTTACATCAACCGCTGCAGGCGCGGTGGCAGATATATCCAAGTCAGTCGTGCAGTTTCGGGAGCGCTGATGTTACTTAGTCCGTGGACCTCAGCACATCGATGAGACCCTTAGCAGCCATAATCAAAGATAAGCATCGGCATCGGATTGCCAGCATCAACAGATCCATCAGATTCCCCTGATAGCGCTTGCACTTACTAGTTCTTGCTTCTCTTCCAAGGAACTGGGCCTGGCTGTCGGTCCAGCCGGCTTGTGGCCGCCCGTCGCCGCTGTCCTTGGCCACGGTCTGATTGTGCGAGGGCCCGGGGGTCGGCCCGGCCGGCTTGTGGCCAACCGTCGCCGCCGTCCTTGGTCACGATTTCGATTGTGCGAGGCTCGCATTTCGCATTGCCTGCATTGTTTTGCACTGCTGTGCCTTGCAGAACATAGCACAGAAGGGAGGGGGAGTGAGGAGGAGGAGGAGGAGGAGGAGGGGGATGATGATGAGGCTGCTTATGCCATGGATGGGGGATGAGGACGACGTTTTGCTTTACACTTTGCACCGCGTAGACGGCACCACGTGGGTGACACCACCTAGATTGCACCGCCGAGATTGCACCGCATATATGGCAAGAAAACATTGTTTGGGGCCCACGCTGGCCAACATTCACTAGTATCACTTCCTTATGTAGCGATTCAGACTTAGGGTAAGCTGTTCTGGAGCTTGAGAAGTCGAATTGCCATTGTTGGTTGCTGTCTCAAAGCGCACCACAACCACCAAAGTGGCTTGACAATGTGTGAGTTAGTGCTGTTGGCCTTTTCTCTCACGTGGTGACGATTGAGAGCACGGCCGCGGCGCGTGTCTGGGCGACGCAGCTGGTACGTGCCGAGGGGTGCCCTGACGCTCGGCTCACGGTGTTATCCAGCACTGTCGCCTCGTCGATGGACACCACAGCAAAGAGCGTGCACGCGACGGCGGCGCACATGCACACAGCAATATTGGAGCGGCGGCGATGTAGTGCGTCTGGTTTTGCGTCGGCCGCCCATGGCGCCAAAGTTCGGGAGGCGGAGGATGAGCAGGGGATGTCCGCCAAGACTGGCACTGCACGACGCTGCTGGCGCCCGGGCCACCTCGGGCCTGAGCGGGCGGCCTCGGCGCAGCCCGAGGCATTGCGCTGGGCCCCAGCGAGGGAGACAGCTTAACCATCACGCTTCTCGCCGGGGCAGTAAGACCCTCCGACGGGGTGGCGTTACTGATCACACGGGAGGAGGAGGAGGAGGAGGAGGAGGAGGAGGAGGAGGAGGAGGAGGAGGAGGAGGGGGAGGGGAGGGGGGAGGAGAAGGGAGGAGGAGGAGGAGGAGGAGGAGGAAGGAAGCGGAGGACGAGGAGGAGGAGGAGGAGGAGCAGGAGGAGGAGGGGGAGGAGGGGGAGGAGGAGGAGGAGGAGAAGGAGTAGGAGGAGGAGGAAAAGGGGGCGAGGAGCAGCAGCAGCAGCAGCAGCAGCAGAAGCAGCAGCAGCAGCAGCAGCAGCTGGCGGAGGGGGCAGGAGGAGGAGGAGGCAGGAGGAGACAGGACGTGAAGGATGAGGAGAAGGAGCAGAATGAGGAGGAGGAGGAGGAGGAGAATGTTTCTCCCTCCCCCCTTCTCCTTCCGCTGGGGAGGCGGCGCCCGGGCGCTCGAGTTCGCCTCGCGCGCGGCGGGCGTGCAGGGGGTGTGCTTGGCGTGCCCCTCGCCGAAGGCGGCCGCCGGGGGGCACGGAGCGTCTCCCATCTCCTCCCAGCCCGCGTTCCTTCCTCGGTCTCCCTCCCTCTTCCTCCTCCTCTTCCTCCTCCTCCTCCTCCTCTTCCTCCTCCTCCTATTCCTCCTCCTCTTCCTCCTCATCATCCTCCTCGTCCTTCTCATCCTCCTCCACCTCCTCCTCCACCTCCTCCTCCTCTTCCTCCTCCCCCGAACGCGTGAGGACCGCCTGGGTAGAGACCATCATAGAGAGAACGGCCCGAGTTCTTGTAACCTCCGACGCGAAAGGCTGCGTGAGCAAGGTCACGATAGATGTGAAGTCTCGGACACGTTTAAGTGTACACGGCGTCTGAGCAAGTTCTTTGTTGTCCGCGGGGAGTTGTCCAAGTTTTGGCCTGGTCTCTGTTCTGGAGCGTTGGTGTTGGGATCTTCGTCGGCGGGTGGGTTGGATCCTTCTGCCAGTCCTGGTTCTGCGTCCCTGAGCAATTCGATCGGGCACCCATGCTACTCGCGTGCGCATATGACGCACACGCTGGCTGAATGCACAGGTGTACTCTTTTTTGTCGAGGCTGCGGGGCACTTGCTGTCAGCATTGCACATAAGCTGAAGCTGCCCTGCCCCCCGGAGCCGACGGACACAGGTCATCGAAACCTTGATTGGCTGGCTAAGGGCAAACCCCCCAGATACTGCATGTCCTTCCACGCTCCATGAGTTGCCTTGTTTCATGGGCTGTGGCGGTTGTGAGCCTGCACTCATGTGACCCTCCAATTGCTGGAGTCCTCATCCTCCCCCTCCTCCTCTGCTCCTCTTCTCCCCCCCCTCCTTCCAGCTGCCATCTGGGCCAAAGGCATGTCAGCACAGCAAGCGAGCCCAGACAGTCATGACACAGTTCGCGGTGACAGAAAAACGAGGTGGCGGCCTTCATGGTCACGGCAACAGCGTGGACAGCCTCACTCGTGGCTCCTTTCGTTTTACATGGCGGCAATATTATCACCATGAACAGCGTGCCCGCTGGACCGCCGAGGCACCATGCAAGGAAGTGGACTTCAACTGCACAGAAACGCGCAAGACGCCGACGACGACGACGACTACTACTACTACTACTACTACTACTACTACTACTACTACTACTACTACTACTACTACTACTACTACTACTACTACTACTACTACGACTACTACTACTACTACTACTACTACTACTACTACTACTACGACTACTACTACTACTACTACTACTACTACTACTACTATTATTATTCCTACGACGACGATGACTACTACTTCGACCACTGTTAGTATTACTATTACTACTACCACTCTACTACTACTCTAACTAATACTACTACTACACTACTAATACTACTACTATACTACTACTACTACGACTACTACTACTACTACTACTACTACTAACTGCTACTGCTACTACTACTACTACTACTACTACTACTACTACTACTACTACTACTACGACGACGACGACGACGACGACGACGACGACGACGACGACGACGACGACGACGACGACGACGACGACGACGACTACTACTACTATTACTACCTCTATTAGAGGCACCCGGACCCGCAGGCACCCGGGCTTGCTTGATGCATGTCAGGCGATCGCTTGACATCGATCAAGGGGGCGTGGATTAGCGACGGGTCCCGTTTCCAGTGGAAATCGCGGGCTTCCGCCGCCGAGCGAGGCGGCACCAGCCGCAGTTTGGCGAGGGCGCCTCTCTCGATCCACGGATTTGGCGACCGCGCGCCAGATCCATGGATCGCTCATCCATGTCTGCGCGCCCCCGGCAGAGCCCCGAGGGAGAGGGCGGCGGCCAGCGAGGGGGGGGGGGGAACGAGAGGGAGAAGAATCTGCCGCTCGCTCTCCTCCCTCCCCCGGCTCTGGGTTCGTCCTGGCCCCTGGGTGTCGTTCCCTCCTCTGCCCCCTTCGGGGGCAACGATGGGGGGATGGGCATAGGGGGGGATGCATCGACCCCCAGTCGCCCATTGATCGCCGATAGGGGCCCGATAGCCCTAACCTGGCCAGGAAGGTGCGGATTTACTATCGGGGGCCTATCGCCGATCCATCGGCGATGTATCGCCGATTCCAGGTCGATGCATCCCCCCCTTATGCCAGTCCCCCCCTATCGTTGCCCCTCACCCCTGCTGCTGCTGCTCTTCCAGGTCGTCCACCTCGGGGGCCGCATGGCGGGCAGGGCGCGCATGGGCAGATGTTCGACATCCCCAGCCCATACAGTTTCGGGCACACATCGCCGCAGCACGCTTTTGGCGCGTCGGGTTGACACGTTTGGTGTCCTTATGCCACCAATGGAACAGAGCAGGAGGAGACGACGACTCCGTGCCCGATGTACGTAAGTTTTGCACACACGGCCTGAGATCGAGAGCATCCAATGAGGTCGAGGAGAAGGCCTTCTGAGAAGCCGGCGGGACTGCTCAGAAGCCCTCGAGCCTTCTGACAGATCTTCGGCGTCTTCCAGGAAGGCTCAGCAGACTTCCCAGAAGGACAGGGAGCTTCCGAGCCTTCGAGGAGGCCCGCCCCCTCTCACTTCCCCCCTGGCTCGCCGCCGAGTTTCATGTCGCGTCGACGCGGCGGCGACCCCAGCGCGCGCGCTCAAGGTTGAACGCCGCCAGTGGCCCGGAATCGATCGATATCGAGCTATCGGCATGATCGAAAAGCCACGATCGTGCAAGGTTGGAGGATCCACGCGGTGTCCGAAGCCGACGCACGAGTCGTCACGACACGAGCCCACCGTTGTGGCCTTTGGCCCCACTCGCGAGGCGCAGCGGGAACTTGGTCGGGAGGGCTGCGATTTTCCTGGGATCTGTTTGTTTGGGGCATATCGGAGGCCTCCTGGGAGCCCGTTGGGAGGGCCTCTTCCTGGGCCCCCTGGATGGGGTCGGAGTAGATGGGGTCGGAGGATCGCACCGCATCGCCGATGCATCGGCGATGCGGCTCGATGTGGAGCCCGATTTTCTCCACGTCGACGTCGCCAATTCATCGCCGACGTCGACGACGCGTCGTCGATGTATCGGAGATACTTCGGCGATGCGGCTCGCTCATCCGACCCCGTCTACTCGGACCCCATTTGGAAGGCCTCTAGCTTGGGGCATCTAGGAGGCCTCCTAGGATCCCGCTGGGAGGGCCTCTTAGAGGCCTCTCGGGGGCCTCTTGGGATGGGGTCGGGGTCCATCTCAGGGATGGTTTCCAGCGGGCTGGCGCGAACGCGCTTTGAGCGGGCCCTCTCAGAGGCCTCTCGGGGCCCTCTTTGGAGCATCGAGGGCCGTTTTTGGGCGATCCCGGGGGGCCCTTAGGACCGAACAGGCGACCGCGTGAGAGAATCACGCTACAGACCCATGGAGTTGAAGGGCCCCGGCCTCCTGGGCCAGCCCCGGGGGTCCCCAAGGTGGCCATCGAGAAGGGCTTGGGGCGAGAGACTATCCCAGGAGAAGGAGTCAGAGCTTTTTTTCTGGGCGGCGCATCGGGAAAAAAGAAAGAACAACAGAAATCTGCCGGGCGAAAACCAAACCATCTGCAGTTGTGAGCACTGTCGTTGTATTCACCGCATTCGGTGGAGCTCCCTATGGGGCCACGAAACGTGTGAGGGGCGGCGGGTGCGTGCGAACGCTGGCATTTGGGCCTTCGGTGGGGCTCCCAATGGGGCCACGAAACGTGTGTGTGTGTGTGCCGTGCCGAAATGGCCGAAATGGGTGGGGTGGGCGCATGCGAACGCTGGCATTTGGGCTTTCGGTTGGGCTCCCTTTGGGGTCACGAAACGTGTACGGGGTGTACCAAAATGGGTGCGGTGGGTGCATGCGAGCGCTGGCATTTGGGTCATCGGTGGGGTTCCCTATGAGGCCACGCAACGTTTGAGGGAATGCCAAACTGGGTGCGGTGGGCGCATGCGAACGCAGCCACTCGGTGGGGCTCCATATGGGGCTACGAAACGTGTGAGGGGCGTGCCAAGATGGGTGGGGTGTGCTCGCGCGAACGCTGGCATTTGTGCCTTCGGTGGAGCTCCCTGTAGGGCCACGAAACGAGCGAAGGGTGTCCCACAGGGGCCACCAAACGTGTGAGCGCCGTGCCAAAATGGGTGCGGTGGGCGCATGCGAACGCTGGCATTTGGGCCTTCGGTGGGGCTCCCTGTGGGGCCTCGAAACGTGTGAGTACCGTGCCGAAATGGATGCGGTGGGCGCTTTCGGTAGGGCCCCTTTGTGAGGCCACGAAACGTGCGAGGGGTGTGCCAAAATGGATGCGGAGGGCGCATGCGAACGCTGGCATTTGGGCCTTCGGTGGGGCTCCCTATGGGGCCACGAAACGTGTGAGGGGTGTGCCAAAATGGATCCGGTGGGCGCATGCGAACGCAGCCACTGGACCCTTCAGTGGAGCTGCCTATGTGGACACCAAACGTGTGAGGGGTGTGGCAAAATGGGAGCGGTGGGCGCGTGCGAACGCAGCCATTGGAGCCTTCGGCGGAGCTAAATATGGGGCCACGAAACGCGTCAGGAGTGTGCCGAAATGAGTGCAGTGGGCGCATGCGAACGCAGCCACTGGAGTCTTCGGTGGAGCTGCTTATGGGGCCACGAAACATGTGAGGGATGTGCTAAAAGGGGCGCGGTGGGCACATGCGAACGCAGCCACTGGAGTCTTCGGTGGAGCCAGAGGAGGGAGGAGGGAGGAAGGGCAAAGAAACATGTGGGGGGGGTGCCATCGTGGGTGCGGTGGGCGCGCGCGAACGCTAGCATTTGGGCCTTCGGTGGGGCTTCCTTGGGGCCACGAAGCATGTGAGCGCTGTGCCGAAATGGAAGCGGTGGGCCAATGCGAGCACAGCCATCGGAGTCTTCGGTGGAGCTGCCTGCGTGGCCACCAAGCGTGTGAGGGGTGTGCCGAAATGGGTGCGGTAGACGCGTGCGAACGCAGCCTTTGGGACCTGCCTATGGGCCACGAAGCGTGTGAGGGGTGTGCGGAAACGATGGTAACAGTGATGATGACGGCGTTGGCGATGATGGGAGAGAGGACGGGGAGGAGGACGAAAGAGACGCGGGGCGCTGTTTCTTCGAAACGAGGGCCCAACACCACAGGATGGTCTGGAAATATCAGAACGTCTGTGGCGTTCCAGAAGGGGCCCCGCTTTCGAGGTTCGAAGGAGCCGCCATCTCTTCCTCCGCGAGAGACGGAAGTTGGCGGAAGCAAAGCGGGGGCAGCTCCGCCGGCGGAAGCCGGCAGAAGGCAGGCGGAAGCCAGAGGACGTAGACTTCTGCCTCCCAAGAGATGGCAAGCTTTTTTGTTTCAGGGTTTCCCGAACCCGCCACGTGGGAGGGGGTGTGCCCATGCGGGCGTGTTGACCTCAAGCGGATCAATAACGCATTCTCAGGGGGCGTCGGCGCAACACCGAACGCACAACAAGCACACGCAAAGCAAAACCATAAAAAGGCACAGTAGGGCTTCAACACGCATCACAAGTCACGAGGACCGAGACGCGCGTGGTAAGGCTCAGCAAGGCGGCGCAAGGCATTGCAAGGTTCAATGAGCAGCGCACAGAGACTGGCAAGTGAAGGATTGTTTATGTTCTGTATGGGGTGGAGCGCTTCTCCTCCGGCAGGTAGAGAAGTTGTCCGAGGTCATTGCGGCGATATCAGCACCTGTTCTCTTAACTTGGGCACGCGACGGCCTCAGATTCTGATCGATCGCTCACAATCGGCCAGTCGCAGCTACATGGATGTACAGCTGCAGTCCAGGGCTTGCTAGGATTCCTTGCAGAAGCTGGGCAAGTATTGGCGGACTTGTCGCTTTGAGCCGCTCCAGAGTAGGCTTAGTCGTGCGAGTCCGCGCCAGCGTTATCAACGGAGTCGGCTGGCCGCGGGCTGTTATTGACCGTATCTCCATCATATCGGGGACAGTGGGGCTTGGAAGCGAGCCCCGCAGTGATGAATTAGGGCTCAGTGCCTCTGGCCGAGGTCCAGGCAGGCGTGAGAGAAGGAGGAGGAAGAGGAGGAGGAGGAGGAGGAAGAGGAGGAGGAGGAGGAGGAGGAGGAGGGCGAGGAGGAGGAGAAGGAGGAGGAGACGGGAAGCAAGCGCGCCGCTGGGGGTGGGTGCCTACGGGCCCGCTGTGGGCCTGCTGCAGGCAGGCGTGAGAGCTCGCAGAGCGGCAGCCCTCTACAAGGCCGAGCGGCCCTTCGCGGGACAGACCTGTGGTGCGCGGCTCTCGCGGGGCGCCGGGGGCCAGATCCAGGCACGCAGGCCGCTGCCGTCGCACCGCGGGCAGCGGTCGGCAAGCCGCCGCCCCTCCTCTTCCTTCCTCCTCCTCCCCTCCCTCCTCCTCCTCTCCTCCTCTCCCTCCTCCTCTCCTCCTCCTCTCCTCCTCCCTCCTCTCCTCCTCCTCCTCCTCTCCTACTCCTCCTCCTCCTCCTCCCCCTCCTCCTCCTCATCCTCCTCCTCTTCCTCCTTCTTATCATCCTCCTCCTCTACTACTGCTCACTCCCACTGAAGGCGAACCGCAGTGTCATGGTCATGCAATCGGTGCCTGGAACTAGATGTCCAGGAGTCCGGAACTTGATGTCCAGGAGGCGCACGAAGCGCGGGCGACGTCCTCCTCCCAACGTGCCTGAACCCACACCCCCTATACGTGGCTCACAGGAATGCACGGGCAAGGCGATGGGGAGGGGCAATGGAGCACGACGGGAGAGAGGCCAGGATCGTGTCCACGAGCCAAGCCTGAAACCTGGCGGGAATAGTCCACGGCGTGCCAATGAGATGTGCACGGTGGAATCACGTGCCCCGATTCGGGAGCTTATCTAACGCTGACAAGAGGGACAGGTTCATGGCCAAAACTCTGGTAGGTGATTGCTGAGAGGGCCCGCACGTACACAAGTCTAAATCATGGAAACACGCAGAACTACATAAAGCCTGGGCAGGTAATTTTAGCAGGTCCTGCACTTCGGGAAAACTCCACCAGGAAGCAAGGGGAGACGGATCGGGCGGGGGGGCAGGACCTCCTAAAATGGTGGGAACGCTTGCCAGGCAGGCAGTCCAGCATAGGAAGGATGTGCCTCTGAAGATAGCATTATCTTGCTCAACTTGAGACCACTGTTTCTGACCTGTTGCTGGGTCTCCCCACGGCTCTGAGCATGAACGAAACTGGACCTGTTGCTGGGAGATATTGCTGGGCCAGGAGAGGTGAGAGGGAAAGACAATGAGGGAGACGACCCCGCTCTGATCAGCACTGAGAAATCCTTTATGGCCGATATGTAGAGGAGCGTGCCTTGATTTCTGGGATGGGAAACATCAACGTGTATCGTGTGGCGTTCAGGACTGTACGTTGACAAGAAATGGCCTAACCCCTGGTTAGACCTTGGCTGTTCTGCACCACTATATGAATGTTAGCTGAATGAGGCAAAGGGCGGAGATCGCTTATCGTGGACAAACTCCCTAGTGTTTCGGCCTCAACCCCGCCGTAGGTGACCTTGGGGAGGGGGAAGGAGGGTGCAACAAGGAAGGAAAGACCAATGATACGGCGCGGGAGGGCCTTGGCAGCTTCAGGGTGCAAACCTGCATTGCGGATTTCGCGCGAGAGCGCTGTATTTTGGTCGAGCTCCAGCTGCAATTGATCTGGGCCCATTGCACGAAGGTGAGTGGCTAGGACACCTAAGCATCGTGAGGAGCCGTGCCTTACATGACGCAGTAGGCTGAGACGGGTGCCGAAACGTTTCCAGCATGCCTGACACACTGAGACTGCACAATACCAACGCGCTGTGCCTAGCTGTGGGTGATCTCGGGAGCGGCGTGAGGCTCAGGAAGCTATGGTGGATAGATCTCGGTCGCAATCCCAGCATGGAAACACCACGGGAGAAGCTGGGGGGCACAGGAAGGTGGGAAAGGACATGTTGGCGCGCAAAACTGCAGTGCGCATACGCTCCAGGTGCTTGCGCAGTGCGTGCGCTCGCGCCGACTTGACTGCTAGGCTCCACTGGCGTGGGTGCTCTCGCATGGATTCGGTCCATCCTGTCAGATGTGGGAATGGACGCAGGCCAGCTGGCATTCGCACGTGATCACACGGCCAGGTCACGTCTTCACGGATGGGGCGTGGCCAATTGTCTGCGCGCTTGGCGGCCACGTCCAGAATAGCACGCAGCATGCACGGCGCGGGCAACACGAGACGAGACAGGAAGGCAAGTCGGCGAAGCCGTACGTATGTGGCGGCGGGGAGAGCTTCAGTTTCTAAATAAAGTATGCGTGCTCCTACTTGCCTCGTGAAATCCTGGATATAGCTAATGCGTACCGCAGCCTTGAGACACCCTGCTCGAAAAATTCAGCCTGTTTGACATCAAGCCCAGTCCAAACCGCACAGTGCATAAACGGGAAAGGCATAAAGTTTTAACGTACTTGAGGTTGCTAACTACAGGGGCTCCCGAGGGTTTAAATGCAGAGCGCTTGAGGACCCCTAGGGGCCCTGAAATTTGCCTGCAACGGTAGGTCACCTCTGGGCCCACGCCTGAAAGGGAATTCAGTTGTCCTCCGAAGTGTTTGTACTGGTCTGTGATGGGGAGCACGATGTCGTACTGCTGAATGTCCAACCTGCTTGACGGAAGGTTGGCGAGTTGCTGTTTGCTTGTCCGAACCGTCTTTCTTGCCATTAATACCATGGCCTCCGTCTTGCCTGGGTCGTAATCGATGGAGAAGCCTCTCTTGGACATCTCATCATGTGCAATAATAGTCACGCGCCTAAGTGTGGTACTCCATGTCAAGACGTTCTCCACGTAACCCATGGTGAGGAGGTCATCTACGTAGTCCAGGCTTCGGATCTCAGTTGGGAGTTGGTCATGTTTCTGCAATAGCTTCTGGATCATCGGGAGGTCTCCCATAGGCAATAGAACACGGTGCTCGGAGAGCCCCCTCGCGATGTCGTGCTGGATGGGCCCGAGGACCAGGTCGAAGAATAGGTCGGCGAGTATCATTCCCTGGCGGGAACCTATGAGGGACTTGGCTACCGAAAGGCAACCTTTGACTTGGAACCATGCGCGTTGTAATGACTGGGCAGTAGCGTCATTGAGGTGGGGGTCCTCAAGAGCGCCCAGGATGCCAGGCTGCTTTGCCGCTATTTCGGCGATGGGGAGGAGGGCTCTGTCGACTTCCGCTTGTTCTAGGGTCCTTGTTGTGTCCTCTTCGTCCCGGCCCAGCTGCGCGAGGCGAACCCTCGCGACACTGTAGAGGGCCGCACGCAGGTCGGTGAATAGCAGTAGAAGCAGTAGAGCTGCACGCCCCGCTGCCTGGCAAGCTGCATCTGGCAATAATAGCTGCGATGTCTGCACCTCGCTGCCTCATGCCGCCCATCATCATTTCGCGCAACAAATGTGGAACTGCCTGTAGAAGCCTGCCTCGAACGAAAGCATGATGCATCTTGGCAACGTGGGAGCCCAACAGTATCTGCCTATATGATGACATGAGCCTTGCGTCACCTTTCTCAGAAACTTCGACTGTCCAACCTCCCTTCATGGCCAAGGGCTCCCTAGTGTCCGATCGTGACCAGCAAAGGGCGCAGCAGGGAGGCGAAAAACTCGAGCTGCAGCGAGAAAATATAATACAGCATGTCGTATGGGCCTCCAGCACGCCCCTGCTTTGCCTGTCGATCCTTTGGGTTAGCCATGTTAGAGATGGGATGCGCCTGATGTCCCTGTAGTGAGCCTGCTTGGGGACCTTGGAGTTCTAAATATAATCCTAGACAAGATCTTCCCAAGAGATGATGCCCGCATTCTCGGTGTTCCCGACGAAGCGCAAGATATTGTCTGCGAGCTCCCTGGAGGACTGCATGAGGGATCCGTCAGGGGCCAGCCTGATGGGAATCTCCGTGGAGCCTTTGGAGGGCTTGCCTCCAAACCTCTGAAGCTGGTGTAAGATCCTCCATTCCACCTGCCTGCTGAGCGAGATCTACGAATGTGTCCTCCCTAGCCTGCCTGAGGGCCTTCCTCAAGGAGGCGCGCGATGCCTGGACAAACTAGACCATGGTATCCACGACATCGCTCGCTGAGGCCGTGCCTGCAGCAAGCTCCTGGGAGGCGTTCGAGATGGGAATGATAAGGTATCTGATCTGCGGAGGGAGGTGGTCGCACGCTAGAACGTCCATGGCTTGGATCATGCGGTGCAAACTGTTGCCGTCCATGCGCCTCCAAGTCCTGAGGGTTTTGCGCACGCGCCGGCGGAACTGGATCGCACTGAGTAGCTCGTCGGATACGCATGGCTTGATGGGTACCTTAATGTGTGTAGGGTGAGCTATCTATGCGCATCTCGTAATATGCTCGTGCACAAGCTGAAAGTGATCGTTGATGTCGGTCGACGCATGCACGCGCGGGATGGCCTGAGCGAGGTCCAGGAAGTGGGCTCTTTTAGTCCTTGAGGGCCTTGGGATCATACTGTAGCCTAGATCTGGATATATTCTGCTGGCTGCTGGATACGATGTTGCAAATGATCGGTGAGTGATCTGGATTGCTGTTCACGTCGTCAATGGTGTAGTCGCCCTGGCAGCCCATAGACTAGACGTTCAAATGTAGTCAATGCGATGCTCATGACCTGTGCGATGCTGCCATGTGAAAGGCCTCTCGGTGAGAGGTTTGGAAACAGCATTGATGGCCACGAGGCCTGTCTCGAGCAGGCAAGAGTGAAACAGCTCCCCGTTGAGGTTCTCAGTCTGGCGCATGCCGTGAGGACCAACTGCGCTGGAGAGAACTTGGCCTACTCTAGCATTCGCATCTGCCATGATGACCTGAACTTTGAAATCCATGATGTACGACGTAGTGCTGGCCCACCAGATGGTGAGCTCCTGAGGGCCAGCTTCGGCATGGGGAGCATGCAAGACCATGACCACTACGGAGAACCTAGGGGCGTCGATCTTGACTACGAGCCTGCGAGGGTCCGCGTAGAGGCCTACGATGCGATTGCCCGAGAGGAACTTGGGGACCCCGTCGATAAGGACGCACGGGGCCTGCATCGAGACCCATCGCTTACACCTAAGGTTGCTTGTTGTGGCCCCAGAAGACATGATGATGAACCCTTTGGAGGTCTCCTTGCCTGGGGGGGTGCGGGCCTCCTGTACCCCAGCAAGTAAGATGTCCTTGGCCATGATTTGCTGCCTGAGGAGGTCTGCGTTGTACTGCGGGGGCTTCTTTGAGGCCCAGGGTCTCTGTTCAACGCTGAGCAGACACTGTCGGACAAAACCTAGAAATTGAACGAGGTGGTGGCCTTGACCTTGCTTTCGGTCATGGCCTGCTGCAACGGCGGCTGCGAGCAACTGACCTCCGTATGCCGGAAGCGCAGCGCATCTGCCTGGCCTGGTACCAGTGGATACGCCGCGAGAGCCTGCGGGGAAGAAAACGATGTCAAACACCACTCTAGCGCTGGAGTGAAGTAGAATGCCTGGATGAGGTCGTCAGAAGCATCTGAAGTGCGCGCGACATCCGACTTGGCAATGCAATCAGCTAGTTCGTTCCATGGGTTGTGAGCGTGACCCCGAACATGTGTGATGGAAGCCCCGTGAGCCCACTTGGCCAGCATGTATGTATGGTGTGTAAGGGCCCCGAGGTCCTTATATATAATATACCCGGCGACGGGGTTCCCCGGCCCGGGGGCGGCCCACTTTTCCAAAACTCCCCCCCCCCCGGGTACCCACTGTGTCCCTGAGGGTCTGGGACCCATTGGGAGCTTGTTGGGTCGCTTTCAGGGGGGCTCTCAGAACCCGAAGGCGCTCCCCAGACGGTCCAAGAAGGTTCCGGCACGGTCCAAAAGTATTCCATAGCGTCCGCGCTGGCTTCAAGGCAGCCCAAGACGGCCCAAGAGCGCTCCAAGACGGCCCAAGAAGCCCCCAAGACGCCCCAAGAGGCCACCCAAGAGAGCCACAGGAAGAGGGGGAGAGGGAAACGGGGAGAGATAGAACGGGTAAAAAAGGGAGGATGATGACGACGACGACGACGAGGAGGGGGCTGGATCAGATGGATGATAATGATAATGGCGGGGGAGGGATGGTGAGGACGAAGAGGGAAGGGGAGCGGAGGATGAGGAGGACTAGACGTAAGGAAGGACGAGAACGAGGTGGAGGAAGAAAAGGAGGGGGGGATTGAAAGAGCGGGGAGGACAGGGAGGAGGAGGATGAGGAGAAGGAGGAGCAGGGATCTTCTTCGAAGAAGCGGAGGCGTCGAGGAGGAGGGGGAGGAGGAGGAGGAGGAGGAAAGGAGAACGGGGAGAGGTAGAACGGGGAAGCGGTGGAGGAGGAGGACGACGAGGAGGAGAGGGCCAGAGCAGACGGATGATGATGATTATGATGATGATGATGATGATGATGATGATGATGATGATGGTGATGGTGATGGGGAGGATGATGACGACGACGACGAGGACGACACGTGTACGGTGACGACGATGATGTTGATTGCTACGATGGCGACGGTTAAGTTTTTGATGGTGACGACGAGCATGATGATGATGATGCTGATGATGATGATGATGACGACGACGACGACGACGACGGCGATTATTATGATTTTGGTGACTATGATGATCATAATGATGACGACGATGATGATGACGATGATGATTATGACGATGATGATGCCAACGATAATAATAACGATGATGATGATGATGATGATGATGATGATGATGATGATGATGGTGGTGGTGGTGGTGATGATGGTGCTGATGACGATGATGTTGATGCTGCTGATGATGAGGATGATGACAACGAAGTCTGCGGCGACGACGATGATGACGTTGACGATGTGCCTAGCTAGAACCTAAGCGCGCGAAGCACGCGCGTGGTTCTAGCTAGGAGAAAATTTGAATTCCGGGCTGATATCCATGGTCTATCTGGTCTCACGATGGGGCTGGCCGTCGTCTTCGTAATATGCAATGTATTCGGCGACCCCCCAAGCCACTGTCAAAGGCTCTGCTCGCGTCCTGCAAAAGACCACTGGGCGCCTGGAGGAGGGAGAAAAGGCTGTAGCTTGCCGTCGGCCGTCACGATCGCCACCTCGTCCGTCGCACGAACGTCGTCCCTGGGTTCTTTCCTGGGCGGGGATCGGCCTTCAAGGATGATGCCCTCTTCTTAGTTGTTTGTCCTAAACGGTTGGACCCCGCCCTCCCCAGTCGGCTTGGGTTTTCTCCTCTCCCTGCTCCTGCCTCTGCCTGCCCTTCTCTTTCCCTCTCTCCCGCTCAAGCCTTCGGGGCTCAAAGCCCTGGAGCCGACCTCAGGAGGTCTGGGCGCCCTCGGCGCCCGGAAGCGTGCGTGCCATGGCTGCCTGGCGTCTGGCGCTGGCAGGCCCGGCACGCGGGCTGATCGCGCTGATCACCAGCGCGGCCGCCTACGACTGGCGCGGGCCGCTCAGCACTGCTGTTGCCCGCGCCGGATGGGGCCGCCCGGCTGTGGCCCAGGAGGTCCCGTTCGGGTGCACCGTGCCGTACTACGACGACTCCGAGTACGGCATGGAGATCGGCGAGCGCGAGGAGGAGGGTGGGGATGCAGGCAGCCCCCAGGCGCCGCCCGACAGCGGGCCGCCGGGAGCGCCGCCTCCGCCTCCCGCCCAGGCCGCCGGAGGAGTCGCGAATGGCAGCCACCCCACCAAGGACCCAAGCGGCGAGGAGTCTTGGGTGGGCGGCTGGGGTGTCTGGGCGCTAGGGTTGAAGCCACTACGCGAGGGCACCTGGGCCTGGCGCCTGAGTGGCATGGGCGGGGTCGCCTACGAGAAGCTCGACAGCCTCGGGAGCGCCTTCTCCACCCACGCCGAGACGGGCTGGCTGACCAAGGATGGCGGATGGTTCTTCTACGCTCTCGAGAAGTTGGGCCTGACGGTCTTCGGGGCCGCCTGGCCTGCCGTGGCATGGACGTTCATCTTCTTGGCTTTCTTGGCGGTGCTTGCTTTTCTTACCCATATCTGTCGTACTCTACTGGCCCCCTGTGCAGCCGCCCTCTGGCTGATTGGTCTACTGGCGCGGTGCTCCAAGTGCCGCCGGCGAGAGCCTGGCGATGCAGCTGCCGAAAGGTACCTGCCGCCGGCTCCGCCTGCCCTTACCCAGATCAACTGGATGGGGCCAGAGACCGGACCAGCCACGACCACTGAGTATTACAGTAAGAAGGTGAAGGGTCGCGGGACTGGGAGGCGACCCAATGACGTGCTGATCAAGATCGACGACCACGTGGCCCGGCTGAAGATCGACCTTTCGGAGCCCAAGCGGATCGACCGGAAGGGCCTTTGGATAGATCACCTGGGCGTGAAGGGTGCGAGTTCACGCGCACTTCGCCAGAAGTTGGAGTCGCTCGAGGGCCGTTCCATCCACCTGTGCCGCAACATGGCCTGTAGAGATCAACCTGGAGAAGTTCATTGCAAAGAGTACGCTGCGTTGGATTCCGAGGCGATCGTGGACATCGGTTCCCATGCCAGGTCCACCTCCTGCCGCGGCATCTTCCTGCCTTGGCGGACCGTCGCCGACCTGGGGAGGGGCACCTGGAAGATTATCGTGTTCCTCTACTGCATCCTCTCCTGCGGTTGCTCCCTCTGCTGCAGGCGACGCCGCCGTCGCAAGACAGGCGCTGCGGAGCCAGGCGTTGCAGGGAGCATCGCAGAGGTCTTGGATCAGGAGTCAGAGTCGGAGGTGGAGGCCGAGGACAAACCATGCGAGGCTGTTCGGGTGGGCATCGTACTTCGCGGCGGCGCCCGCCCCTTGGCACCTGACGGCTGCCGTGACGCCGCGGAGGCCGAGCCGACCACCCTGCTCTTCGAGGACGGACAGGCGTCAGACCTCCCGCCACCCAGTGACGGGCGGAACTCTTTCGCCCATCTCTGCGCCCATCATGCCCAGGTCTACGGAGCTTCTCGGTATCGTGATACATGTTCGCAGGTGACTTGTTACCGTCAGGCAGTTGGCAATGCGGAGGGCGCACCACTCTGCCTTCTTCACCTGGGTGGAGAAGCAAGCAGAGCAGTGCAGGCAGCCGCAGCCGTCCAAGGCCGCGGATTCCTCTCGAGTCTGGGCCTGCGGCGCCGAACAGTCCGCAGTCGCAGTCCACGGGCGCGCGAGCAGGGCGCCCCAGGCAACGCAGCCCCCCCCGCAGACGGAGCTCGAGGACCAGAGAGACAGGCAGCCCCCGGGCAACACCTACGTGACGCATCAGCATCACCACGAGGTCCACCTGTTGGCGTCCGGTTCGAAGCGCCGCCTTCTCCGAGGGTGCCTCTCCCACGGGATGCCAGCCCTGCCCCAGACGAGGAGGCCGAGCAAGGTGACTCCCTCGTACTGCGCGTACGAGTGCATTGGGCCGCCGGCCCGCAGTGGGTCGTCTTCTTGGGAAAGTCCAGACCCGGAGGAGGGCCCACCGGAGATGGCAGCATGACCGTAGTAGACGTGGAGGAGCCGCGCTGCAAAGACCACTCTGCAGAGGGCCAGGAGAACGTCTGCGTCACCCTCAAGACCGCGGGGATCGAGTACGCCCCCGTCGCCAGCGACCAGGGAAGGCCCCCCGCCGGCTACCTCGAGGAGCTATTGCATCATCCCCCACTCGGTGCCGAGGAAATGGGGATCGGGGTGCACGGCGCCGTCGTGAGCAACACCATGTGGGAGAAGCTGCGTCCTTGGAACGGGGTCCCCGTGGGCGGGAAGACCAAGAGGATCGGCCGCCCTCAGTGGGTTCAGCTTCGGGCCCGCGGGGACTTGCTTGTGTACCGACATCCAGTAGGCACCTCCCGCGACGCCCCTGGAGCGCCGCAGCTCACTTCCGACGAGATGGACGTGCAGCTCAAGAAGCACTGGGCGAGGCTTGACCGCAGCAGCTCCCCCAAGCCCCCTTTCGGCGTCGGGCGGGGTCTGGGCGAGGAGGGTGATCCAGCCCCCTCAGTCCCTCGACGCTCTTCCCGCAGTCCCGCAGGGAAGGCTCATGAAGAGGAGAACGCCGGAGAGGCCATGCTGGGGCTGTACCTTGCGGCTCATGAGGAAGGGTCGGACGACGCCTCGGCGCTGCAGAGCGTGGCAGCAGGATACGATGAGGACGTCACCGTAGTCTTGGGGCACCTCATCAAGCACACCCAGCGCCTCATGCGCAGCAGCGGAACCGAGGAGCGGGCCAAGTACCAGGCGCACATCGACAGGCGGGAAAAGACGTTGGAGCGGGTCCGAGCCGAAAAAGACGAAGGTGTGAACCCACCCCTCGCCAGTGGCCTCTTGAAGCTAGACACCGAGCGCAGGCCCGACACCAGCCAAGAACCTGGCCAACCTGGAGCTCCCCCTGGACTAGACGCCGCCGCGAGTGCTCCGCCATTGCCGCCGCCGGCTACCCCGCCTGGCGTGCGCGTGCCGGGAGCTACTCGTCTTTCTCCACCAGGTTTGATGCCCGGCCTCGTACCGAACCTCGGGCAGATGTTCACCAACCGGAGCGCCTACGGACACGGAGGACTGGTTAAGACCCCTGGGCAACCTGACCGTAGGTATGCAGCGGGAGCTGGAGAGGGCGAATCATCGGCCGCTTTCTCCACCAACGCACAAGTCCTCCAGAACGGTCAAGAGCAGCAGCACCTGGACAACATGCGGCTGCTGCAGGCGGCGGACAGCCTCCGCAGGTCCGGCGAGGAGGAAAAGGTGGCGCAGCGGGGCACCCTCGGTGCCATCGGACGTGCCGAGGAGCTCGACGTGTACCTGGCGCGGGGCTGCGACACCCTCGACGTGGAGGTCTGCGGCACCCTGACCGGACGAGAGTTGTTCCATGGCCTCAAGCGCGCCTGCGAGCACGCGAAGCACGTGATGCAGGCGGAGAACTGGCCGACGACGGTGACGAACAGGATGGCGCACGGCATTGCCGCCTTCTGTTGGGGAGGACGGGACCACAAGGATCTGGCCGAGTGGTCGATCTCAGTGGCTGACTTTCCCCATTGCAAAGCAGAGGTGTTCGACGCCTACACCATGCCCACCACGTGCAAGCTCGAACCGCGCCCCCGGCACCCAGTCGTCTTCTCTCAGTGGGTGAGGCAGGCCGAGATGGCCATCACCGTCTTCGGGCTAGTCTACGGGCGGATGCACGAGCCAGAGAGGCGCCGGGCCCTGGAGACCCTGCGCCTTGCCTACGAGGAGGACGACGTGGCCTTCCCCGCTGATTATGTGCACAGCCTCTGGGAAGAGCTCGCCGCAACCTGGTGCGAGCAGCTTCGGGAGAAGCGGAGGGAGGTGTGCCGCATCCTGGGGCTCACCAACCCGCGCCGGGAGGACATCAAGACCATCGCCCTCGCTCCCACGGGGCCGTCTGGGAGTGCGTGGCTGACCTTTCCGAATGTATACGACCTCGACGCGCCGGATGGGCACTACCAGGTAGTGTGCGTTCCGCGCCAGGCTCGGCGGCTGCAGAGGTTCCTCCACCAGAACCTCCACGCCGGCCCCTCGAGGACCCCCAAGGCCGGGAAGGCTGACGACCACGCCCCAGCAGATCAAGAAGCACCCGCAGGAGCTGGGCCAGGCACAGGAAAGGCAGGGGCCGCCGTCAAGAAGGCTGCGGCCAAGAAGCGGCCCGCCGCCCGGGCGTACCCAGCGGGGAAGGCACTGACATCCAGCGAGATCGGGCGCTCGGTCAAGCACGCCCCCCGTGACAAGAACGGGAAGGTCATTTGCTGGGACGCCTGCACCTGGGCCGGCTGCCCCAAGGCGGCAGGGACCTGCGCCCACTCCCACGAGGCTATCAAGGGGCTTGGCAGCTTAGACTGGACCGTGCAGGCGCAGCTCATCAGGCGTGGCGGCCTGAAGTCTGGCGCTAAGGTCGACCCCGCCTCGGTCGACGGGCGGGTGGCTCAGCTCAGGGCCCAGGCCAAAGCCGAAGCGGACAGCAAAAGGGCTGGCGGAAGTGCCGGAGAAGGCCCCGGGGCATCTTCGGGAGGTAGCCGAGCGGGAGGCTCGCCGGCTGTCTGGTCCCCCCCTGCCGCCTTCGACGAGATCCAGACCACCGCCCTCGAAGAGGAGCTCAGGCAGGCTGTTCAGGGCCCCGAGGAGGACTGGTTGCTGGACGCCCACGCCAACGCGCCCGCAATAGAGGGGACTGGCGAGACGACACACCCAGCTGCCCTCGAACGATGGAACATCATCGAGAAGATCTTGGAGAGCGGGACCATCGCGACCCTGGGCGACATCAGCGACTACCTGCACTCACACGCCCTGGCCAGGCTCGCACGCGCCAGCTCAGAAGGCATCACCCTGAGCTTGGAAGAGATACTGCTGGAGGCGACTCGTGACGGGGGGGCAACCCTCGCCGAGGAAGCCGGTCGGGCCCTCGACAAGCTGGGATCAAAGGCGGGGAGGAGCAGCTCACAGGACCTCAGCATTGGAGGGGCCACCTGGGACGAGGAGGCTGGGGTAGGCCGCGGGAAGCTCACGGTGCAGGACCAAGAATGGGACTATCTTGACTTCCAGGATGAGCTCCAACCCGATGAAGAGATGCGAACCCGACTCGGCCTCAAGGAGGGTGACGCAGAGCTCAGGCAGCGCTTGGTGCTCCACATCGCGGCCGCCCTGCTCTGGGAGGATAAGGAGCCTGACGCGCCGGCCGTGAAGGCCCTGGCTGCTCAGCTCCGCCGCGAGTTGTGGGATGGAGCCACCACCGCCTCCGCCGCGTTGGGGGACGCCCCCCCTTTCGTCTCACCACGTGAAGCCGAGCTCCGGATGCACTGCCACGATGTCCAGCACCCGCACCACGACAAGGACTTCAGGTGCATCGCGGTCTTCCCCCTGAGTGCCCTCAACACGACCACCGTCCGGGTCTGGAGGATCAACCACTGGAACCAGCTCGAGATCGATTCCGCCCTGCCGACGCAGACCAGCGAGAGGGAGGTCCACGTCATGATCCACCGAGGCCATATGCGGGTGCTCCGGCCGCCGGCCATCGGCAGCCAGAGCCCCAACAAGCGAGGCCGGGCATTTGGGGAGATCCTCAAGACCTGGACACTCGCTGGGAAGCCCGTCCGCGAGCTGCTCACAGTAGGCTGGGAGATGTACCTGGAGTCAGAGGAGGTCGCGGGGCCCGTGATACCTAGCCGGCCCCCTCCCTGCATGCACTGCAAACGTATGCAACAGGCTCAGCTTCCGACGCGTGAGGGCGCCGTCGGGAATCAGGAGCTCGAGGAGGAGGACTTCTCCGGCCTCGCGCCCCTCCTGCGCAGACCCGCCTTCGCGTGGGGCATCCGCACCCGCGAGATCTTCGCAGGCACGGGGAACTGGACCAAGGCGATGCGAGAAGCTGGGCTCCAGACGGCCCCGTCCGTCGAGTACTTCCAGGATCCTCTGGCCCAGGCCGGGCCCCAGGAGGAGCACGACATCCTCGACCCCCAGGGAGAGGCTTCTTCTCAACGCTGGAGCCGCGCCAGGCCCCGACGAGGCGAACGTCTACCAGTTGGCCCCACCATGTACGACCCATTCGGCTTGGTGCCTCAAGAACGGCGGGACCCGCACGTTCGAGCACCCGGACGGCGACGGGACGGTCCAGGCGGAGATCGAAAGCAACATCATGACAGATTTCGCCGCCGACCTCTGCGAGCGCCTCGACGCCAACGATCGGGAGTGGATGCTCGAGAACACGGCCAGCGACGGACGCTACTCGAAGATCTGGGACAGAGCCAGGATCAAGCAGCTGCAGAAGCGCACAGGGGCACGGATCATCTCTGTCGCTATGTGCGAGTGGGGACTGGGGCCCCCGGAGGAGCCCGCGAAGCGGCACCGCAAGCTGACGTTCTGGATGGTCTCGAAGGGCCTTTACCCCTGGGCGCTCTCTCTGGCGAGGCGCTGCACCAACCAGCACGAGCACGTCGCCCTGGAGGGGCCTCTCCCCTACGACCTGACCCAGACCCAGATCGACCACTACAACTCCTCCAGGCTCACGCTCAGCCAGTCCGAGCAGAAAGACATCCTGAGCCTGACCAATCGACTGGCCCTTGCAGGCGTGCAGGCCCACGGTCTTGCCGTGGACGCCAAGACCATGGAAACCCCACAGCTCGGACCCGAGCTGCTGCGCCCGCTGAACGACCTCGTCGGCAAGCTGGGGCCCGCGAACTTCCACTGGAGCCGGGTTGAACCACGCACCGGGAAGGCCTTCGAGGACCTCCCGGAGGGCACCGTGGCCTTGTACTACGGGCGCGACCGAGCCGACAACTTCGTGGCCAAGATCTCACACCGGTCGCCTCCACACCTGCACGGTGGAGGGCGCATCCCCAGCGGAGCCCCCCCGCTGGTCAGGCTGCGGGAGGAGTTGAGCACCCTCGGCTTCCAGGTCGGTCAGCGTGGACTACGACGCACCCGCTACGCCGGCCAGTACCCGACGAGGCTGTGCGCTGCCTGGGCCGAGGTCGTCAAGGCTGCGGGGGCGGGGACCCCCCCTGCGAAGCTCCTGGAGAAGCTCGAGCCCATCGTCACGACGAGGGCCGGGGACAAGATGGCGGCGGGAGCCGGTGACAGGGTTCACCTGGCGGAACCCCCCCCTCCTTTTCGCTTCCAGGACGTGCCAGTCATGGAGAAGGAGGCGGAGGAAGACCATCCAGCAGGGCTCAAAGGATGGCAGTGCGCGAACAGAGGCAAGAAGAGGGGAGGGTGGAAGCGCAACAAGGCGAGGAAGAGAGACCCCGACCGAGGAGCGCCACCACCAGGCCCTGGAGGAGATGGTGGAGACGACGAACCTGGGGGAGACGAAGGAGAAGGAGAGGAGGAAGAGGAAGAGAAGGAGCCGCCCAGGAGGGTCAAGAAGTCCAGGCAAGCCGAGCAGCAGGCCGACGAGCCAGTCAAGGTGCTTCTCCCGCAGCGGGGGGACCGATGGATACCGATCCCCGAGGCCCCCATGTACGCGCACGAGCTCCAGAGCGTCCTCATGACCTGCAGGTGGCTGCGTGACGACGTTCTCAGTCCCGAGGAGCTTCGCCTGTTCGTCTACACCGACGAGGGAGACACTGCAGGAGCAGAAGGACCGCCCTTGGAAGACGATGATCGAGTCGAACCCGGGGAACGCCTTATCCTGTGGATCGGGAGAGAAGACATCGGGAATTGGGCGGCCTGGGCGCCACGCTGGATCAAGAGGGCTGTGGACGAGGAGCGTGAGGAAGCGCCGTGGCACCGCAGCGAGGCCACCCCCGCTTCCCACCGCAGTGTCACGCTGAGGATCGCCGACCGAGCCAGCTCCCAGGGCTTTGGCAGCCCGGAGCTCGGCGCTGTCTGGAACAGGCGGACCCCCCCACAGCACTCAGGAGGGAAGCGCTTCCAGCCAGCTGCTGCCCAGGCCCTCCAGAGACAAAGCCGCGAGGCACCCGCCGGAGGGTCCAGCAGCGGCGGCAGCTCAGCCGACAGCATAAAGCTGGAGAGCATAAGGAGGAAGCTCGAAGCTGCCAGAGCCGCCGAGGTAGGTGTCCTGGAGGAGGGGGAGAAGCGCATCAAGGAGCTGCAGATACAGCTGGCAGAGGCTAAGGAACGCCGCCGGGCCCGTCGTGCGAGGGACGCCGGCAAGCGCGAGGCGGAGCAGGCGCGAGCCGGGCATCCCCGCCGGGCCAGCTCAGAACCCCCCAGCGGGCAGAGCGTGGCCACCCCTCTTGACCCAGCCTGGGAGGACGAGACCCCGCTGCCCTCGGCCATCCTGGATGGGGAGAACAAGTGCCACGAAGCGGAATGCATCCTGAACAACCTGCTCGGGGTCTCAGCTGACGATCCCACGGGACCCGATCGGAGGACGAAAGCCCGTGAGCTCTTGATCGAGGGCATCAGCTCCATGTTCGAGGATCTACCGCGGAGCTGGACCGGTACCCCCTACGAAGAGCAGGGCGAGATCGCGAGCGAGTACGTTGACATCCTCGAGAGGCTGACCCGCAAGATGGCGAAGGCAGGGGAGCTGGACGACATCCCCGCGAAGAAGCGCCAGAGGATCGTGCACGAAAAGGCGGAGGAGGAACCCCCGAGCGACGACGCGGACTCCGCCGAGAGCTCGGAGGACGAGGTGGTGGAGAAGCCGCACGCGAGGACCGAGGAGGGACCAGACCCCCCCCTCCCAGAGGACCCAGATCCTCTGAGCCTCTGGCCTGGGCAAGCAGAAGCAGCCAAGCGGAGCAGGGAGGAGCCTTTTCAGAGCTCTCCTGGGGCCAGCGGCAGCGGAGGCCCCGCCCCCGCTGCAGGCGCAAGGCCACCGCCGAGCGCACCACCGCCGCCCGAGCATCAGAGACCAGACATCCAGGCCAGAGATCTCGAGCATCAGAGATCTCACATCTCGAGCATCAGAGATCTCGAGACCCCCTCAGACCCAGCCCAGCATCAGAAGAGCAGACTCCCCACCACGATCCCCCAGAAGGCAGCGCCCACGAGGCGAAGCCGCTCGGCAATGACGGTCGTGGAAGCAGCCAGGCGGGCCGCAGGCAGGTCGACGACCTCCAGCGGAGACCCCCCTACCGGGAGGGCAGACGCCGGCAGCGCAGGGACGTCTGGGGAGACGCTCGCACTCAGGCCCAAGCCGAGATCGTTGGGTGCCCAGCTGCGCGCCACCTCCAAGGGGGAGCCATCGCAGCCCAGACCCCGCCAAGACGATCCAGCAAGGCCACTCGTGCCCCCGGACCACGCAGTCCGACCACTGGTGAAGCCTCCGGGGTGGCGCCCACTCCTCCCAGGGCAGATCTGCAGACCGCCTGGCATGCCGCCGATGATGCCGCCCCCTTGGCCGCCCCCTCCACGGGGAGGCCGCTGTGGGGAACCCCCTTTGGGGGAGGCGCCGGCGGCGCCAAGCGGGGGGAGGGCGCAGGAGGAGGCGCGTGCGTACGTCGAGTGGTGCGCGGACCACCCCACCTTCCAGCCCGAGAAGGTGCCAGAGGTCGTGAAGCGGGGCAACTCACTCCTCCGTCTCGCCGGCAGCATCGAGAGAGCTGCCGAGTTGCTGAAGCACGCGCGGGAGGGGGTCCATGGGAACCCGTTGGGCGGCGTACTCCAGGAAGACGCGCAGAAGTCCTTGGACCCGCACCACGCCGCCTACCTCCGGGCAGTGGCCACCGGGGGGGTACCCGTGCGGCGCACGGAGGAGCGGACACGCACGCAGGCCAAGTCGCACTCCTCGGCGGTGGACCACGCGCTGGAGATGTTCGAGAAGGCCTGGAAGGACAGCCGCTACGGCGTCGTCCTCTGGGCCTCGGACGAGGTCGAGGATGTGCTCGCCGCCTCGGCGCTGGTCGAGTCGCCCAGCGGGAGGGCCCCCAAGATGTTGCCGGATCGGACTATCTCGAAAGAGGGCCGGCCGATCCACGACATGCGGGCGGCCAACGCCTTCTCCCCGAAGGAGCAGCACCCGCCAGCGAAGCAGCCCCTCCACAGGGGGCTTGCGAGGCTCAGCCTCTGGTGGGAAGCGAGGCACCCGGGCGTCCAGCAGGTGGTGGCGAAGCGCGACGTGGCCAGGGCCTTCAAGTGGCACCACCTGGAGCCAGCGGCCGCGCCAGAGTTCGGGACGACGCTCCCGGGCAAGGAGGTCGGAGTGCCAGGGCGAGTTATCTTGATCCACGGCGTGCTGGTCTTCGGCTGGGCCGGCAGCCCCGGCGAGCACATGGCGTTCGCCTGGGCGGCCAAGAGCGAGCACGAGAGGAACAAACCGGCGCCCAGGATCAACGATACCGTCAAGTACGCCTCCAAGTGGCTCATGGACGACGGGGTTGTCCTCGAGCCGCTGGTGGGCCTCCGACCCTGGCTCTCGGCCGAGGAGCTCGACGGGGCCATGGAGCGAGTCTGGGGCCCGGACGCAGTTAACGAGGAGAAACTGGACGTCGAGGGGGAGTTTGCCGCAGAGCAGCTGATCTGGGGCCTCCACATGAACTTCGACACGAAGGTGGTTAGGCTCCCAGAACCCAAATGCATCAAGGCTCAGTACCTGCTCGCCCTGATCCCGGAGCTCAGAGGATCAAGGCGGGTCCCCCTGAAGGTCGCCCAAGAGCTGCGAGGCTGTGCCCAGTTCTGGGCTTCAGCACAGCCGGCCCTCCGCCCCGAGCTCCCTGCCCTGGACCGGCTCCCGAGCAGCGGGACGAGCTGGGCAGAGCCGAAGGGCACGCCTGAGGAAGAAGAGCTCGCCTGGGAGGAGTGGGACGCGTCGGTGGGGTTTCTGAGGATGCTCTTCGACGTCCCTGAGGCTTGGAGCACGACCTTCCAGGCCAGCTTCACCCAAGCTCTGTCGGTGCGCGAACGCCTCGCACTGCCGGGAACAGCACGTACCACGCGGTGGACAGGTGGAGATGCTACTACTTCCTCGATTGGTGCCATCGACTGGGGGAGCGCAACTGCAGAGGGTGCCACGCCGACGCCGGAGTACATGGCCGCGGACGCCGGACCACTGCTCGAGGCCCGGAGTCACGCGGTCGGGGGCGAGAGCAGCGAGGAGGACTGGATCATAGCGGTGGTTGAGCTGTTGGCGGTGGTCGCGTTGGCCACGAAGCAGGGCTCGAAGTGGGAAGGCGAGTTGGTGTTCTACGTCACGGACAATCAGAATGTGAAGGCATGGCTCACCAAGAGAAGCCCCAAGAACGCCCTCGCCCGCCACCTGATGCGTCTAGTGGAAAGGATCGAAGCCATGCACGGGTGCCGCATCGTCTCGTTCTTTGTTAGGACCTACCACAACGAGGTGGCTGACTGGCTTACTCGCGAAGAGGTCAAGAAGGTTCACGACACGCTGGCCACTTCAGGCTGGAAGCGCCTCGAGCCTCCCGCAGCCTGGGGCCAGATACTGGAGGACGCCAAGGAGCGCCTTCTCAGACTCCCAGGGGAAACGGGCCCCGTGGCCGAGGCCGCCCTTCGACACCGGGCACTTCAGCGAGGGCATGGGCTGCCGAGGACTCTCCCGCTCCGCGGGAAGCTGGGCCGAGAAGTGGGGAGTCTCATCAACCCGTACACGAAGGCCTTCAAGCGCCTCGGGGGATCGGAGCCCGAGGAGAACCAGAAGGCAGGATGGCTCATGGCGTCGCTGTCCCTGGATCCCAAGGGCCGAGAGATGGAGGCCCTCCTCGCTGCAGCAACCCAGGGGGGCCCTGAAGTGGTAGTCGTGGACGCCCCGACCGGGGTAGACACAGCCAGGTTCGAGAAGGCACTCAAGCAGCTGGGCTACATGATCTCGAAGTTCGAGGTGCTCTGCACGCACCACGGGGACGCCACAACGCGGACCAGGCAGGTGCTCATGGGCGGGCGTCGGAAAGCGGGAGTGGGCCTGGCGTGCATTAACATGCCGCCGGCCTGCTCGCGAGCTGCCAGCGTCAAGCCACTCCGGGACAAGGGAGAGGACCACCTCTGGCTCGACCAGCAGGGCGAAGTGTCGTGGGACCCCCGCATTCAATCCACCAGCGACCCCCTCCTCCTCAAGCCGGTCGGGCACCTCAAGAAGGATGGAGTGAAGCACCTGATCTACAGTGAGGAGGGGCCGGTGGGCACCATCCGCTGGCCAGGGGCAGAACTCCAAGGACCCGGAGCGACGCTCCTCCGTGTCACCGGAGGGGGCGGGGGCACGGTCCGCGCCCTGACACCCCAAGAGGTTTGGCGAGCGCAGGGAGGGACCAACGACGAGTGGACCCACCTGCGAACCCAGGGCTCCGCCGAGGACGAACTCCTGAAAGGCGCAGCCAGGGCGCTCCCGCCGAGGACCGCGGAGGCGGTGCTGGCCGCGGTGACAGAGGCGCTCGACAACACCAGCACGCAGCGTGCCGGAGTATGCCATGATCCAGAGGAGCAGGCCGCGTGGGAGGCCACCAAGCGCTGGTTCCGCGCCTGGGCACAGGCACCGGATCAGCCCGCACTGGCGCTGGCAGCAGAGGATGAGGCGAGGGCCCGAGGGGCGCTCACCGACGAGATGCACAAGAATCGCCGGCGTGCCCAGGCAGTCCGCTTCAAGATGATCGACGAGGACACGCTCATCGGACCCCGCGAGGCCCCGGCCGCCGAGAAGGTCAAGCTAGACAAAAGTGTAACTCGCTCGAAGAGCCCTCGTAAAAAGAGCCCTCGACGTGCCAAAGAGATGCCAGCAACCAACTTGGTGAGGCCGCAAGCGCTGGGCGTAGCTCGGAAGAACAACTACCCCGGGAAGGAGCTCGCCCCCGCCGGCCGTGCTGAGCCTGGCGGGGCCAATTACGCCGGCTGGTTCGCGCAGCAGAAGATGGAGGCCATGCTGCAGAAACTCAGCGAAGGCACAAGGGCAGGTTACGAGGGGGGATGGCGGCTCTGGGTAGCCGTGCGCCAGGCGCAAGGGCTTAGCCCTTGGCTCCCAGGACGTGATCGCGAGGAGCGCCTGGCCGACGAGGAGGCGCTCATCAACTTCGCCGTCCTCCTAGCGCGGGTCGTCGGGAGGACCGAGGGGACCATCAAGCAGAAGCTCTTCGCGGTGCGCCACGCCCACCTGGCGGCCGGCTACTCGGACCCCTTGCTCCACAGGGGTCGCCTCTGGAGCACGCTGGCAGGGCTGAAACGCTGGCAGGGGCCGGAGACCAGGCGGAAGAAGCCCGTCACGCCAGCCATGCTCGAATGGCTCCGCGGCTTTCTCCAGCAGGAGGCCAAGCTCCCCGAGGAGGATGCAGTGGTCATCTGGGCGGCTATTGTGACAGCGTTTTTCTTCCTCCTGAGGGCCTCAGAGTACCTCCTCCAGGACGGGCGCTCGTGGTCCTTCGAGCGCGTGCTGCACGGGGAGGACGTAGAGCCCAAGAAGGAGGGGAAGCGAGTGGCCAGCTTCCAGGACGCCGACGAGATGGTGATCTACATCAAGGGCAGCAAGACGGACCAGCTCAACGTCGGGACGGTGAGGAACCACTACCGCGCCGGCACGACGCTCTGCCCGATCGCGGCGATGGAGCGGCTCCAGGCTCACCATCCTCAGCGGATAAGGGGCACCGAAGAACGGCTGCCCCTTTTCCGCTTGGCGTCAGGTACACCGATCCGCAGGGCAGAGGTGCAGCACTTCCTGACGGTCGCGGGGCTGGCCGCCGGCCTCTCTAGAGAGGAGATCGGCAGCCATTCCCTGAGGATCGGCGGGGCGACTGCAATGTACCACGTGACCGAGGACCTCTCCCGAGTGCGCCGATTCGGGCGCTGGCAGTCGGACGCGTTCCACGGCTACCTGTGGGAATCGCACGAGCCGATGAAGGGCATCTCCGGCAAGATGGCCAGGGACACCTCCTCGCTGACCAACCCGGCGAAGGACAACGCCCCCAGCAGAGCTGCCGCCGGCGCCGAGAGTGCCAGGCGTGAGAGCCCATGAGGGGCCGCAGCGGGCGCCGCCGGTGCTTGCACACCTGGCGTGCGCCCAACCCAAGCCGCCGGCCTTCCCGCCGTGCGTGCCTGGGTGCAGCCACCAGCCACCTGCCCCGCCGGCGAGCAGCCGCGCGCTCGCAGAGTACACCCGCCTGTGCCTTCAGCACTGGCTAATACCTCACGGCAGACGCATGCGCATAGGCTCGTCCGTCAGGGCCCCACTAGTGCCTGGGATACTGTGGGTCCCCTTGCAGCCGTTGGACGAGGACCATGCTGGAACCTGCCTGGCACGCCGGCTCTCTATACCAAGCCTGGTCGTGCCGGGCATACTGACGTCAGCTGAGATACAGTAGCTGGCAATCTGACGGCCCAGTGCGACCGCAGCACTAGAATTCATGCGCAGGCACGGGCCCGCACCCCAGCGCCGGCCCGGGGAACCCCCTCTGTCAGGGGCCGGACCCTGCCCGCCCTGTGCACCTTGGGCACCTGTGGAGGCGGGGAGCCGGGAGATCTGGAGGCCGCGGCGCGGACGGGGGTGCCAAGTCCCGGCCCGTGCCGAGCGCCAGCGATGACATCTTCGGGCCTCAGCCCGAGGTCGGGCTCCGCCGGCAATCAAGGCACCGGCGCGAGCCAAGGCCTAACCTCGCGGAGGACAGCCGCGCGCGCCGGCATCAGTTGCTTGGCGGCAGTCGGCAGACAGGAGGGCCAGCGGGGCCCCACACGCACGCCGGCGCACACGCCAGGCGATGCGCGACTCAGTGCCTAGACGGTGCCGGCAGCACAGCGCCTGGCACCCAGTTTTGGCGACGCCCATCAGGGCGCCCACACAGCACGCCGGCGCGTAGAATCCGCCAGGCGGCCAGTGTGCAGGGTCACTGGCAGCAGCACCAGTATTATTAGAACAAAGGCGGCGAGGCCCGCTTCGCGCGGCGGAAGGAGGGACCCGCCCGGCGTGTCAACGCCGGCGGGAGGAGCGCGCGGCCAGCGCAGCAGCAAAATGGGGGGGGCTGCACCGCTGCCGCCATCGTCATCATCTTCTCCTGAGGGCCCGCTTCAGACCGCTTCGCGGCTGGCACGTCCCGCGGCCTTAAAGCAGGCCGCGCTTTCGCTAGCGCCGTACTGCGGGGGCGGGGTCTTAGTTGTTTGTCCTAAACGGTTGGACCCCGCCCTCCCCAGTCGGCTTGGGTTTTCTCCTCCCCCTGCTCCTGCCTCTGCCTGCCCTTCTCTTTCCCTCTCTCCCGCTCAAGCCTTCGGGGCCCTCCCAGGGCCCAAAGGGGCCCTCTTTTTCCCGCCCACCCTGGGCTTTGCCTCGGTGTCCAACGGCACCGGCGGCGAGGCCCGCTTCGCGCGGCGGAAGGAGGGGCCCGCCCGGCGCGTCAACGCCGGCGGGAGGAGCGCGCGGCCAGCGCAGCAGCAAAATGGGGGGGGCTGCACCGCTGCCGCCATCGTCATCATCTTCTCCTGAGGGCCCGCTTCAGACCGCTTCGCGGCTGGCACGTCCCGCGGCCTTAAAGCAGGCCGCGCTTTCGCTAGCGCCGCACTGCGGGGGCGGGGCCTCCGCGTTGCCGACCCCCTCTGCCACATTCTTGGGAGAGGTGGGAACTGCAGTGGCCTGAGCTTCCGCTTGTATGGACTGCTGAGCCAAAGTACTCGGAGTTGGAGGCGATAGGCAGAAACTGGAAGTAGGGCCTGGAATGACCTCCTGCCAGTCGGTGTTCAACATGGGCTGCGCCGCTGCTAATTGCGCTGGGTCCACCTGTGGGGTATCCTGTGACTCCCCATTGGGACCAACTCCTAGAGTCTTCGCCCAGAACTGCGACGGGGTGAGGAACTGTGACATGAGGGGCTCTCCATGAACTGAAGTCGGACAGACTGCTAAATCCGAAGCTGTCTGGCCGACCTGCTGCTGTGGCTGCTGCTGTTGGTGCTGCTGCTGCTGCTGCTGTGGCTGCTGGGTCGAGCTGAGGATGGTATGAGGCGAGAGGTGCTGTAGGAGGGCTGGCGGCGTCTCTGGGGCCGCTGACCTCTGCTGACGAAACCCCACGGGTTGAACTGAGACTCCTGCAGGCTGATGAGTCTGAGGCTGCTGCGGATGAGCCTGCATGCACACGAATGTCAGAATATGCTTCATGGTCCCGTCCTTCTTGGCAATATGGCCCTGGATGCTGGAGACCACCTGGACAACAGCGCTGGAGGAATCGCCACGGCATGCCTGCCTGCATGGGATGGGGCGGCTGGGAAGGCGGTGACCAACCATGCGAACGCTGCCGCATAGGCAACTGAACGGTAGCAGCCGATGACAGAGGCCTGGCGCCGATGGGGATGTCTGACATGTTTGCCTCGGAATCGGCCTCCTTATCCTGGAAAAGCTGCTCTGGCGCCTGCTTGGGTGCATCTACATCGTACGCGATCGCATTGGCTTCGGCCTGGAGGTCCTCTACTTTCTTCTGTATCTCGGCAGCTCTGGTGACCTTTTTCTCGATGATTAGTTTGACGACCGCTATCTGGTTGTCGAGTGGCGCGAGCTGAGAGATCATGAACTTGTATACAGCTATCTATCTCTTGAATGGCCGCTGCGCCCTCCCGTCCAGCGGCTCTGCTTGCCTTGGGGAGGGAGGCCGGGGATGTGATCGTGCTCTTCATCTCCGAGCAGAACAGTGGTTGGAGCTCTTGGGATTCGTGCGGCTGACAGTACACGAGGATGTTGGTATGCGATTTCTGGACTGGCTGGAATGATACGCGTTGCAAGTCTTCCGGGCTCCATCTGCTGGGCCTCGAGTGCTTTCTCGGTATCTGGCTTGATGTCCCTGTTCTGCTGGGTGTTATTATGGCTGCAGACTCCCCCCACTTTGATTCACATGCGCAGAACCACTTGAAGTTGGGAACTTGCTCCTTGCACTGAGAGCACCTCCATGTGGCTGGCATGGCGGGAACGAAAGACTGGGGCGATGGCTGCGGGAGGAATCTCGATGAAGACGCGTGGTTTGGCGCACAAGTGGTGAGTGAAAGCACGTCGGGCGCCCCCCTGATGGGCGTCGCACGGCGTCGCAAACCTCAGTTCGAAACCCCGCGAGACTAGGGATTCGAGCCTTGAACCAAAATGGCTACGGATCTCCTCCTCCTCCTCCTGCTCCTCCTCCTCCTCCCCCTCCTCCTCCTCCCCATCCTTCTCCTCCTCCTCCTCCTCCTCCTCCTCCTCCTGATCCTAATCCTCCTCCTCCTCCTCCTAGCCCCCCTTGCCCGAGGCTGGCGATTCAGGGGCGGCAGCGCAGAAGGATGCGCATTCATACCTCGCGCCCGCATGGCGCGCCCTCCTCCCACGGCGGGGCGGCGGCGGCCCGTGGCCCTGGCGTTGCGGCTGCTGCGCTGGCGACGGTTTCTCTGGGCGCTCGAGATTGATGTGATGAAGTATATTCACTGGAACGCTCAGAACGCCAGCACCGAGGAGAGACTTTGTGATATTTCTGCTGAGTTTCGCTACGTAGACGTGGTATGTTTGACAGGGACGGGCGAGCGTCGCGGCGAAGTGGACACCATCCGCTCGATCTTGCCGTACCACACCGCCCTACGATCGGGCTGGAGTCCCAGCCCCTATACCAACAAGAGCTGCGGGTGTACCATCCCATTGAGGCGTCGGACGTTTCGGACGCAGCACTTGGTGGATACCCCTTCTGCGCCGCAGAAGTTGCGCGGGCGTGTACCTTTGACGAGGCTCAGGAGCGGCAGGTTCGACATCCTGGTGCCCATGGCCTATTTTCCTCCGCGGCCGACGAGTCGGAGGCAGGCGACGGAGACTACGACGGTGAATAAGCAACACCAGGCGTACAGGGCCACGGTCGACGCGATGGTGGATTGGGTGGAGAAAGTATTGGCATGGGCTCGCGGGCGCTCGGCCCCTTTTTTCGGGTTCGACCTCAACGACGGCCTAGGGCTTCGACATCAGGGCCATCAAGTGCATCAGACGGCCACCTCGGACGCGCTGGGCCGGCCCTCATGGACACCAGGTTCAGCACTACGACTCGGAGAAGACGTTGGAGCTGATGGAGCGCTTCGCGCTCCGCATCGTCACCAGCGACTACGATGTGGGCCCCACTTACCACGGGGCGAAGTCGGCTTCCTTCATCGATCACGTGGCCGCCTATGCGTGGCAGGTGCCTTCGGTGACGACGGTTATGCCTTTGAAGAGTGCCAACAGACGTCTCAAGCTCATCCCGCGACCTGGGCTTCAGGACCACGCCCCCATCCTGATGAAGGACGTCTATACGCTGCAGGCCCCACAGGCGCGGCCACGGAAGACCTGGGACTTCCATCGCCCCGGGCAGGCGCTGCAGCACGGCACTGGCGCGGCGGCCTTCGCGCGCGACTTGGAGGAGGCCCTCAGCGGCCACCCCGACTACTTCCACGAGCTGTACGATGCCAAGGCTCCTGACGAAGCCTGGGGGCGCTGGATGACTCAGGCGTCGACAGTTGCCGAGCGTCACTTCGCTGGACGCGCCCCCGCCCCCCGTCGAGTGCAAGCGCTTCGAGATGAGCGTCTCGGTCTGCTGGCCGAGCGACACGACCTTCGAGAGCATGGCGGCCCCAGCACCGTGGAGATGGAGCCGGCGAGAGCTTCCCGTCGACTACGTCATCATCGCAAGGCTTGGCTCGAGACCGAGGTGCAGATGATTGTCGACGATATGTATGAGGCCTGGCAGAAGAGACACTTTGCGGAGGTGCGGCGCCTGGGACATCAGCTCGCGGCCCAGTGCAAGGGGCCAAGGCGACGGCGTTACAACGTCGGAGCCTGCTTCCTCCCTCGGCGCGCCGAGATCGCGCAGCACTTCCAGCAGGACGGTGCCAGCGGCGGTCGCGACGCGGTCCCGATCAACTTCGAAGGGCACCGCCAGGCCTACTTGGGGGCGCTGCTGAGGGCACCGATGTTCGCGCACGACCACCTCGATATCGCACGGGAGGGCTTCGAGAAGTTGATCGAGGTGATCTCGAAGTCTCCTCGTCGCCGAGCTGCTCCGCCTCACAGCGTGCCGACCGAAGTTCTACGGCTTGCCCTTGAACCGCGGCGTCGATATGATGGCAGACGACGGCGGCGGCCTCGACGTCCTGGGGACGAAGACGAGGACGAGCCGCCTCGAGTTGAGCTTCAGCCTCGGCATCGACTCGCAGGCGATCGGCGTGGGCTCGGGCACGATGCTGAGGAGATTGATACGCCCATCACCGAGCGCGCGTTCAAGGCTACCCTGGCCCACATCAGACGCGCGCAGCGCGCCCCCTTGATCTGGCACCACTCCTTCACCACAGGCCTCGACAAGCACAACGGGAAGACTGGCTTTGACGCGAAGCGCTTCATTCACGGCCTGTGCCGAGTCGGTACTTCATGGTACAAGGCGCAACCCCATCGTGCTGCGTGCGATGCTCCTCCGCCCAGAGAACACGGGTACCAGCGAGGACGCAACCGTGAGGGCGCACTCCTCTGCCAGGAGGGGCTGCTTGGTCGCCTTCGTCGTCTCGGCATCTCCACCCTCACCACCAAGGAGGACATGAGCAACGCCTTCGGGCCCTCCACCCTCGCTGCCTTGCGCCAGACGGTCACGGCAGCCGTGCGCCCAGAGGAGCAGGAGTATTTCCACCAGCGCCACGAGCTCAGCACCTTCTGCGTGGGGGGGGGGGGCGATGGCGACCAGGACATGCGCAACCGCTGCGGAGCCTTCATGGGCGACACCCCCGCGGCGCTCTTCTTCGCCAGGACCTTCCGTGCACCTATTACTGACTGGCTCCAGCGACTTCGAGGCGCGGCCTGGGCCACGCATGAGATGCCTGACCCGCCGACCTCCTACCACGAGTGGAAGCGGTAACCACTTCTACCTCCGACGCCCCGAGCCGACATCGACACCGCGATTTGGCCGAGCGAGATGATCTGCACAGCGTGGTGCCCGCTCCTGGAGGTCGCCGTCCCGCTTGGGACGCGGATCTACGCGGACGACACCAACCACACGAGTGTCGTCACCTCCGCCAGGAACGCGGGCTTTGTCTCCAGGCACTCGCACCACGAGCTTCGACGTACGTTGGGACCCTACGGCTACACGCACAACCCGTCCAAGAGCTCGGTCTCGCCTTGCTTCGTGGGCTGTGGCGCCCAGCACGAGACGAGGAAGCTCTTCAGCGGTGTCGAGCACATCGCGGGGGCCGTGCAGTACGACAACATCGCGCTGGGCATCCAGACCTCTATCACGGGGAGCGCGCAGGCTGAGCTTCGGCGACGCCTGCAAGCTGCCCGCAGGGGTTATAACAGCATGGGCCGCTTCTGGGCGCGCAACCGCATCTGGCGCCTGACCAGGGTCGCGTTCGGGTCGGTCGTGCAGGAGGCCGCGCTGAGTGGGCTCAACGTTATGGTCCTGAGCGTGTCGCAGCAGCTGCAGATCGACAAGGTGCTCTCCAGTCTCGGACGTCGCCTCTTGAAGGGCGCCGCCTGCCGGAAGATCCCGCCCCTCGATGACGCGGGCGTTCAGAAGGTCGACGACAATGGCAAGCTGCTCGTCCGCTACAAGGCGATGTCCGACGTTGCGGTGCTGAAGCGGCTCGGGATGGCCTCCACGGCTACGGAACTACGAGTTCGCCGACTTCGTCAATATCAGCGCTGGCTTCGCGCTCCTGATCGACACCCGCAGGAGCTCGCGGTGATGTTCGGCGAGCTTCCGCTGGGGCCGACGCCGACGCCCGACGATGAGGGCTCGGTGGTCGCGGACGCCAACCCGTGCGCGCTGCGGTTCGTCGAGGACGTGGAGACGCTGCTGACGGTCGCGGGCGACGACGAGCTGCGCGAGGACCTGCAGACGGCGAAGGGCTCGCTCAATGTCGTCGCGCTGTTCTTCAACGACGACCTGCGGGAGCGCTACCTCGTGCACGACCCTGGGCTGCTGAGGGCGCAGGCGCGCACGGTGGCGATTCCGCCGCCTGGCTGGCAGCCACCGTTGGCGACGGGGGAGGCCCCCCCGCCACCGCCAGCCATCTGGCGCTGCGAGCTGCTCGGTGCCGAGGGCGCCCCGCGCGGGCGCGACTTCGCCACGAGACGGGCGCTGCTTGCCCATCAGAAGTTCCAGAAAACAACTCTGGCCACGGATGTCGTTCCATCTTTCATTCCCCTATCATTACCAACCAATGTGTATACTGTTCTGGCACCTTCAGGACAAGACGGATTGCGCAAGAGCACGCCGTGACTGCGTGCCTGACTCGTCGATGCCCCATCCAGCGGCCCCCCTTCTACCACGAGGTCGTGGAGCCCCCATCTTTGATGTGTCCCTTGGCTTCGATAACACGGTCCGCGTTGTATCCTGACTCGCAGTCTCTGGAGCTAGCATGTCCGATTGGGGAGCACTTCGGGACCCTAGCAGATCCGCAGGCATATCTGCTCGAGCAGCACGCGAACGCCCCGAGCGCACCTCGGGCCGTGCGGCGGGCTCCCGTGGGCGGCGGCGACGCCCATGTCCTTCCGCCTCAGCCCGCAGGTGCTGGAGGAGGCCAAGGGCCGATCCCGATCCCACAGCCGCCGAGCCGCGCCTGGGCGAGGTGGCCGAGGTGGCTCCGCGAGTGCCAGCCGCGGGGCACACGCGCGCCGTCGCGGAGGCGGAGGGCGCAGCAGCGAGCGCGGCGCCGCGGCTGCGCGGCCAGCCGCCGACGCAGTGCGCGCGCCCGCGGCAGCCGCAGTGCAGGGTGCTCGCGCCCGCGGCGATCGCCGCACCGCGCAGGCCGAGATCGGCCAGACCTACGGGCTCCCGCAGGACGCGCTGGACAAGCTGCCGACCATGGAGCTGCAGCTGGCGCTCAAGATCATCCCAGTGATTGCGAAGGCGGTATTGGGCAACAGCTTCAACATCCGCCAGCTCATGTCGACGAGCTACCACACGCTGCTCATGGACGACGACGCCGAGCTGGTGAAGGCGTCCTTCACGGCGGGCAAGGCCTACGCGCTGGAGGCGCAGAAGCTGCGCGACCTGCACCACGCCGACCCCACGCAGCACAAGACGCCCGAGGCGATCATGGGCCCCGCCTGCGTCCAGGTGTTCCTCGAGGCCGCTCGCGCGCTGAAGAGCGTGGGCGAGAAGGTGGGCATGCGCAACAAGGAGGCCTGGGAGACGATCTATACGCGGATCGACCCGATGCCCATCCCCGAGCTGACGTTCTTGGTGCGCGGCTTCCGCGTCTCGCAGTGCTACAAGGAGGGCATGGCCAAGATCGTGATGTGCATCAGCGACCCCAACGTGGAGCAGTGCTTCCTGAGGTGTGCCGAGCAGCTGGGGGCGGAGTACAAGCCTGGTGTCGGCCCCCGCGGGCACCAGGAGCGCCTGCTGCAGATGGCGCTGGACCAGTTCTCAGACGTCTGACACTTCTTCCTGGAGATGCTGCTGAGGACGTGGCAGGTCCTAGAGGATTGGAAGTTGGTGCTGGTGCTGCTCCGCACCCGCTGAGCTCGCGGGAGGCCGCGGCGGCCACGGTGCGTGGCAGTGTGACCGCGGGGAGCGCGGCCGAGCTCAGGGCGGAGACCGCCAGACCTCGGTGCGGTCCGTCGAGGACTGCAGTGCAGGATCCCCCCCCCCCTCCTTCCGTCCAGACCCCTCCTGCCCGTGCGTCTACGGCCCCTCCCCGTCCTCAGCCAGCTAGTAGTAGTGTACAGTGTCATGTGATGTCGAAACGTAGCAATAAAACAGCAGATGTCGAGCAATTCGCAAAACTCAGTCTAACTGAACGTTTAAAAATCCTCGAGTCTCACCGTAAATGGTAGAGCGAAGGCAATTCGGGGCCCCCAGGGGAGGGCACGCCTTGTTTTCCTAAGCTTGAGCGCGCACTGCAGGTCGTACATATCGATTCGTTCTGATGTGTAGATGTGGTTGAGTGATCTTTCGACCCGTGGCCCGATGCAGCGACCGACCGACCGACCTCCTCCTCCCCCTCCTCATCCCCCTCCTCCTCCTCCTCCTCCTCCTCCTCTCCTCCTCCTCCCTCCTCCTCCTCCTCCTCTCCTCCTCCTCCTCCTCCTCCTCCTCCTCCTCCTCCTCCTCCTCCTCCTCCCCTCCTCATCTCCTCCTCCTCCTCCTCCTCCTCCTCCTCCTCCTCCTCCTCCTCCTCCTCATCCTCCTCCTCCTCCTCCTCCCCCTCCTCCCAGTGGCCACGCCTGCCCGGGGCCGCTCCCCGCGGGAGGCGCCCTCGGCACGCCCCGCGCCCGAGGCGACGACAGGACCATCCCCTTCGACAGCCACGAGGCGCTGCTGGCGGCGCTGCGGGCCAGGCCTGCCTGCACAGGAGGGCCGCTTGTTCATTTCCCGCCGTCGTCGTCGTCGTCTTCGTCGTCGCCGCCGCCGTCGTCGTCGCCGCCGCCGTCGTCCCCGCCGTCGTCGTCGCCGCCGCCGCCGCCATCGTCGTCGTCGTCGTCGTCGTCGTCGTCGTCGTCGTCGTCGTCGTCGTCGTCGTCTCCCCCGCAGCCGCCGCCATCGCCATCCTCGTTCCCGCTGTCTCATTATGGCGCTTCCTGTTCGCCGAGAACCGACTGCAATCGATGGGGTGGGTAGAATGTGCGGCATGTTCAGACCCACCGTTGTGGCACGCTGCTTGTTGTTGCGCACCTGCATCGGCAAGCCCTCCGAACAAAAGCGTTCACTGAGCACATTGGAAAGAAGGAGTGCACCTCTCGCAATGATTCAAAGGTTGCTCGTGCACTCCGACCACTGATGCATTCAGCTTCTTCGGAGCCTACGTAGTGCTACCTCACGGAAGCTATCTGGCCCATGGCCGAGTCCGATGCCCATCGAGGCCGTCCTCGATGAGGTTGTTGTTGCCAGCGCTGCATCGCTGCTTCCGACCAGCAACGGGAGGTGGTCGCCCGCTGCGCCTCCGTCGCGCGGTTTTGCCCTTGGTTGGGCTCAGTCTTACAACGAAGCCCATGCCAAGAAACACCCTGCTGGCCTCCAAGGTGCCTTGCGTTTCCTGGATTTCGATGATTTTGCTATGAAACGCGTGACGTTCCCACGCCAAGAATCAATGGACGTCTTAGGGTCTCAGGGTTGGGTGTCTGGTGGAAGGTTTCTTGTAGTCGAGCTCCTGCTGTACAGCTTCGGGCTCCCTGCTGATATTCACATCGCGATGCGATGCGTTACTGCGACTTGCAATACGCGGTGGGCGCATGCCAACGCAGCCACTGGGGCCCTCGGTAGAACTATGCGGCCACGAAACGCGTGAGGGGGGTGTGCCGAAATTGATGAGGTGGACGCATGCGAACGCAGCCTCTGGGGCCTTCGGTGGAGATCCTTATGGGGCCACGAGACGTGTGAGGGGTGTGCCGAAATGGATGCGGTGAGCACATGCGAACGCAGCCACTGGGGTTTTCAGTGGGGCCCCCTTGGGGCCACGCGACGTGTGCGGGGTGTGCCGACATGGGTGCGGCGCGCGCATGCGAGCGCAGCCATTGAGGCCTTCAGTGGAGATCCCTATGGGACCACGAAGCGTGTGAGGGGTGTGCCAGCATGGGCGCGGTGGGCGCATGAGAACGCAGCCATTGGAGCTTTCGGTGGCGCTCCTTGTGGGGCCACGAACCGTGCGAGATGTGTGCCGAGATGGGTGCGGTGGGCGCATGCGAACGCAGCCAGTGGGACCTGTGGTGGAGCTCCCCATGGAGCCACGAAACGTGTGAGGGGTGTGCAGAAATTGTTGGTTGGTGCTGGGGCAGAGGCTGGAAGGAGGGGGAGGAGGAGGAGGAGGAGGAGGAGGAGGAGGAGGAGGAGGAGGAGGAGGAGGAGGAAAGGAGAAGCAGGAACGCGGGGAGATGTCTCTGCAAAACGAGGACCCAACACCACAGGATGGTTGGGAAAAAAATTCCACCAGTGTTCGTGCCCGTGGAGGTGGGCGGCCACAACGTTGCGGAGATGGCCGCAGCGGACGCAGGCCCTCGGAGCAAGAAGGGGGTCAGGAGCAGAAGAAGCAGGAGAAGGAGCAGGACCCTGAGATCTGGGCGAGCACCTTTTTCACAAAGGGCGTTTTCGCCCGCTTTCGGGCCCTGAGGACCCTCGCAGATCGATCAATCTCGACGATGACGCGGAAAGTTGGGATCGCTCCAGGCGTCATGTTTCGCGATGTTGCCATGTCTCCCAACGCTGGATCTCAGGAGAGGAAGAGTACCGGAGTGACGCACCACCGGGCACAAGACGTTGTCCGGAACAGTTTCCCGAGCGTTCTCCTAACAAGCACACAGACATGAAGGGCACGAGTTACCCTCGAAACTAATTATTAATGAATATCAATGTATGCGCACCCTGCGGCGACCATATTACAGCTAACAGTTATACATCTGGTTGTATGTACACAAATATACATACACACATGCATGCAGACATACATGCATGCATACACATACATACATACACATATACATGCATGCACACATGAATGCATACACATACAATTCATGCATGCATGCCTACACACATGTTTGCATACATACTTACGTACATACATATACACATGTATGCATACATACGTACATACATACATACATACATGCATGCATGCATGCATGCATGCATGCATGCATACATACACACACATACATACATACATACATGCATGCATGCATGCATGCATACATACAGACAGACAGACAGACAGACAGACAGACAGACAGACAGACAGACATACATACGTACATACATAAATGCATACAGACATACCGGCGTACCTACATATGCACATTTACACAGAATCATAACATACACACACACACACACACACACACACACGCACACACACACACACACATACATATATATATATATATATATACATATAAATGTGTCAATGTACATGGGTCGGGGGTCCCAGGGGGCCCGAAGTGCACTGATTTGTCTTTCAGCCGTTTCGGGCCCTGCAGGGGGCGTCAAAAGAACGTCAAAGGGGGCCGCGAGACGTCCAAGAGGGCGCCAAGATGGCCCAAGAGCGCTCCAAGAGAGCCCAAGACCGCACAAGAGCGTTTCAAAATTGGTCTAATATGGCCTGAAGACAGCCCAAGAGGGCTTCAAGACGGCCCAGATGCCCTCAAAAGGACTCCCACGAGGCACTCAGCAGGCGAAAAAAGTAGGTTGTTTTGTATGGTTTTGAAGGCTTTTCGTGTTCTCGCTGTTTCGTGCTTCCGACGGTCCAAGACGCCCCAGAAATTAGCTCAGGACGGCCCAAGAGGCACCCAAAAAGGGCGCCACGACGGCGCAAGAGAGTCCCAAGACGGCCCAATAGTGCCCCGAGACGACCTAAGAGGCGCCCAAGATCGCCCAAGAGGTCCCCAAGACGGCCCCAAGAGGGGCCCAAGAGGGGGAACACGATCCGACAAGTCGAGCCTTCCGCCTTAAGAGGCCTCCAGGAGGCCCCTAGGGGCCCCCAACAGAGCCCAAGAGGCGCCCTAGAGGCCCCACGAGGCCCCAGAGGGGCCCAAAAAGACGCCCCACGAGCACCCCAAACGGCCCCCAAGAGGCTTCCAAAATTGCCTTCAAGAGGCGCCCGGGAAGCCTCCCACGAATTCCAAACGAATTTCCAAGAGCCCTCTAACCCACAACCCAGTCACGGTGGCGGGACGTGCCGAAGGCCACCATCCGCCACCCCCCTTTGATTTATCAAAGGGGTGCCTGGCGTGCCGGATCATATGGCTTTTGGTTTTGGTTCTTTTTCCAAAAGAACTCCCCTTGGGGCTTCGGCCCGTCCCGCCAGGGCCGCGGAAGGCGCTCAATTCCCCAACAAATCCTCCAAGACGGCTCAAGATGGCCTCGAAGATGGCCACGTCGGCTCAAGATGGTCTCCAAGATGGTCCATGAGGCCCTGAAGATGCCTCTAAGATGGCCAAGATGGCCTCCAAGACGGCCCGAGAGAGTCGAAGACGGCCCAAGACGGCCCCAGAGGCCCCCCAGAGGCCTCCAAGACGGCCCAAGAGGCCCCGAAGAGGGCCTCCAGGAAGGCCAGAAGAGGCCGAAACTATTGATTTCCCTAGGGTTTTTGACGGATTTTGACATCTGCTTCTTTTCGGCCTTCCGACGGCCCGAGACGGCCCAAGAGCTCCCAAAGATCGCCGAAAGATCGCCCAAGAGGCCTCCAAGATGGCCCCAGAACGGCCCAAGAGGGCCCCAAGACGGCCCCAAGAGGCCCCCAAGACGGCACAGGAGACTTTTAAGACGCCCAAGATGGCCTCCAACACGGCCCTGGAGCATTCCAAGAGGGCCCCAAGTCGGCCCATAGAGGCCCCCCAAACGGCTTCCGACAGCGTCAGACGGACCAGGAGCCCACCAAGACGGCCGAACATGGCCCAAAATCATTGATTTCCCATGGGTTTTTGAAGCATTGTGGCATTTGTTTTTTTTCTGCCTTCCGACGGCCCGAGACGGCCCAAGTGCCCCCAAAGATCGCCCAAGAGATCCGAGACACAGCCCCAAGAGGCCCCAAAGACGGCCCAAGGGGTCTCCAAGACGCTCAAGATGGCCTCCAAGACGGCCTAAGAGCCCTCCAAGACGTCCTCCAAGAAGGCCCGAAAGGGTCAAAATGGCCTCCAGACGGCCAAGATGACCTTCAAGATGCCCACGTGTTCCCCGAAGGCTTTCCAAACCGATTCGGCGAACACATGGTCCGATAGCTTGGCAGGTCTGGCCTCAACGTTCGGCGACATAGGCGCTTCCAAAAAGGCAGGGGGCGGAGATGATTCGCCGTAGGCGTCTTCGATCGGGAACGTCAATTGAGGACCCGAGATCTTCGCCCCAGGAGGCCCCCAGGAGGGGTCAAGAGGTCCCATAGAAGCTTGGCATCAGATAACCGGTCGACTAGTCGATGAGAGCGGAGCAGGAGGAATGAGGAAGAGGCAGGAGGAAACAGAGAATGTTGACGCCATTATTCATGACCGTTTTGTTGTCTCAATACGGTCAGCACTCGACCAGCTAGAACCTTAGCGCGCGCGAAGCGCGCGCGATGGTTCTAGCACATGTGAATATATAGATATATATATATATATATGTATATATGTGTGTATACATACATTCTTATTCGTGTACATATATATATATATATCAATGCGTCTGCGTATAATCACGTATTGCTGAATTTAGTTTGCCCCTGGGGGCGGGAAAAGTCATACGTATTCTCCGTCGGCCCACATCCCCAGTGTCATCCATTCTGGCACCGTCGTATTGCGAGCATGCTCACGAATGCCAACGGAGAGGTGATCGTATTGCTCGCACAAAGCAAATCCACCAGAATAGACACGACCTCCATCGTAGTATCGAGCCGTCGCAATTGCGAATGCAAGCGCTCACCCCGAAGATTATCTGAGCAAAGTCACCAGGAGTCTGCAAGTGGCGAACTGGCGAGTGGAAGCAACCGTCGTTTACGCGCCACCACGTTCAATAGCAAAGGCCGTCTTGAATTGCTGAGCGAGCTGGTGCGAAACTCCTCTTTTCACCAGCTTGAATTGTCGAATGGGTGTCCGAGCAAGACCCCACTCGAGAGCCACGTGGCCCCCGTCCTCGCAACTCGTCGTAACTACCTCGGTACTGTCACTGGTTCCTTCTCGGGAGCCCATTTTCATCTAGGTGCGGGGAGGGTAAACTATCACTGGGAGATGTTGCTCGCCAGCGCGACAAGAACCATTCCGTGGGGATGGATACCAGCTGTTGACAGTAGCGCCCGCGGCACGTCAGCTGCATCGTAAGTTCCAAACTTCGCCCTAGCTGCGTCCTTGGGACTTCTATTTGAATGACGAGAGTGAGGAGAAGGAGGAGGAGAACAAGGAGAAGAAGAAGAAAAAGAAGGAGAAGGAGGGCCCACACGAAGCCGTCTCGTGACGCTCCAGTATTTGGGCCGTGGCATCTACCACCTGGGACTTTGATTCCGCGTTTTAAGTAACATCGCACGCGTTGGCCACAGTGCTGCGCTCACATCGTATGCCCATCCTCTCGTCCGGCCCCATTCCCTGGAGAAGGCCTTGCCCTACTACTTCCGCGCGGGCCAGACAGTCGGACTCTGCTCACCGCCGTCGTCGTGCCTCCTGCGACGATGTCCTCTACGTGGCGAAGCACAGGAGTCCCTCGGGGCACCGTTGCCCACAGTGCTGCGTGCGTCGCCAGCCCACCCGCCCACGCGTGGCGTCGCCCACCAGCTCCACCGCTGCCGGGCCCACGTGCGGCGGTCCCACCGCGCTCCCGACCTCGACACCGGGGAGCAGCAGTGGGGCTGCGAAGCGATGCAGGAAGTGCACCAAGAAGACGGCGTCTGCTCCTAGGCGCAGCTCTGCCAGAGGCCCCTTGCTGGGAGGACGTCGGGAGCGCCGCAGGAGACCGCTCCTGCAGGGCACACCCGGAACCAAGACTGCCCCTGGACCCCAGGCGCCGAGAGTGGCTGCCGCGCCTTGGGACGGCGGCCCGCCTCCGGCAGGGCGCCAGGACCTGCCTCCGAGAAGGAGGGACGTCCAGAGGGCCAAGGCAGGGGGCCAAAAATTTGGCATCGCTCGGACGTGTGCATTGTTCCTGCGGCGAGGACCCTCGAGGAGCATCTTTGATCATCTGGCGAAAAAACCCACGCACGAAACCGAAAAAGAGCACATGGAAGGGACGTCCGAGCGATGACGAGAAAAGGCCCTGCCCATCTTGGCGGACCCGCACGTAGGCCCCGCACCGCCGACACCAGGCGGCCGCACCCGTGGCGGACACGTCGCGGCCCTCGGGCGCCGAAATCCTCGACCACGGCCTCGCGACAGGCCGCCGCGGGCCAGAGGACCCCCCCCCCACAGGAGCCCCCTCCCCGCCGCCGCGGGCAGACCCAGGGCCCCCACCGATACAGGCGGCCCGGATTGGTAGGTCCACCCTGCCAGACCAAGGGCGCCCTCGTGTCCTGTGTCTTGCGACCCATGCAGCATCCTGCATCTCTGTGGCAACGTGGCTGTCCTCTCGCGTGTCCTCTCCAATCAAGTCCTCCTCCTCCTCCTCCACCTCCACCTCCTCCTCCACCTCCTCCTCCACCTCCTCCTCCTCCTCCTCCTCCTCCTCCTCCTCCTCCCCCTCCTCCTGGCGCGGTCCCCAGCGCGAGCAGCTACCCTCCTGCGGCGCAGCTCCTATGAGGTCTCTCACCTTCGGGAACCTCTGAGCTATCTGTTGCACTCTGGCCTGAATCACTTGTGTCGGAGAGACCTGACGATAACTCATGATATACAATAAAACATAAAATCGAAAAAGAGGAAAATGCTAGTTACACTATCATTGGGCAGCGGCAGATGCCCAATGATAGTTTACCCTGCCCTCGTCTCGTTCGTTTCGTGTCCGCCTGCCCTCGTCTCGTTCCCTGGGTGAGTCCTCCTCCTCCTCCTCCTCTCCTCCTCCTCCTCCTCTCCTCCTCCTCCTCCTCCTCCTCCTCCTCCTCCTCCTCCTCCTCTCCTCCTCCTCCTCCTCCTCCTCCTCCTCCTCCTCCTCCTCCTCCTCCTCCTCCTCCTCCTCCTCCTCCTCCTCCTCCTCCTCCTCCCCTCCTCCTCCTCCCTCACTCCTCCTCCTCCTCCTCCTCCTCCTCCTCCTCCTCCTCCTCCTCCTCCTCCTCCTCCTCCTCCTCCTCCTCCTCCTCCCTCACTCCTCCTCCTCCTCCCCACTTCCCCGCCGCACGTGTCCTCTCGCGCGTCCCAGCAGGAGCCGTGCCAGACGCCTCCCCCGCAGAGCAGGGGGCCCCCGCCTCGCCCCCGAGGGTAGGCGCGGGCCCTCCTCCGAGGGCCCCGTCGGGAGCCACGAGCCGCAGCCGACCCGCGCCCAGCGGCAGCGGGAGCCACACCCGGCGAGGAGCCCACGGAGTCCCCCGCCAGTAAGGGAACGAACAATGACATAAACATAAAAAAAACTCTGAGATCCGCGCGGATTTCTCGGATCGGCGCTGGGGCCCCCTGTCGGCGCCTCTGGCGCCGCCCCTGGCGCGCTGCGCGCGCCAGGGAGGGGGGTCCAGCGCGGATCCAAGAAATCCGCGCGGACCTCCGAGTTTTTTATGTTTATGTTATTTTGTCGTTCCCCTAACCAGGACCCCCCGCACGAGCCGCCCTTGGCATCGCTCGGACTCGTGCATGGTTCCTTTGGCGAGGACCCTCGAGGAGCATCCTTGATCAGTTGGCGAAAAAACCCGCGCACGAGACCGACAAAAAGCACAGGGAAGGGACGTCCGAGCGACGGGACGGAGGGAGCTTCGGCGGGGGAGCCGGCGCCAGCCTCAAGAATCTGGGCTTCTGCATCCCTGGCAGCACCGAGGGGCGGCAAAGCCTGCCCGTCCCTCCGACGAGCTGCCGGCCCGACGCCGCGGTGTGGGCAGGCCTGCGGCACCTTCGACGCAGCAATCCGTCGGGCACCTCAACAAGATCATGCTCGTGTAGCGCCAGACTTCTTTTTCTCAGATGCTCAGGCGTCCGAGTCGATGCAGGGGCATGGGTGAGCTCCGCTTTGTCGGCCCACAGATCCAACCTGCAACTACGCTGGACAGCCCAAGCCTGGACTTGGCAAACGGTCGGGCCCCAGGCAGGGTGTCCTTAAAGAACCTAGCGTGCCCCCCCCCCAGAAGCTTCACCGACGGGGCCCCTAAGTTGACGAAATGATCAGCCCAACTGTTTCCCACGCACCACACATACGGATGAGGAGGAGGAGGAGCCCCAGGAGCGGGGAAGAGGACCTCATCACCCGCCACGTGGGCAGGGCACCAGGCAAACTTAGGAGGCTCACGATCCAGAGCCACAAGCTGCCTCCAGACCGCAGGGCACGTTGCACTATCATCAACATGCCTGTCAAAGCACCGTCACGCCAAGCCTCACCCTCTCGCACAAACTCAAGGAGACCCGACACGATGAGACGAACAGAGAGCATTTCCATCCAGGCTTGCAGACCAGCCATCCTCTCGGCTCGTCCAACAGTGTGCTGAGCGCCTGCGAACCCACCGCACACAGCGCGGGCGGAGACTCCACTGGCGCCCAGCATCGCTGCTGACCAGCCGCATCGCCGCGGCTTTGAGCCGTCGGTAAAACAGGTATCACCCCAGGACTCTGGCGGTGACGTCCAATCGCCCCAGCAGTATGCGGGTGCCTATGCACGCAGGCGGAGGCGGCACATCAAGCTCCAGCCATCCCGGGTTCCTGATGGCCAGCGCAAAAGAATCGACGTTTTGGCCGCCTAGGCCCATGTTCCAACGTGGCATCGCGAGCTGCGGCCAGCTTTGAGTCCAGGCCACAGTCCTCTTCCTCATCCTAAAGTCTCTCGGCGAGGACAGACCACTGCGAAAAAGGCATACCCGAGCGTCTCTGCCTCGCGCGGGCAAGATCGGCACTCGTGATCATCACACAGTCACCTGGCGCCCCCACGCGACGCGCGCATACTGCACCAGCGGCTCAATGGTCGCCGCGAAGATCGGGTCGTAGCATGGGTTGGCTTGGCTGGCCAGGTAGAGCGCGATGCTGCTGCCACGCCCCTTCGCGCCCCCCAGCCTGGCGGCCGCCAAGCGCAGCACAGCCAGCTCAGGGGGCGACGCGCCCCCAACTGCCGCACCGTGCGCAGCGGCTGGCAGCAAGCCCGGCTGCCACGGGCACGCCACCTTGTTGCCAGCCGCCCGCCTCAGCTTCGCCACGCGTCTCATGCGCGGCCTCAGGTTGCCCAGCCTGCCCCTGGCCACAGCTCGCCTCGCCTTCGTGCCGTGGAGGTCGTGGCCCATGTTCCCCGTGTGCTTGCGGGCCCCGATCTTGACCCGCTCGGCGAAGGGCTCCGCTGCAGCCTGGCTCTGCCTCGAGGACGCCACGCAACCAGACTTCAGCACCTGCAGCTTCAGCCCCACATCCTCGACGCCATGCTCGCACCTCCTGACGACCTCCCACGAAACACATACACCCCGAAAGTCTCGGTCAACCCACTGCACCGACATGTCGTCCGCGAGGACCCTCTCAGAAGCCAGGCGAAGGCTGGCAAATCCGTGGCTGCTAAAACGGAGCTCCTCCGCGAGAGCGGGCCGACCGCCTTCGGCCTCATGGGCAGGTGCCAGGAGCGGGAAAAAACACACAGACACAATTAATCGTCGACTCCCCAGAAAAAATGGGAAAACATTGGAAGTGGGGGGATGACAAAAACCCAGAAAATATGGGAGAATATGGGGAATCCTGTTATTTGTGTGTATTTATTTGTGTGTCCCCGGGCCCCTTCAAAGCGGCGGTACATGAGGATTGCCCACATGAGCCTGATTGGAAAGCCCATCTCCACAGCCTCTACCAGAGGCTGCTTCGCGATGATGCAGTCGAACGCCCTCCACGCATCCAGCAGCACCGCGACACTGTGGTCCTCGTTGAGCCTCTCGACCTTCGCCTTCGGGTCGCGGTGGAACGCCGCCGCCGTCGAAGTCCTGCCTGCGCCACTTGTCCCCCATAAGTTGGGGACGTCTACTCCAGATTTCGTAATAAAAGGGAGGGGTTCTCATTTCGGGGGGGGTCTCTTCCAGGCTATCTTGGAGGGCCTGGGGGGTCTGGGGACGATGTTTTGGAGGGTTCTCCCACGGGGGAGGTCTGAAATGGCTTGTCTTGGCGGGTCCAGACCCCCTCCCTTTTATTACGAAACCTGGGGTACCTGCGTCAGCCAGCTACGCGCCACCGTCGACCTCGCTTTCACCCAGAGGCGAAGGATAAAGTTGGCCAACGCCATCAACCTCCAACCACCTCTTTCCTTGGGGAGGCGCACCAAGGCCGTGCAAGTCCCGTCGGACGGACACTCCCCCAGCTTCTCGCACTGACTGAACAACGCTGGCAGTACAAACATGCCAATGTCACTGAGATACCAGAGCGCCCTTGGGGCAATACCTGACTGCCCCACTGCCGTCTTCACTTTGAAGCGTAACGCCGCAGCCCTCAGGTGGTCAATGCTCATCCTCGGCAGCTCGGCCCAGTCGTCGAAATCAGGAGGCTTGTCCAGCGCCCTCCGCTCATGACACGTCCAGACCTCCGTCCACTCCTTCAGCTCCTTGTCAACCATCCGATGTGGGCTCCCCTGCGTCGTTGCACGCCGTACCTCCGCAACAGGTGGTATTCTCGAGAATTGGTGTGCCAGGCTAGCACTACCCTCGATGCTCTTTGTGGCCCAGTTTCGTCACTCGGTCTCACATCCCCTTCACGTACGCGCTGGTCAGCCTGTCCGACTCCTCCGTGATCCTCTGCACCGTGTCCGACCACCCAGGCCTGGCCAATTGCAGCATCCCACCGTCGAACCACGCAACCACCTCCACGGCCAGGTAGCTCCTCACCTTGACCGCCTCACGGATGTGCTCGCAGTTTTTTTGTGGGTCTCGACCAGCAACTCCGCGATCGCGCCCAGTTTGTCCGCCGAGCCCACCACCGCCAAGGCCATCATGAGTCGGCTTCGGCTCATGTCCACGTGATTCGCCCACCTTGCTGCCACCATCCACGCACTCACATTCAGGTCGCGTAGCTTCCCCCTGCGCGGCGGCTTCCATTCGGGCTTGACCATCCTGACCTCGGGCTCCTGACGTCCGCGCCCACAATGCTGTTGGCGTTCCTTCCCAGTAAGGTACCACCTGTCGCTCAACTCCGCCTCCGCTGCCTTGACCACGGCATCCAAAGCGTCCGTCAGGCTTTCAACCTCCCGAGCATTCGCAATTTTCCAGAGCGCCCGCTTCCAGAGCTTCTCCTTGGGATATGGCGCAGCGCCCACAGGTGCCACCGCGGGGAAAACCTCGTGGCTCGATCGCAACCCTCACATAGACCTCGCGGTCCACCTTCAGCAGCGGCACGTGGACAGGGTAGCAGGGGTGGAGAGCCGCATCCGTCGCGACCCAAGCTTCGCCCAGCCTGGAGTCCAAGTTGGGGACCGCGATAACGTAATACAGGCACAAACACTCAGCATTCTGCCAGCAGGTAGGCTCATTCGGCACGATGGATCCCCTGGACGGCCACCAACCACAGGCCCTCCAACTCATCGATCTCCATTTTCCAGTCCGCCAGCGCCACCCAGTCCAGCCCACGCGCGTTGACGACCCTCAGGTAGGCCACCAGCTCGTGAACTGTGTCAGCGTTGTCGCATTCATGCCCACCGTGTGCCTCAAGTACTCGACAACAACGATCAGGACCCCTCTAACGCCCCTGTGGATTTGTCTTGCCGTCACCCTCGCCCTCTCCATCACGTGTCCCGGCTGGAACGGTGGGGCCGCGACCGAGATCATGTTCTTCGTCAGCAGCGTCACGCCCCCAGACGTTTCCAGCGCCTCGGAGCCCGTCGCTTCGGCTGGCGCCCACAAGCGGCGGCAGCCGAGGTCCTTCACCTCGCCCTGCAGCGAACTCGACTTGTCGCCTCTGGCCCGGTGCCCCTCAACTGCGAACAGGTCGCCCCTGGGCTCATCAGCAAGGTACCTGGTCAGTCCCGTCGCACATGACATGCTGACCGTCGTAAGAACACCCTTGGCGGACTCGATGCCGCCCTTCGCTGTTACGCTGTCTGACACCATCGTCATAGCCATCTTGGGTACATGCACAGCACTACCGAGCCCCGCCGACACAATCGGGCCACGCGCGCCAGCGCGTCTTGCATGCCCACTTGCCCGAAGCCGTCGCCAGCCTGTGAGCCGCACTGCGAACCTGGCCCTTGTCTGCAGGCACCTCAGCTCCTCCTTCCTCCAAGCTGGCACGCAGCGCCTCGATCGGAGTACTGTCAGCCGCCTCCTTGAACCCCTTCGCATCGGACAGACCCCCTCTGCTGCCCTACGTACCCTCTTCACCAGGCGCAGCACCAGGCCAAGGGCGGACAGCAGGAGGCCTACGAAGCGCACACATTCCGCCAGCTTCGGGCGGGACACGATCTTCTCAGCGACGTCACCCGTGGCACCCAGCTCCGCCCGCCGCTTGCCCAGGGCCCCGTGGTCGAGGTCGGGCCCGCCCTTGACGTCCTCCTCCGTCGCCTCGGGAGGCTTGGGGACCATGCCATTGATCTCCCGCACCTTCTGCTCCAGCTCCGTAGCTTCAGCTCGCAGCGCCACTCCACTCTTTTACTCCTCCTCCAACTTCTCCTTTGATTTGGCCACCGCCTCGGTCACCTTTGCCACCGCAATCTTGCTTCGCGATGGCCTCCTGCTTGGACTGGAGCTTCTTCTGCATCAGGAAGTTGCGTGACCAGCGGCCTCTTCGAGCTGATCGCATCGATAAGCTGGCGTGTCTGTTCCTCTGTGTGCTCGATACAGCCGAGTATCTAGGCCGTCGGGCTCTTGACGGACTTGAGACCGCGCAGTTGCTCCTCGAGGACCTCGAGTTGCTTCATCTGAACCTCATCGCCATCATCATATCCCTCGGCGGCCGCCGCTGCAGGTTCAATGGGATGGCCTCCTTTCGTAGTAGTCGACGCACGCAGAACCTGGACCTCCTCCCGCAGGCGAGCCAACTCGTTGTGCATGCCCATGTGTTCCGCAGCATTCTCTGGCCAACCATCCGAACCACACCGTCCACCGACAGGCACCATATTGGCTGGCGGACGCCGACGTACTCCCTCTTTACCTCTGACCTGCCCCAGGAAGCAGTCGGACTTGTCGCCGCCACAAAAAGCGCACACCTTCTTGGACCCGAACGTGAGACATCAGGGAAACAAACAATGACACATAGACATAAAAGCTCAGAGGTCCGCGCGGATTTCTTGGATCGGCGCTGGGCCCCCCTCCCTGCCGCGCGGAGCGCGCCAGGAGCGCTGCCGGAGGCGCCGCCAGGGGGGTCCAGCGCCGATCCGAGAAATCCGCGCGGACCTCCGAGCTTTTTATGCTCATGGCATCTTTCGTCCCCCTGGGCATGGCATGCCCAGTCTGGGCTCGCGATCCTACGTGCAGTGCTTGGCATCACCGGTCAGGTGCTGCCCCGTCTCGCGGCCCAGGCGCCGCGGCTCCAGACACGAGGAGGCCAGCAGCCAGGCCTCCAGGACGGCGTGGGCCAAGATAGCACAGAGTCCCCGACAGGGGTGCAAACACGTTGGAACAAGCCGCGGACCAGTGGTATCCACTTTGTTACCAGGGGAGTTCAACATTTTGATCCAAAATGTCTACGGACGGGGGGCGAAAAGAAGAGAAGCGGGAGAGGAGGGGGCGGCGCTCACGAGGGGACGAAAGCAGGGAAGGAAGAGCAGGGGAGGCGCAGGGAGCAGGATAGAATGGCTGAGAGGTGGGGAGAGGAGGAAAGGTGAGCAGACAGGTGGAACTTGGGAGGACAGCGGAAGCCAATGACGTTGCGTTCCCTCTTGCCAGGCCTCGCGGCAAAGCTGGTGGAGTGGCCAGATTTGGCCCTTGGCCCTTTGGCAAGATATGCGCGGGCCTCAATCAGCCTACCCGCACGGCAATCGAGTCAGAAAATGATGTGCCTCAAACGTGTGCGAGTTTGTTTGCGAGCTCTCGCTCACCGGGACAAGCGTGCAGGTGGCCACGGGATGAAGGTGATCCGATGCTCTGCCGAATCATCTAACAGACGTCGGATGCTCAATACTTTCCACCCTGGACTCCGTACATATCTGGTCCTTCCGAGTGCGACGAGCCGTTGTACAGCTTCATCCCACTGGCAGACGACTTCCTTGTCCAGCTGCGTGCGGCACACCGCGCCAGCGCAGCACCCATTGTGGGAGCTTCTCCAGGGCCTCCGGAAGGCTCCTCGGGAGCCTTGCATGTTGGTTTGGGTGTCCTTTGGTGGTCTGCAGCGAGACCCTTGGGAGGCCTCTTGGGGTCTCGTGGGCCTCCCGGGGGCATCTTGGGGCCTCTGAGGGGCCTCTTGTGGGTACATGGGGAGTCTGAGGGGCAGGCCTGTAGCATTAGCAAACGGTTGTCAAGACCAGCTCGATGTCCCCCTCTTGGGGCCTTCTTGAGGGCCGCCTTTGCGGGCATCTTGGGCCATCTTGGGGCCCTCTTGGGCCATCTTGAGGGCCTCATGGACCTTCTTGGATCCCCCCTTGGATCCTCTGGGGATCTTGTTAGGCCGTCTTGAAGGCCTCTTGGGACCCTGTTGAGCTGTCTTTGAACCCTCTTGGGGGGCACTTGGGCTTTCGAAAGCCAGAATGGGCCAGTACGTTAAAAAATCCAAAGCCATGCGGAAAGAATCGCGTTTGTTCTCGAAGGCGTGTTGGAGGCCTTTGGGGCCGTCCTTTGGTCATCTTGTGGCCCTCGTTCGTGGAGCGTCTGGAGCATTTTTTGGGCAGTCTTAGGAAAGCCTTGGAAGCCGCTTCGCCGTCTTGGGGCGAGATCGATTGTCTTGGGGCGTTTGGATGAAGTGTTGGTTGCCTTGGGGGTTGTTGTTGCTATTCTGGAAGGTTGACGATGTTGTTTTGGGATGTGCTGTGTACTGTTGCTGTTTTGGTATGTGTTTGCCCCCTCGGGGAGGGGCTCTCTGGAATCAAGGCTGCTCAAAACAATAACTCGCGATGGACATGATATCGAATCGGCTCCGGGGAGGGTGGGCGATGTTCTAACCCTGGTCGCGGCGGGGGGGGTGGGGTCGGCCCCAGGAAAGCATTGAAGAAATGTTAGCAGGCAGCAGAGGCTTGGCATCGCTCGGACGTGCGCATTTTTCCTCGGCGAGAACCATCGAGGACCATCCTGGACCATCAAGCAAAAAAAGAAAACACGCACGAAACCGAAAAATGCACGGAAATGGACGTCCGAGCGACGGCAAGGAGGAGCATTCTCACGCGCCCCCACGTGCACAAGGCACGGTAGCGGATCTTCAAGATCCGGCTTTTGCCGATTTCTGCCGATTCGATGCTCCGGTCGACCCGATCCGGCTTATCGATTCGATACTGGGGCCGCCTGGATCTTGGGTGGCGTAGAATGCATCGACCTATGAATTCGTTCACGCAGTGGTACGGTGCCAGAAAAATTGTGTTTTCTCTGATCGATCTGTTTTGGATCTTGAGCTTCCAGAGCGTGCGCACGCGTTCTAGATTTGCAAGCACCTGATCGTGATCCTCCGCAGCCATTCGCTCAAACCATCGACGGCTCAAGCCAAGTCTCAAGGATGGTTGCGATCATCGGGCCCCTGCTCGTTGCGGCATGCGTGGCTCTCTGTTGGTGGAATGCAGCGTTGCTGATGGGATGGGCACGCGGCAGCCATACCTTGAACTCGTTGCCGTCTGCCAGGATTGAGCCGGGAGCGCCTGCGAAAACGAGGGCCTTCGATGTGGTCGTGTATGCTGCCACACCTGCGGGCGTCAGCGCAGCCCTTGCTGCAAAGGCCGTCCTGGGGCATCAGGGTTCTGTTATTGTGCTGGAGCCCTCTGGGCATGTTGGAGGCATGGCCTCTGCAGGAGGGATCGGTCTCAGAGATTGCGAGGAGAATGCCGTGCGTGATAACAATAGCACGCAGATGCAGTGGGCTCGTAGAAATGCACAGTACTACGGAGTTGAAGCCCCAGTCTGGCAGCCTGATAACTGGCTGGGGGAGCAAACGTTTTTGACGATGCTTGAAGAGGCTGGAGTGGAGTTGTGGATGAATTCACCGATAGCTGAAGGCGCAGCTAGCGTTCGAGTAAACCAGTCGCGCATTACCAGTTTAAAGATCAGTCGCAATGCCAGCAACCCGCAAGCGGCTGCAGCGACTGTGTGGGTAGAGGCTAGTTACGTCATCGATGCGAGCTACGAAGGCGACGTGCTGATTTCCGCTGGGGTCACCCATACTCTTGGCAGAGAAGCTGCCAGCGCGTACAACGAGTCCCTGGGAGGGGTCTCACGGGGTAGCGTCGGCCAGTTCGAAGAGCCCGTCAGCCCATACGTCAAAGGAACCACGAAGTTGCTTCCTTACATTCAAGATGGCCCTGACCCTCGCGACCGAGTAGGAGAGGCTGACTCAAACGTGCAGGCATATAGCTACCGGGTGTGCCTCACGATGAACCGCAGTAACTCGGTGCCTGTCGAGGCACCACCAGGCTACGACCCGCAGGATTTCGAGATCGCCCGCCGCTACTTGTTGGCGGAGCTTGGTGCCAATCGTACCCCCCGACCACCTTGGGGATACTTGACCTACCATGGCTACCCCCCGAGCAAGTCCATGAAATACGACGCTTGTTGTGGACCGAGCGCGTTCGGAATTGATGCTGTCGGGCTGGGAAGGGGCTACCCCAATGCAAGCAGGTCTCAGAGGCTTCAGATCGCCAGTCAACACCGGTATTACGTGCAGGGCCTCATGTGGTTCTGGCTCACAGACACGTCCGTTCCAGAGCCCCTCCGGAGGAAACATGCAATGTACGGCTTGTGCAAAGACGAGTGGCCAGACAACGATCATTTTCCACCGCAGTTGTACGTTCGCGAGGCGGTGCGAATGGTCGGAGATCACGTCTTCACACAGAAGGACCGGATAAATGCACTAGAGCCAGGTGGGTGTCGCAACGATTCCGTTGCTGTTGCGAGCTGGGCCATTGACATACATGAGATGCAGAGGGTTGCCGTGAGGGGCCCGCAGGGACGCGACATTGCCTACAACGAAGGCCTCACGACGCCCGCGCAGGGCGGCAGGTACTTCTTTGAGCTCCCCTACTCCCTGGTGCTGCCCAAGCGAGGGGATCTTGTCAATCTTGCGGCTCCCAACTGCCCCAGCGTCACGCACGTGGCGTTCGCCTCCGTCCGCGAGGAACCCACCCTCTGGCAGCTGGGCCAGGCCTCCGGCACCGCGGCGGGCCTGGCCGTCGTCGGCGGGGGGGGCCCGCTGCAGGACGTAGCGGTGCGAGACATCCAGCGCTCGCTAGCGCTCGGACAGCAGGCGTTCGTGCACTGGCCCCCCCGCCTGAGCTGCTCCTCTGCGGACGTGGCGTCGGCCTGCCCGTCCTCGACTGCGGCGTCGATCACCCTTGCCGGGGCAGGGGCGGTCGAGGTGGACGGGACGTACAGCAGGTCGGAGGAGCTGTCAGATGGCCTGCCAGTGTTCTATAAGGCCTCTGGACACGCCCTCTCCCACAGGCAAGGCGTTTGGCAGGTGACCAACGAGAGGGGCGGTGTGTTCTACATTGCGGTTGCTGGGGATCTGGACGGGCCGCCCGAGGGCGTTCAATCTTGGGTCTGCGGATCGCTTGGGGTCACCCCTGGGCCGTTGAGAGTTCAGTGCCAGATCGGTGCCGTAGCCTGACAGGACGGGACGATCACCGTAGGCAATCACATTGCTCCCTCCCTCATCTTCTGATCATCCGCATTTCCAGGTCTCCCTGACCTGTCGTCGCTCCCCCATGTTTTGCTCCCTCACGCTGATTTCCTGTCACCCTTCGCAGAGTCGTGGGCCCAAGCCGCCCGTCCTGGCAATTATCTAAGACACATGCAGCCTAGACCTGCATGCGCCCTCGACCTGGACCTGTGCGCAAAGGGGTCCACATCCCACACCGTGGCCTGCCCTGTCGATTGAGGCGGCCATGCCTGCTGGCTCCGTGTTGTCCGCCCTGGCCGCAGCCGCAGATGTGGGATCGCCCTATCGTCGAGCAGTTACCCTGGGCTTCTTGTGGTGAACGACGGCTCGACGATGCAGCCCAGGCCCCCCGACCCTATGAAAAAAACGTGGTCCTGACCTTCAGTGTCAACGCTTTTTCCCATGTCCTCAGATGGGTTTCTTGTTATTGTTAAGACGCCTCGGAACATCCTTCCTCCTTCTCCTCCTTATCCTCCTCTTCTTCATTCTCAGCCACATCACTTCTTGATCCAGACTCACTCAGACTCAGACCCACTCAGACGCACTGAGGGAATTAGCCTCAGACGCAGACTCACTCATACACATCCAGGCTCTCTCACTCCGACGCACTCTTCTTTATTCAGACTCACTCAGGCAGTGTAGTGGTCCACTGCTCGCCGCAATATAGCAGGCGTGGCAGTTGGGCACCCCAAGGGGGAGCCGCCAGGGGGTATTGCACTTGCCCGTTCGCGCCCAGACCGTCACTTTACTTATCAGGTGGTTTGCTTATTTCTGCCCCCAGATCTTTGCTGGTGGTTCATTGGTAACCGCGATAAAGCAGGCGTGGCACTTGGGCACGCCAAGGGGGAGCCGCCAGAGGGTATTACATCCGCCCGTTCGCGCCCAGATTGGGGGGATGTCTCGGACCGTTTGCGTGTTTCTGCCTTCCAGGGTTTTCTCGTTTGGTGGTCCACTGCTCACCGCGATGTAGCAGGCGCGGCACTTGGGCACCCCGCCAGGGGGTTTTACAATCGCCCTTTCGCGCCCAGGTTGGGGGGATGTCTCAAGCAGTTTGCCTGTTCGTGCCCCCCTGACTTTTCTCTTTTAGTGGTCCACTGCCCACCGCGGGAAAGCAGGCGTGGCATTTGCACACCCCTAAAGACAGCCGTCAGGGGGGTATTTTGCAGGCCTGTTCGCGCCCAGATTGTTTGGATGCCTGAGGCGATGTGTTTGTTTGTGTTCCCCAGACTTTTACATGTTGGTGGTCGACTGCGCACGGTGACGTAGCAGGCGTTATGTTTGAGCACCCCAAGGGGGAGCCGCCAGGGGTCGGGACACCCCAGGATTCGCGACCAGACGTCTCTTTCGACGTGTTTGCGCCTCACTCACTCACTCGATCTCCTCCGTCTCCTTTTCCTCATTCAGACGCAGTCGTCCACATCCACATTCAGACTTACCCAATCAGCATTTTCCATTCAGACTCATTCATCACATTCAGGACCACCCATGTTCAGACTCACGTTAAGATTCGCTCATACGTAGGCTCACTTAGACTTGTACTCACACAAACTCATATTCACGCCCAGGCTAACTCACACTCAAATTCAGTCAGGTTCAGAATCGCCCACACTCAGACTCGCTCATACTTAGACTATCTCGTATTCAGACTCATCCATATTCAGATGCATACCCACCACACTCATATTCATACTCACGCACACGCAGACCCAGACCCACTCGCACTCGGAGCCACTCGCACTCAGACTCGCTCGCAGGCAGACCCAATCATATTCAGATTCGCTCGCAGTAAGGCTCACACGCAGGCAACTACCGCGATATAGCCAGCCTAGCGTTTTGGGCACCCCAAATGCCAGCAGGCTCCGCGAGTAGCATGCCCGGGAGCGGCCGTAGCAACGCCATGCGCGTTTGCCTGTGTTGCCGCAGTGAAAACGGCAAGAGGAATCCCCTTCGCTCTTTCACTTGCGTTTTCCTCGTCTTGCCTCAAAAATGCCCATAGAAGGAGAACGTCACTGAAGTTGTCGTTGTCGTCGTCGTTATCGCGTATGCCGTTTATGTGGGCTTGCTCTCACACCCAGATGCTCACAAACAGAGGTCCTCAGCGAGGCGCGACAACGTTATGACGTGCTCATATGGGATATCCGCGTCGAGCAATCAGGGATCCCTCCTGACCGCGACCCGACAGAGCCAGCCGACAGAGCCTGACAGAGGAGGTGGTGGTTCGGAAGTGCATTCAGGAACTTCCGCAATGGAAAAGCCCCATAAGAGTGTGACCTTCATTGGACGGAAGCGCGAGTCTCCAGAAGGCCCTTCCTGAAGGCGTAGCCTTGGCGGCGGGCGGCAGCAGCAGCAGGAAGAGCATTGTTTGACCTGGGCTAGAAGTTTACAAGCAAAGCAGGCCACGGTGCAGGCGCAGCGATGCTTGCAAGCACAGCTGTACTCCGTAGCATAAACAACGATGGCCATGTGTTCCACGTCGTCGTTGTGTTTAGCACGTTCTGAAGCCATGCTTCGGCACGCCCCGACATGGGCTGCATGCCGCAGCTCGAGCAGCGATGCCGCCTACCCTTCCCCCTCTCCTCCCTCGCGGCGGCGTTGGCAAGAAAGCTACCCCGCCCCCCTTGCGGTTTCCCCCCCCCCCTTCCTAGCAGCAGCAAGAGCAGAGCAGCAAGGCGCTTGGGACGTTTCGGCAGGGTTTCGTTTGTCTGGGAGGTAATTACCAGAGGAGGAGGAGGAGAAGGAGGAGCCAGGGCGAAGCCATGGCGGCACGCGCGTTGTGAGGGAACGGGGAACGAGAGCAGGACAACCGCTTGCAAGCAAGGCATAGCACCGAGGGCCGTGGTGTAGAAGAGAAGGGAGGGAGGAGAGCCTCTTTTCCTTTGCGGTTCATGCTGAACGAGATGCTGATCGAACGGTTCTTGGTCACAATAGCTGCGAGTGCTGCTCGCACAACGGTGGTTTCTCCCGTCGTGTTGCTTGGGCCTCGAAATCGATAGACGAACACCCCAACCGGTCAGTGTTGCCATCGTGTTCGGTGACAGTATTGAGCGTTCCGAAAAAGGCCTCGCTTTCGAGGATCGAGGGAGTTGTGATCTCTTCCTCGGCGGAAGGCGGCGGAAGTAAAACGAAGCCGCCTCCGCCGGCGGAAGCCAGCGGAAGAGTGGCGGAAGCCAGCGGGAGTAAAAGATGTGAACCCAAGGGATTGAAACGTTTTTGGGGTCCACGGTTTCCGGAATCAGCTACCAGGTATCGTGGTGGTTGTCGCCCCCCTCGTTTCCTTTTTCCTTCGCCTTCCGCTGGTCTGCCCGCTCTTTCCTTTACAGTTTCTGCTACTACTGCTGCTGCTGCTTTTGCTGCTGCTGCTGCTGCTGTTCGTCCCCCTCCTCCCCCTCCTCCCCCTCCTCCTGCCCCTCTCCCTCCTCCTCCTCCTCCTCCTCCTCCTCCTCCTCCTCCTCCTCCTCCTCCTCCTTCTCCTCCTCCTCCTCGTCCTCCTCCTGCTTGTCCTCTCCTCCTCTCCCTCTCCTCCTCCTCCCTTTCCTCCTCCTTCTCCCTCCTCCTCCTCCTCCTCCTCCTCCCCTCCTCTCCTCCCTCCTCCTCCTCCTCCTCCTCCTCCTCCTCCTCCTCCTCCTCCTCCTCCTCTCCTCCTCCCTCCTCCTCCCTCCTCTCCTCCTCCTCCTCCTCCTCCTCCTCCTCCTCCCCTCCTCCTCCTCCTCCGCCTCCTCCTCCTCCTCCTCCGCCTCCTCCTCCTCCTCCTCCTCCTCCACCTCCTCCTCCTCCTCCTCTCCTCCTCCTCCTCCTCCTCCTCCTCCTCCTCCTCCTCCTCCTCCTCCTCCTCCTCCTCCTCCTCCTCCTCCTCTCCTCCTCCTCCTCCCCTCCTCCTCCTCATCCTCCTCCTCCTCCTCCTCCTCCTCTCCTCCTCCTCCTCCTCCTCCTCCTCCTCCTATTCTTCCTCTCCTCCTCCTCCTCCCCTTCCTCCCTTCTCCTCCTCCTCCTCATCCGTAGCCATTTTGGCTCAAGCCAGCCTCAAACCCCTTGGTCGCCATTTCTCCCGCGCATGGCCGGTCCGGAGTGTGGCGCTGCAAGGTTTGAACAGGCTTGAGAATGGCACGGGCAGGGTCGCCGCTGCATGGCGATCTTTCAACTGGAGAGCGGCGTTCGCGCGCGGAGCGTGGAGCCGCGCGGCGTGCGGCGATGGCATCCGCCGACGCCGCCGTCAAGAACTATGCGGGCCAGCTCGCGGCGCTGAAGGAGGTCCAGCGGGAGCTCGCGGAGATCTTCGGCCACCCCGAGCTGGCGGAGCGCGTGCTCGCATTGGCGCCTGCCCTCCGTGCGTGGTTGGAAGGGAGGTCGCCAAGCGGTGAGGAGAAGCTCAGGCGCAACGTCGCGTTGCACGCCGATGCTCCTGGCGCTCGCCTGGCGACGGCTTCGGTCCAGGTGCTGCGCCAGCTGGAACGCGGCCCGAGGATCGAGGCTCGCGTGGCGCGTCGGCAGGCGGCTGAGGCCGATGAGGCAGAGGTGGACGCGCCGACGGAGCTGGCGGCAGCTGGTTGCTCCCGCATGCGCTCGTCAGCCCCCGCCTTCGTGCCCATTCCGAAGGGCCTCGTCTGCACCTGCGGGACCACGGTGTTCTCCTCAGGCGCGGTCGCGGTGGTCGGCGGCCAGGTGCACGGAGCGGCGGCGGAAGGGCTCGCAGCCCAGAGGGCCCCTACGGGGGATGACTGCCCAGCCGAGGGCGCCGCGGGCGCTGCTGCTGCAGAGGCGACGGGCGCCGACGTGAGGGCCCCTACGGGGGATCACTGCCCTGCTGCAGGGGCCGCGGGAGCGTCGCTGGACGCGCAGACTGCTGCAGGCCAGTGCCCACCCCATGGGGCCTCTTACATGGGGGGCTGGGGGGGGACGGGGGCGAATGCCATTCCCCCGTCTCCTGCCCGCGTCGACCCCAGGGGGCGCACTCGCCCTGGGGGCTTGGGAACGTTTCCCAGTCGGCTGGACGCCGAGCTCGAGGAGAACGAGTCCGACGCCAACGTCGTCTCGCCGTCCGCCGCCGTGGCCGACGCTGCTGCCCTGCGACCTGGTGGATCATCGAATTCAGCAGTGTGGTGGGCCGCCCGAGCGTGCATCGCCAAGGCGTGGTTGGAAGCGAAATGGTCGTCGGCCTCCACCCCCAGTCACCATCCTGTTCACAGTGTGTGCGAGAAGTCGGGGGCGAAGTTGCAGCCCGACGTGATCAGCAACAGTGCTGCGACCAGGGCGTTCGACACGGGGGGAGAGAGTTCTGAGCTCAACGATTGGGAGAACAGTGTTACTAGAGCGCGACTTGTACGAGATGCTGAGACTCTACGGGGAGGACAGGCCGCTTCTTTCCTGCCCAGCGGCTCGGCTGTGATAGATTGGGCTGACGCCACCCGAAGTAGGGAGCAGCAGGAGTGCAAGCAAATGTGAGATGAAGGGTATGTGAACGTGTATTCTGCAGCTTTGAACGGTATTTGATTTTCTTCTGTACTGTCATGCGCAGTGTTGTGTATGGTTACGGCAGGCCACTTTCGGCACATGGCAAGGGAGTTCTCACAGGACAGCGTGGGCTTCATATCCCAAGGTCCTGAGGCAGGCTGGCGCAGGTCTGGCGTTCGAGGGTGTGCTATGAGGTCGGGGCTTAGTCAGGATCGCACTCGCGATGGGTTCCACTCCACTCCACTCCACTCCTCCTCCTCCTCCTCCTCCTCCTCCTCCTCCTCCTCCTCCTCCTCCTCCTTCTCCTCCTCCTCCTCCTGCTCCTCCTCCTCCTCCTCCTCATCATCATCATCATCCTCCTCCGCCTCCTCCTCCTCCTCCTCCT